>JAEMOT010000793.1:0-98544 GCA_019297695.1 Apostasia ramifera
TACTCGATCAGATCAGTTAATCATCGTCAGTGACTCTTCTCCGATTCAAATCGCTGGTAAATTTTTTTCTGAACCCCACTAAACTAATTATTTGACTTCAACACAAATTATTCGCTCGACTTGAGTTATTTATTTGGTTCTAATTGTGCGGCCCGATATTTTGTTTGTGTGTCAATTACTGTTGGATTTAATTGTGAGACATTTGTCCTAAATTCCTGAACCTCAGTTCTGATTTATTGAATTTAAATTGACGCCCTAATCTAAGTTGATAAATTCTTATTTATCATACGATCCATTTTAATTTTAAAATATCTTAATTTACAAAATTCAAAATCTTATTTATCATATAATTTATTTAAAAAATATTTTTCTCTTAATTAAAATAATTTGCTAATCGATTTTGCTGAATATAAATATAAAATATCATTGACATCTTTTTCCGTCCCTCATCACAATCGATGAGTGCTTATTCAAATTAGCCAATCATGAAGAGCAATTATAGTCCCTCGGCAATGTATTGAAAGAAATTAACATGCAGATGGCAGTGATGGATGCCAAATTGGAGCAGATGAACAAAAATAGGAATCAAGTTGCAGAAAGTAAAGCGCAAACAGAAGAGAACAATATCAAACAAGGTACGCAATTGCTAATGGGGGAAAATCCTTTTCGATCTGTTCAGATGAAGGTACCTCGATTCTCCAAGGGAAACCCAGAGGTGTGGATTAGGAAAGTAGAGCAGTTTTATGGATTTCACCAACTTACCGAAGAAGAGAAGCTAATGCTAACATCATTTCACCTGGATGATGAAGCTGAGGAATGGTTCCACTGGATGCAAACAAATCAGAAATTATCTACCTGGTCAGAATTCTTGCAGTCGCTGCGGAACAGATTGGGATCGTCAGAGTACCGAGATCTTCGAGGAGAAATAGCCAAGCTAATGCAGACTGGAACAGTAACAGAGTATCAGCACAAGTTTGAGCGATTATCCAACTTGAACACTGGAATGGATGAAGACTTCATGCAGAGCTGTTTCGAATCTGGATTGAGACCAGACATCAGGAAAGAGGTAAGAATGCACCGCCCTAAATCGTTGTTGCAAGCAACCGAGTTAGGTAAACTAGTAGAAGATAAAAGTAGCGATTACAAGAGAGGGCACAATGAGCAGAAATCTTCCGGTGCCAAACTTATTAATCCCAAACTAATGCCACCATTACTCCCAACCCCCACTAATCCAACAGCCAACCTAGGCCCAAGTAAGAAAATATTACCAATAAAGAGATTGACCCCAACAGAGATGATGGAAAAAAGAGAGAAAGGTTTATGCTATAGTTGCGATGAGAAATTCCATAAGAATCATATATGCAAGGCAAAGATGTATGTTCTAATGGTCACCGACGAGGATGAAGATGCACAACAGGGGAGCTCACCTCCAATGGAAGAAGAGCCGCAGAAGGAATTAAGGGAAGAGCTATATGAGATTAGCTTACATGCATTAGCAGGGCAACCATCATCTAGGACATTGCGGATGAAAGGAAACCTGAAATCAGCGGAAGTGCAAGTATTAATCGATGGAGGTTCAACTCATAATTTTATGCAACCCAAATTGGTTCAGCGCCTGGGATTGGAAGTAACTGCAACACCCCATTTTAAAGTAACAGTGGAAAGCGGAGAAACCTTGGCCTGCACAGGAAAATGTCCAGAAGTGGAATTAGACTTGCAAGGATATAGATTTAAAATTGATTTTTATGTCTTACCGATTCAAGGTGCAGAGGTAGTCCTGGGAGTGTAGTGGTTATCCCTACTTGGTGATGTTGTGACCAACTACAAAACATTAAAGATGGAGTTCAATTATTCAGGCCAACAAGTGAAACTACAAGGTGCTAAAGAAGTTAAAAATGAAGAGATACAACTACATCAACTAAGAAGGTTAGTAGCTCATGATGAAATAGCATCTTGTTACCAACTCGTGGCATTGATCACAGAAACCCTGCCTCAGTCTTCCACCTCAGATGGTATTCCGAGACAGATTCAGGAGCTCCTGGAAGAGTTTAAACATGTCTTTGAGTTGCCCAAACAATTACCGCCGCAAAGAAACAATGACCATCGGATACACCTCCAATCTGAATCCACAACAATTGATGTAAGGCCTTACAGGTACCCACACTGCCAAAAATCTGAAATTGAAAACTAGTTGAGGAAATGCTGGAATCTGGACTGATTAGACCAAGCCATAGTTCGTTATCCTCTCCAGTATTGTTAGTAAAGAAAAAGGATGGAACTTGGAGGTTCTGCGTAGACTATCGAGCCTTAAATCAAGCCATAGTCCCCCATCGATTTCCAATACCTACCGTAGATGAGATACTGGACGAACTATTTGGGACTACAATTTTTTCAAAAATGGATCTTAGAGCAGGCTACCATAAAATCCGAATAGCACCGCAGGATATACATAAGACCGCCTTCAGAACCCATCAAGGGCATTACGAATTTGTGGTAATGCCATTTGGACTGTCGAACGCCCCTGCTATATTCCAAAGCACTATGAATCAGATGCTGAAACCATACTTAAGGAAATTCGTTACTGTATTTTTTTATGATATATTAGTGTATAGCAAGTCAATGGAGGAACATATAATGCACCTGAGGGAGGTATTGAAGAGCTTAAGTGCTAACCATTTTTTTGTAAAACTCTCTAAATGCACATTTAGAAAATCATCGGTGGAATACCTCGGACATATAGTCGATGTTGAGGGTGTAAGGCCAGAGCGCAGCAAGGTTGAGGCAATTCAGACTTGGCAACCCCCAAAAACAGTGAAACAATTACGGGGATTTTTAGGGCTAACTGGATATTACCGGAGGTTTGTCAAAAATTATGCACAGATAGCAGCCCCCCTCACTAATTTGTTACAAAGGAATGCATTTAATTGGACAAAAGAGGCCAACGAAGCCTTTGAAGCTCTCAAGGAAGCAGTGATGGAAGCCCCGGTTTTACCCCTTCCAGACTTTAGCAAGCCTTTTACTGTTGAAACAGATGCCTCAGGAATAGGGATTGGAGCAGTATTGAGTCAAGAGAGGCACCCCATAGCCTTTTTCAGTAAGAAATTAAATCAAAAAATGCAACAGCCCTCCACTTATGTCCGAGAATTATTCGCCATCACAGAAGCGGTAGCTAAATGGCGGCAGTACTTACTAGGGGCAAAATTCACCACCAAGACAGATCAAAAAAGCATTCGTGAGCTCATGAATCAAGTTATTCAGACGCCGGAACAACAACGATTCCTAGTTAAGTTACTAGGGTATGATTACACAATCGAGTATCACCCTGGGTCGAGTAATAAGGTAGCTGATGCATTATCAAGGAAACATGAAGAAGAAGGTACTGGAAAATATGCAAAACTGTTGGCTTTAAGTACAGTGATTCTTCAATTACTTAAAAGAGTAAGGATAGAAATCTTACATGATCCTGATACTAGCAGAATTATTAAGGCAATTAGAGAGGGATCAGGGGAGCATGTGAACTATGCTTGGAATGAAGGACTATTATACTTTAAAGGTAGAGTTGTGGTTCCATCTAACAGCAAGCTGATCAATCAAATCCTGCAAGAATTTCATTCCAGTCCCGTAGGGGGCATGCCGATGTAAAGAAAACTCAACATAGAGTAGCTTCGCAGTATTATTGGGAAAACATGAAAAGAGACATTCAAGAGTATGTTTAAACCTGCCCAATTTGCCAAGCAACTAAATATCAACCCTTATGCCCAGCAGGACTCTTACAACCATTACCAACACCGGCTGCAGTTTGGGATGACATTTTCATGGATTTCATTATTGGGTTACCACCATCAAATGGCAAGACAGTGACTATGGTTGTAGTTGACCGCCTTTCAAAATACGCCAACTTCACAGCTTTATTGGGGGACTTCACAGCAAGTAAGGTTGCCAATGTTTTTGTAACAGAAATATGCCGCCTGCATGGAATACCCAAATCAATAGTCACAGACTGGGATAAAATTTTCATGAGCCATTTTTGGAAGGAATTGTTCCGTTTAAGTGGAACCAAGTTGCATTTTAGTACATCTTATCATCCAGAAACAGATGGGCAGACTGAAGTTACTAACAGAGGGTTAGAACAATACCTACGATGCTTTACCATGGAGGCCCCAACCACTTCGCCCAAATGCTTACCATGGGCAGAATTCTCATATAATTCTTCGTATCCCTCTGCTAGTGGCCTTTCTCCATTTCAGGTCGTATACGGGCGGCTTCCACCATCCATCCATCCCTACGAAAGCGACTCTACCCCAATCGAAGCTGTAGACACCTTACTACTACAAAGAGAAGCTATGCTGCAACAACTCAAAGAAAATCTCCACCATACCAAGCACCGCATGAAGCAACAAGCTGACAAGAAAAGAAAGATCTGCATTTTAAAGAAGGGGATCATGTTCTAGTAAAGCTTCAACCATACCGCCAGATCTCATTAAAGCAACCAACCTACTCTAAACTCAGAAAAAGGTTCTATGGACCTTATGAAGTCCAGGAACGCATAGGAAAGGTTGTTTATCGGTTGGCCTTGCCTGAACATTCGCGCATACACCGCGTTTCAGGTGTCCTTGCTCAAGCCATACAAACAAAGTTCTCGCTTCCACCCAACTCCATTACCTGAGGGACTTGCAGTTGGTCAACCTTTAGTGCAACCCTTAGCGGTTCTCCGAAAGAGGACAGTCCAAAAGGGGGAAAAGTTGGAGGAAGAACTGCTGATCCAGTGGAAAGGTTGGAACCCAGAAGATTCCTCATGGATAACCACAAGAGAGTTTAGAAAGGTGTATCCTCAGTTTGACCTTGAGGACAAGGTCGATCTCCCGAGGGGGAAGGAAATTAATGCAACCCCAGCTTCAATGGCAGTAGATGACATCGACACCTACCCGGAGGATAACGGATCAGGTGGAGCCAATGTTGAGGAGCTGCAAAAGGGATCACCAAGGGCAGTGGAGGCGCTGGAGAACGACGAGGTTGGCGGAGCTGAAGTTGCAGAGCCACGATGAACAGTAAGGAGCAAAATGAAGCCGGTATGGTGGAAAGATTTCTCCTTTAATCTGTAAAGGAAAAGGCACAGGAAGCTTCTGGATTTGCATCAGCCGCTTAAATAATAAAATGGTGGTGTCAGGTGTGTCATGGAACTCAAACAGGTTGTCATGAGTCTAAAAGATCAATTGCGTCATTGAGTTGTAATAGACTCAAAGACCCAAAATTGTCATTTTACATGTTTGGAATCACCAGCCATTAGGTTGGGTTACAAATAGCTAGGGAACTGTAATTGTTTCTTTCATGAAAATTGATAGATAAAACCCTGTTTGACAATGAACTAAAAATCATGGCTAAAATTATCCATGGCCAAAATCTTAAATTTATTTTTAAAAAACTTAAAAAATTATTTTATATCTCATCTCACACAAATCCAACATTAAACAATCACTTTAATTCACATCCAACACAATTCTCAATAAATCAATCAACTTTATTTCACATCATACACAATTTTTAATATAATCAACTTATTTTATTTCACATCATATATATTTTTCAAAAATCACTAAAAATTCCAACCAAATTTTTTTTTTTTATTACCAAACAGAGCCTAAAAGTATCTTCTTCCTTCCGATCTCTTCCCCAGGCTCCTCATTTCTCCCCTCCATCTCCTTCTGTCTTCTCTCTCTATCATTTCAATTGCAGATAGCTGGACAGGTGCAGGTCCTATCACATGCCTCCTGTCCTCTTTCTTTGAGGGCCCAGCCTCTCTGCGGTCGTCGACGCCTTCTTAGCTCATTGTTCAATCGCTGCCGAAACTCTCGCCGCTTGTGATCCTAGGCGCGTCAGGCGTAATCCACGTCCCCTCCGCGTCCGCTCTACACGCCCCGACAGCCCGGCATGCGTCGCCGTTTCCCAGGCGGAATCCCCGCGTGGCCGACAGTCTGACCACGTGATTTAGTGGGAATTCCTTCCCCGCCTGCCACGTGGCCCACTTCCCTCCAGCCGGCCCCAGCTGTTCCCGCGGGTCGCGCTCCCTCGGTGGGCTGCCGTTTGGTGGCAGGCCTGGCAGAGTTTCTTGGGACGGACTTCCGGCCCACTTTATCTTACTAGGCTTCTCTGTGGGGCCTTGAACCTGAGCCCATTTTGGGCTCTCGCCTTTTTGCTATGAGCCTTTCTGGTTGGCCCACCTTACTATGACTGTGGATTGGGCTTCCCTGCAAGCTCTAAGTCCAGTGGCACATCTCTGATGGGCTTTGAGCGGGCCGGATTTGCCCCATGCATCCCATCTCTGCAGTGGGTTGTGGCCCACACAGAATGGGCTTCGTGGGCCTTATTATGAACTCACTTATTGGGCCTCACCCGGTATGGCCCTTAAATCCCCATCATTTGCTCTGGGTCTGGCCCAAGTAAGAAGTCTTCCTTCACTTGCTGTGGGCTTCGACCTAGTTAAAAGTCATCCTGGATTGGGCCCCATTCTGCATGGGCCTCTCTGGTTGGGCCATGTTGAATGGGGTCTACTTCTGGAATCTTTTTGGGCCTAGTTTCCTTTCTCTTCACTTCTGGGCGATGGCAAGCTAGGTTGGAGGAGATCAAAAGCACAGCTGCTCTGCCGTCGATCTTTTCTGCCTGCCGGAGCTCTGGGTGGTTCTGCGCGCCAGTTGTCTGTCGCGTGCGGCCTTCCCGGCGGCTTCGGCGGCTCTTTGAGAGCCTCCAGATTTACTTAGAGGCGCTGTGGACGGCTGATCCTAGTGCGGACGGCGGTGGCCTTCTCAGAGGTCCTCCAGGTACCCCTTTCCGGAGACTGTTCTTCCTGGACGTCGGCGGGAAAACAGCTCCGGCGTGTCTTGGTGGCGAGGAGAAGCCTAGACGGCGCTGTTCCGTAGGCGCCGGCGTTCCCTGCGTCCTGATCAACAGCCGCCCGGCCGCGCGAGTCTCCCGACAGCCCGCTTTTTTTCCGCCATGGCCGACCAGCGTTCCCAGTTTCCCGCATTTGTGCCGGGTGAGTGGCCTACTGCCGTGGGCCCCGGCTGCCCCCCCGCCTCCCTTGGGCGTGTGCTCCTCCCAGGCCCGTGCTCTTGCTGGGCCTCCCGAGCTTGTTGGGCTGACTAGCGGGCTGGATGGCCCATCTGGTTGCCTTTCCGTTCCTGGGCTGTTAGGCAGCCCAGCTGAGGGCCCTGCTGCTGTTGTTGATTCTGGACTTGGCCCTCAGCCAACATATGCATCAATTCTGGAGGGCCCCTCTCTGCAGGCCCACGTGACACAAAGCAAGCCCAGCAAGGTAAGCCCCCTGCTCTTCTTCCAGATTGTGAAATTCATAAGGACATTTGCTACATCGATGGAATGCCAGCAATTGATTTCTCTGAAAATGATCTTGTTCAAATGGCAAAAGCTTTTACCAACACTGCGGTGGGTAAGTTTATTGGCCCAAGACCCTCTATAATCGTCATTAGGATTTTTTTTAATTCCTTAAATCTGTATGGAGAGGTGAGTGTAGGCCTCTACGATCAAAAACACTTTCTTATTCATTATTCATACGATCAAAAACTACAGTGTATTGAACTTACCAGCACCATAGGTTTTTAATCAGCCCATCAACATACATCTTTTCTTGAAAATAAACCAAGCCTAGTACAAAAGAACTACTACTTCCATTTGGAAGTAGACTTCATACTCTTATCAAATTCTGTGAGCCCCACGTTCTGAGAAATAACAAATTGGATGCAAGCAATAGATCCTTGACATTATAGTTCGACGTCACAAAGTCAATGCCAAGAGAACATACAATTCTGGGAAAGAATAAACAAAATTATTTGTAAAGATTGCCACATTGCGTACCGGAGAACATGCGCTTCTCCAGCGTCTTATTACAACTTAGAGATCACAAATTTAAACCAGAAACATCTCTATAATGTAAGAGGAAGGCTGCATAGATCAACTCGAAGAAGGCTGCATAGATCAACTCGAGGAAGGCTAGATTGGGTTTTGCCATAATCGTGGCTTAAACTGCGAACATTATCAACTCTAGGAGCTTCAAGGAACTAAAAGGATCCACACATCATGTTTGACCTAAGAACATTATCTCTAATAACTCATTAAATCCCCCACAGAAACAGACATAAAACCAACCGGATTCAAACAAACCTCATTCAAACTAAAGTTAACTCAGAAAACCTCCATTTTAAGTTGTGCCATGCCCATTTCTGGAGCCATTGAACCGTTACAATTCAAGTAAATACCCTTCATCGTTCTCTCTTCTGTTCATTGGATGCTATGTCGTTAGTTTAGGAGAAACCAAAGGTACTACAGAAATGCAATCCGAACAACTAATTTCTATTTATGGCCAGCATGAAACGTCCTAATTACCCATCCGATGGAAACTCCTACTCTAAATAAAGGAGATTCAGGCAGCTAACCTGTAAAATGGCCCACACGCCGGTGGAACAAGCCGCCGTTCACAAGCCATCGCCACCTTCTCCTCCTCTCCCGCCCCGTCTAGAGCCGAATTCCGGTATGTACGAGGTTTCCTCCTTCCCAGCAATGGTCACTCCCAATGCCGAGCAGAGGAAGGACGGTTCGTCTTCTTCATCTTCATCGACCTCGGACTCCGATTCTGATGACCTTTTCTTCCAGCTCGAGACCCACGAGCTTGGGGGGGCGCCGGCATCCTCTCCATCCTGGCCTCCGCCGACGATCTCCATTGACCGCCTTATAGATCTGATTCCTCATCACGCGGCGGATGAGAAAGCCACAGAACTAGACCAAGACTACAGACGACCGCCGCAGGTGACGGTGAGGTACGACGTGCCAGATCCCAACCGAATCCCCGCTTCAGTCTTCACACGAAACCCGGCGTCGGCAATGGAATGGAGCGTCGCCTCGAACGAATCGCTGTTCAGCATCCAAATGGGGAACTCGAGCTTCTCGAGGGATCGCGGAATGTACATAGGGAAACCGGAGGAGTTGGGACATTTTGCGAGCGCGCCGTCCGATTACCCGCCTCCGCTGCCGCCAGCCGCGAGAACGGCGGCGGATGCTGGGAAGAGGAAGCCGGTGGATCCGGAAGAAGCAAGGGAAGCGGAGCCCGCAGCGACAGCGGCGTGCGCGAACGCGGAGGCGATGAAGTTGGTAATGAGAGCGACGGCGGAGGGGAAGGAGAAGGAGAAGGAGAATCCGCCGGAAGAAGCGCTTGGCCACAGCATATCAAAGCACTCCGATGGCAGCACCACCAGCATCCGCTCGTTCGCCTTCCCCGTGTACTCTCTCTCTCTCTCTCTCTCCTCTCTCTCTCTCTCTCTCTCTGGCGATCTCTCGAGAAATTAATCGCGTGGGGTTAACACGTAATCCAGTTAGGTCACGTCACGCAGATAAACGAGCCTCACCGCACACACAATATTATAAATATTATTTTTTAATAATTATAAATATTAGTTTTTATGAAATAATTATAAATATTATTTTATAGAAACTATAAATATTGTTATTACTGAATGAACTATCCAATAGATACGATCTAACGGTTCGAATCATCTAAATGATCTAACATACTATAAAAATAATGTATTTATCTAAAAAATAAAGATAATTTGTGATGTAGAAAATATCATATATATTTGCATTTTTTTTAATTAATATATATTTAATATCAAATTATACATATTTTTTTGAACAACTACCTACTTTGATACTTAATGATTTTCTAAAAAGAACCATCTGATCAAATAGACGAGATTGTTTGACTTTTTATCAAAATATTAACACATGGCTCTAGCACTGCATCTCAGTCATACACGTTTCACCCTAAGAGGCTCTCTAATTCTGCTCACCCATCATCGACGATGAGGTTTAACACCATCGAGTACAAAGATTGGCTAAACTAATCATCCATTGCCCTTCTAGAAGAGCTACACCATCGGTTCCGAAGATCAGCTCTTGCAATAGCTTCGACGTTGACATATGGCCCAAGTCGTAGCTATCACACCCCTCTAGACTGACAACCGTATAATTCGTACAGGCCAGGCAGTCATATTCTATGCACATTTCATGTCTGGAGTACATTGCCACAACTACAGTCAAATCTTCAGAGGGGAAAAGCCATTCTTCTGACAAAACAGCTCCAACTTTTCTCATACTCGTGATTTGTAGACAGTCATTGCAAGCTAACTATAAATATCTTTGAGTAAGGTTTCAAGGAGCCCTCCCAGGAACTTCATTTTTCTTTCTATGCGTTATACAATTATGTACTTAGCCTTAGTGGCCCCTTCTTTAAGATATAGTGAAAGATTTAAAGTTGGCCAAGTGGACGTAGGGAGCAAGTTGTTTTCAAACCACCTTAATCCTTGCGTGTTTCTCTGGATGCTCTTCATTCTTAATTAAGCCTTAATTGTCAGGTTTCGTTCTTTGTGTACTGCTGTTTCTTAGGACTCTTTTTTCTTACATCAACACAAGGTATTCAATCTCTCCTCGACAGACTTCATTGAGAGATTAAGTTGTCTAATTATCAATTGATGTCTTGATGCCATTTAGTGTTGTGAGGCAAGCAAACTCGTGTGGTGTAGCATCATTGATGGGCATATAGATGATGCATTCCACTCATTGGATTTCCTTTTTCTTCCACTCCTATCAAAATTTTCTCCCATTAAAATCTAAATCACGATTTCACAAACAGTATGTTAAACTTCAGGATTTAATAAATGGCACGCACGTTCTTTAAAAAAAAAGAATTTTTTTACAGAATTTATTTTTGAAAAAATATTTTACAGAATTGTTCTTTTTATTTTTTTATTATTTTTCTTTCTAAACTCCAACGTCCACAAAACTTAAAAACATTTCAAAATTATCCTTTCTTTAATATCAGTTAAATCCAAGTCAAATAAAAGAATGATTCTACTTCAATTAATAGAAAACTATAATTATTTCATTAGTGAAGGACCAAATACCAATAATTCCTAAATAGAGAGACTAAAGGCCCTGCTTGGTTGGAAGCTGGGCCATGGCCAAAATGACCTCTAATTATTCTATTAAAAAAATAATAATAAAAATTTAAATATAATGTGTTAAAAATTGCGTGGAATGTAATATAAAGTAATGGCCTCCAACCAATCAGGACTTAAAAGACACTATAACCCTTAAAATAGAGCATCAAATCCCATTTTATTCGATGTAAATATATAATCTTGCACATTAAAAAAAGATGAAATTTTTTTTAAAAAAAAAATTCTGTTCATATTTAAATCGCAATAGTTAAGTATAATTTTTTTTTCATTATTTATTTAGCTTCATATGTGTATATATACTAACACATTCTCAAACTATTATATTGATCAGAACAGTAGATGATAGAAAAAATGAGTCAATGCGAATGAAGTTTGAGCAGCAAGAAGAACGCAAATCACCTGTAGTTGTTCAGCCCCCAAATGCTCAACAAGTTTATGTGGAAGATACCATGGCCACCAGTCCATCCGAACCACAGATGACAATATCAGTAGTAACTCGGAGAAAATGGTTTTCATGCTTCTCTTGTTGTACATTTTGTCATTAAAATATTGGGAATAGAGTTATTGATGGCAACGATAAAACTTTGGTCAGCTTAACTTCATCCTTGGGCTTATTTGCAAAGTGAGATATGATGGAAGTACTTCACAATAAATGTACACCACGCTATCTAAATTGTTATAATACTATGCTAACATTAACTTATGTATTAGATAATACGCATGATTTTAATTTATATTTTAAGGTTTTATTAGCTAATGTATTCAATATTTATAAATCTTATGATTGAATATGTATCATATTTGGGCTATAGAACATGGAAATTATCAACTTTTGTAGAAACTTGGGTTATAATAGAACTTAGTACATACATATTGTTGACGTAGGATGTGGGGGTCCCAGGAAACACCAAATAGAAAGAGAGTTTCGGGAGACCGCGACGCGTAATGAGGGGATGAGCCTGTTAATGAAAGCTCGAGGAGAAGACTAGTTCAAAGCAACCAGAAAAGCACGCAGAGATTTAAGGTGGTTCAGGGAGGAAATCCCCTACGTCCACCGGTCGATCAGCAAAGAGATTTACTAATAGGAAAAATGTAGCCTTGAAGGCTTATACAAAAGGCTTTCTCAGGAAGAAGAAGAGGGAGAAGAAGAATGAAGCTCCTCAGTTGGGGCTTTGTTACAAAGAGATCAGAATATCCGAATCTGAGAGCCTGAATCTTGCCTTCTTCCTGTTTGTTCGTCTCTGTATATCTCTCCCTCTGCTCGCTTTTCTTTCTTTTTGGGCCTCTCGATGTGTCGTGTCCTGTGTTCCTTTCAGCTGGGACTATTCAACGGTTTTTATAGTCGTTGGGCACGCGTAGCTTCATCCTGGTTTTCCGGAGAAAAGGTGATGGAGATGCTCTGAGCGCCGTTTGTCTGTCACTGGAGAGGTCCGCAGCTGTACGAGGAAGATGATAGCTTTTAATACTAGTACCTCTTCTTAGAAAGAGTGCCCGTACGGAGAGCGGCGGGGTTAGGTGAAGTTAATTGTGACGGGCGGTATCCTGTATCCTCGTGCCCGAGGTTACCAGGTCTGTCCTGGGATATCGGGGACGAGGCTAGGCTGAACCCTCGTGTCCGACGTTTGACCTGGTCAAAACCTGAAGCTGAGTCAGTAATTAAATAAATCAAAAATGGAGGCCAGTCAGGCGCCACGTGTTCGGTCTGGATGCAGCGCAGGAACCACGTGTTAACATCAGCCCCCCGCATTGTCAGGGTGCGAATATTGATATGGGTCCTGGAATGCGAACCGTCGCAAGGGTGGATGCGCTGCCCAAGGCTTGCAAAGATAAGATGGGGGCGGTGCCTGCCGCTTCGCATTCCCTTCCTATGCCTGTTGAGTTCTGCAAGAGTGTGAGAGCTTTTACAGAGATGGCGGAGAGGAAATGGAAGATTGCGTCCGGCTTCTCTAAGAAAAGAGCCGGAGCACCTGTGGTAGACGCCCCTCCAGAGAAGAAGCTGCCGGAGGCGGTTGCGTTTTCGGAGGTAGAAGCTCCTACGGCTAGGGTTGCCGTCGCCCTGGCGCAGACGTTGGAATCTCTTCAGGGTCCGGCGAGCGTCGAAGCCGCAGAAGTGGTGGTAGTCTCTGATTCTCCAGTTAAGCCGCCCCCAAAAGTTAAGGAGTTAAAGGAGGTGATTTTGGTAGGAGAAACAGCCACTGGAGAGAAGCTGGCACCGGGGAGATCATGCTCAAAGACGAAGAGTTTGAGCGGCTCTTTCCCGGGGTTGGGGTTTGGATAAAGGTGAGGGGAAGCCATCCCTGGTTGTTGGTAGGCCTATTCCCCCAGGAGCCCCAGTTCCTGCTTCTGATGTTGCCCTAGGTTCCGAAAAGTCACGGGGCCTATCGGGAAAAAAGTTGATCGAAATGGGGGGGGAGTCTCTCCTCACTGCCTCTGGTACTGGAGGGTCAGAGACGGAGAAAGTGATGAAGAAGAAAGGAGAGGCCCCCCCGGCTGTCTCCAGCGCCCCTTCTGGTACTGAGGGGGCCTGGAGTATGCTGGGAGACCGGCTATGTGAGATAAGGCGGGCGGAGGAGAAGATCTTGGGGAACACCTCCGAAGTCCTGGAGGTGATAAAATTTCTGAAGGGTAAGGAGGATGTGGAAGCTCGCTGCCTCCGAGAGGTGAGGGAATTGGAGGGCGCTTTGTCTCAAGCTAGGGAGCGCGCTCTGGCTGATCAGAGGGGGCAATTGGGGAAGATGTATCAAATAGAGGATAGGTTAGCTTCCCTAGCCCAGGTTAATGCGGAGTGGGCTAATAAAAGTGAGATTGCGGGGGAGAGTTTAATCGCAATCTGGCGGGTGTGAATCAGGCCCACTCCGCCCATGTCAAAGACCTCCAAAAAAGGATAAAGGATTTGGACGACGATAGGGAGGCTTTGAGGGAGGAGAGAAGGAGGTTGAGGGAGGAGCTGACTAAGGCCAGGGAGGCTTCGTCAGGGGCAAAGGAGGCGGCCTTCGAGGCTTGCCGCCGGGAGGAGTTGCTGAAATCTGAAGTCCGCTCTCTGTGGACCTTGGTGGAGACTAGCTCTGGATGGCGAGGGCGACGCATGGAAGACCTGGAGGAAACGGTGAGGAGGGCGGTGAAGATTGTCAGTGCCTCGCCGGTGGGTCGCCATGTGCAGCATCAGGCTGCCTTTGATGATCTTCTGCAGACATGGGTTGATGTAGGTACCTTGAACCAGGAGAATATCAGGGACCCAGCAGTTCTTCCCTTCTGTGGTCCTAAGGGGCCAGACAGGTTCTTCGATGCTGAGAGTTGTCCCCCAGATGAGATTCCTCCACCAAGGTCCTACGCGGGTTGGGGAAGTTGGCCTCCTCTACGCGGGACTTCAGGAGAAAGCCCTGTGACTCCTCTGGAAGCCAGGTGGCTAGGCCGACGTGATCCCTCTGAAAGTCAGCAGGCAGAGCGTCAGCTGAGTCAGAGGTAACTAGTCCTCCTCCTCAACTAGCTCCTCAGCCTGATAGGAGAATCCTCTTCTTTTGAGGTACTTGAAGGATCCATTTTTTGGATGGACAACCTGCAAGAGGAATCCAGGGTAAAGGAGGCCCGGAGGATTCTTCTCTCTGAGTCATCTGAAGGATGTACTTTTCGGATGGACAACCTGCAGAAAGAACCCAGAGAAGAAGAGACCTCGAGGAGGAGGGGCCCCGGTTAAGAGGTCTGAATTCGTCAGACCAGGTGTTTAAGTTCTGAAGTCTTGTATCTTTCTTTGTTTTTTCTGTACTCATGAGAGGAACATGTGAGGGCAAAGAAAGAAATTGTAACAAATTCTATCTTTAATGAAATACATTTTTCCTTCTCAGAAGCTTGCTGTGAATGAATTCTTGTTTTGTATCTCTTCTTTCGTGCTTTTGAAACAGGTACCACGAAGTCTTAGAAGAGAATGCATGAATCCATAAGTGAAGGTAAAGAATTCAAAAAGTAAAGAAAAAATTCTAAGTAAAAGAGATGAAATAGCTACCCTCGAACCCTCGTGCACGATGTAACAATGTCGAACACTAGGGAAAGGATAATCTTCCTCGAACCCTCGTGCACGATGGTAGGATATCGAATATCAGGGAAAGAATAATCTTTCCTCGAACCCTCGTGCACGATGGGTAGGATTCTCTTGACGTACGACGGGATGGGGAGTGACGCTTCGTAAATCGTGCGTCGCTTCGAGGCCCGTGCGCCGCTTCGATTCCTGGGATTTGTCAGAGGGAACGAGCGGTCTGATGATGCTCGTGCGCCGATCAAAGAGATCAGACGGTCGGAAGGCGGAAGACCACGGTTTCCTATAAAGGCCTTTTTAGGAGGGAACGATGACCTTCGCCTTCCTTCCAAACCCTAAGTCCGAGAGAAAAAAAACATTCGTTCCGTCCGTTTGAAGGAAATTGAACGATGGGAGGGAGAGAAATCGAGTGGGCCGAACTGGCCGAGCAATTTCGAAAGGATACTAGCTACCAGGAGTCCCTCATGATGGAACATGAGGTGCTCAACACGACCAAAGGGTTCAGAGGGAACCCCCTCTTGATGGTCATCCCGCCTACCGCCGACCTCCGGCCAAACAATCCCCCTCAGGGGGTAGTGTGCGTATACAGGGCGCAGGTGGAGTATGGTTTGATGATGTCGCCGCAGTCAGAGTTCAAGGAAGTCTTGAACTCGTTCCAGCTTGTGCCAGCACAACTTTTCCCCAACGCCGTCGCCTACATGTACTCCTTCTTGAAGCTGCTTCAAGCCAGGGGAATAGCATGGAGCCTGACTTTGTTCAGGAATTTGTTCAGTTGGATGACGGTACCAGGGTACGGGGGGTGTCTGGCCTTGCGGTCGAGGACCAGGAAGGCGGTGTTCTCAGGGGCCAGTAGTTCCCACTCGGACTGGAGGGACTTTTACTTTTTTGTAGGCGGGGATTCGGGGATCCCCCTGACGCCTGGAGTTTGCCCTACCGAGTTCATCGGTGACGCCCAATGGATGGTCGGGACGTCCGACCATAGGAACCTGGAAGCTTTGAAAGGGCAGAGCTGGCCCCTGAAAGATTTCTTAAGGCTGGTGAAGAATGATGTGTCCCTGTATGCCAAGTCACAGGGATACACCATCTTCAAGGAGGTTGTTCCCCCTCCTGGAACAGTCCTGATGAGGAGGGCTAAAAGGGGGCAGCCTCCCGCCGTCCAACTCAGCAAACAGGTTGCCGGAGTGGAAGGGGAGGAAGAGGCAGAGGTCCCAGAGCCGGTCTGCGGCGGGATACCCATCGACGTGGTGTCCTCGCCGGACGACTCTGGAGATGATAAGAAAACCCTTGTCGAGGTGATGGAAGAAGCAGGTAAAGGGAAAGAACTTGCATTATTGGTCAGGCCTAAGGCAATCCCTAAAGGTACTGCAGGGATTGCCATAGGAGAGAAGGGAGAGGGGAAGGAGGCTAATAAAGGCCAGGAAAAGGAGAGGGTGGAGGTGCCTCGTCCGGAAGAGGAAGCAGCGGTCACCTCTTGCCAGGCTTTGATCCCCAGCAAAGCCCTCAGAAAGAGGAGTCCCTCTGACGGGAACAGCCCAGAACCCCCTTCGAAGAAAGGGAAGAGCGCCGGGGAGAAAGAAGATGTTGGTGAGTGGGAGGAGAGCACGGAGCCCCCGCTCTGTATCAACTTCGCCGGGGAGTTTGCAAGTGTAGGGACGAAGGTTACCGTGAGCGCGACGGAAGTGGAGAGGAAGATGACCGTCGTCTCACAGCAAACTTCAAGTCAATTCAACCCCGTCCGAGGAGATCTGGGACTGATCCTGGGGGGAGGACTGGTGACTAGGGATCTGGAAGAGAAACTGGAAAGGTCCTCCACGACGGATCTTTACGCCCAGATGGCCAACAGGGTGGCGACAGTAAGGACTCGTTTTAACCTTCTTCTGACTAATTCTCTGTAGATGCTGACCTTGCTTCCATTGTAGGTACTCACCCGTTTGCCCTTAGTTTTGAATAGGGCTCTGAGGGTGGAGGAGCAGATGCTGGATCAGACCGGCCAGCTGCATCGTCAGAATGAAGAAATTGAAGCCCTGAAGGTCCAACTGGCGATGGAGTCTTCTCAGCATAGTGCCCTTCAGGAGGAATTCGCGGTTTATAAGTCCGCGATGAGTGCGCTGAAAGCTGACAATAAGGCTCTGCGGGAGAAGCTGTCCAAGGCTGATGGAGACAAGAAGGCTGCGGTCGCGAGTAGCTCTGTCGGGGCGGTGGGAGCCTATAAAACGAGCTTACCTTTGGAGAAGTGGATCATTTTCATTGCATGGCCGTAGATCCAATTTATAAGGAAGAAGGGTTTGACTTGACCGACGATACCATCCAACATCTTTTTGACCTCTTGGATGGAGTCAGTGAAGGTTAATCCGTTTCCTTATAAAATGATGTAATCTTTCTTGTAATTTTTGAAAATGAATAAAAAGGAAGTTCGTTTATCACATATCTGTTTATTCTGTTGTGTATGTATATGTACCTTTTTGTAAGGTTTGAGATGTCCAGACTAATTCTGAGAAAAACTTGAAATAGATTTCCTTAATCTTGTAATAGATGGGCTCAAATTTGGAACATCTTAACTGTAATTCTGAAAGAAAAGTTTCCTAACAAGATAATAAGGAGCTTTTGAACCGCATAGTAGTTGAATTTAAGTTTGGAACTCCATGAAATCCATACAGGAAGAGAAATATTGTGATAGTCAGGGTGGATCCCGCCCAAAAGGTGTCTTTGATCCGACGCCACAAGAGCTTGAACGCCTGAAACATCTTATACGATGTTTATACTTGTGACAAGGGTTAACCTTGGGGATCCCCTTTAGTAGAATTAGACATTCCTTTGTGAACCTGCACAATAGAAAAGTAGTGATAGTAGTGGAGATCCTGCCTAGGGGGAGTTATCTGACCCAATGCCAAAAGGACTTGTTCGTCTGAAACGTCGTGTACGACGTTTGTACTTAAGGCAAGGGCTGACCCTCTTGGAATGGTAGTTATCCTAGTGGGAAGCGAAGGCACCCTGCTTAGGGGGGACCTGTATCGTGATTCGATATTAGGGACAGCCCTAAGGTTACGAGTAGGCCTTCGGACCTTCTGCTAGCCGGATGGGCTTATGGAAGGGTCCCAGATGTTTGTAGGAAACCCCGCCTGCCAGGCACTGCTAGGCTTAATGATCACCGTACTAGTGAAGGTTAGCGAGTATCATCGTGCGTGAGGTCCGGAACCTCGGACACGATGGTTTGAGATTTGAGCATTTAGATCATACCTGAGCGACGCTTAGGTCGTTATGAACATCTCAATATATAGGGGCATAGGAGATATGCGTCCTGGGGTAATACAGAAATCCAAATGTCTTGGGAATAACATAAGGGTGTCCAGGCGCTTCAGAGAATAATCCTCGAATCCGATATTTAAATTCTGTGTAAATGAATTTCTGAAAGAATCTTCTGATTGTAATATCGTCCTATCCGACGTTTGTGCTTCAAGCGTTTTAGCGCTGCCAGCTCTCTTTTTTGTTCCAGAAGATCTAGATCGACCCTTCGTGAATCATCATTCCCATCCGCCCATGCTTGTAAAGCCTCGGGTTCGAAGCTAGCTGCAGCCTCTATTCTGGGGAAGAGGTATTCCAGCTCAACTGGTATGACAGCGTCCATTCCATATGAGAGGGAGAAGGGGGACTCCTGAGTAACCTCGGAAGGGGCAGTATTGTAAGCCCAGAGAGCTCCTGACAATTCTTCTTGCCAGCGGGCCTTGGCGCCGTCTAGGCGCTTCTTCAAGATGTTCAGAATGTTCTTGTTAGCGGCTTCCGCCTGACCGTTGGTCTGGGGATGCCAAACAGAGGCATACTTGAGGTTGATTTGGTGGTCTCCGCAAAAATCATGGATCCTCTGATTGGCGAACGGAGTGCCATTATCTGTGATAATTACCATCGGTATGCCATACTTGCAGAGGATATTGGCCCAAAGAAAGTTTTCGACGTTTTGAGCAGTGGGCTGAGTAAGTGGCTTAGCCTCAATCCACTTTGTAAAATAGTCGACCGCAACTAGTATCCACTTGTAGCCCTTCATGGCCGTAGGCATCGGCCCTAAGAAATCCAGCCCCCAAATGGCGAAGGGCCAAGATGAGTTGATAGGCTTGAGGTAACCTGCAGGTTGCCGTTGCATGTCAGCATAGTACTGGCATTGAGGGCACTTCTCCACAAACACTTGAGCGTCCTTGTGAATGTTGGGCCAGAAGAAACTTTGGCGTAGGATTCGCATAACCAGGCTTCTGCCCCGGGCATGTGTTCCACATTCCCCTTGGTGTACTGCTTCCATAACCTTCAAGGCCTCCTCGGGTCTTAAACATTTGGTGAGAGGCTTGGCGTAGGATCTTCTATAGAGCTCTCCGTTGACGAGGGTGTACTTGGCGCAAATAAGTTTCAACTTTTGCGCCTCTCGTCTGTCATCCGGCTGAGTCCCACTTTTTAGGTAATCCAGGATCCTGTCCATCCAGCAGGGCGGTTGCTCCTCAGAAGAGACTTCGGTGCATTCGAAACTAGGCCTTTCGAACACCTGAGTCCGGTGGAGGTCGGGGAGCCCCTCTTTTGCGAGCCGGTCTGCCGCCTGGTTCTCTTCCCAGGGTATGTGCGTCAGGGAGAAATCCTCGAATAGAGAGATTAAGGACTTGGCCAGTTGCAAATACTTCTTCAAAACCTCGTCCTTTGTCTCAAACGTCTGGTTCACCTGATTGACGACCAGCAGGGAATCACTGAACACCTGTATGCGCTTCACAGCCATGCTAAGTGCGAAGTTCAACCCTGCAATGAGGGCCTCATACTCTGCCTGATTATTGGTCGCCTTGAACCGGAGCGTCACAGCCTGATGAAGCACAGCCCCCATTGGACTGGTTAAGCGGATCCCAGCCCCCTGAGATTGCGACCCGGACGCACCATCAACATGAAGTGACCAGAGGTTTGCCAAGGTTTTGGCTGGTGGTGGTTCCGACGTAGAAAACTCAGCGACGAAGTCGGCCAGGGCCTGAGCCTTGATTGCTGTCCTCGGGACAAACCTGATGTCGTACTCTCCTAGTTCGATAGACCATTTGAGTAGTCTTCCTGAAACCTCGGGAGTATGCAATATCTTTAGGAGCGGTTGATCTGTGACGACCTAAATAGTATGGGTTTGAAAGTAGGGCCGTAGTTTCCTGGCAGTCGTCAGGAGGGCCAAAGCGAGCTTCTCCAGAGTGGGATACCGACTCTCGGTGTCTAGGAGGATGTGACTGGTATAGAAAATGGGATGTTTAGCCCCCTTCTCGCTGTCTAGGAGGACCGCCGAGACTGCAGTGTCAGATACTCCCAAATAAAGAGATAGGATCGTACCTTCCTTTGGCGCTACTAGTATCGGGGCCGAGGTTAAGTACTTCTTTAGTTTAGTAAAGGCGGCTTCACACCCGCTGTCCCACTATCCTTTCTTACTGTTACGCAAACACCGAAAGAATGGGGAACATCGATCGCCGGCTTTTGAGATAAACCTGCCCAAGCTGTTGATCCGCCCCACTAGTTTTTGGATCTCTTTCACCGTCTTCGGAGAAGCCATGCTTAGAATAGCTGATATTTTATCGGGATTGGTCTCTATCCCTCTGACAGAGACTAGATATCCCAAGAATTTCCCTGAAGCAGCGCCGAAGGTACACTTAGCAGGGTTAAGCTTAAGGTTGTACCTTCGGAGAGTGTCGAGTGTTTCCCTGAGATCCCCAAGATGCTCTGTTAACGTTTTGCTTTTTACCAGGACGTCGTCCACATAAGCTTCGAGATTCCTCCCCCTTTGATTCTTGAAGACTGCGGCAATCATGCGCTGATAGGTAGCACCGGCATTCTTGAGACCGAAGGGCATGACCCTGTAGCAGTAGGTCCCGTAGTCAGTGATGAAGGCTGTCTTCTCCTCATCCCCCTTGGCCATCCAGATTTGGTGATACCCGGAGAAAGCGTCTAGAAAGCTCATAACCTCGTACCCGATGGTTCTGTCTACCATCGTGTCGATACGGGGGAGAGGGTAAGTGTCTTTAGGGCAGGCCTGATTCAATGATCTGAAGTCTATGCACATTCTCCACTTCCCGCTGGCCTTTTTCACCATCACAACGTTGGTTAGCCATCGGGGATATTGCACTTCCCTGATGTAACCGACTCCTAGCAGCTTTGTGATTTCTTCTTTGATGGCGTCCTGCCTCTCCCCTGCCATTACTCTCTTTCTTTGTGCAACGGGGGTGACAGCCTGAGACACATTCAAGTGGTGTTCGCAAACAGCCCTGTCCATGCCTGTAACATCTTCGGGGGACCATGCAAAGACATCGATATAATCCGACAGCAAGGTAGTAACTTCTGCCTGCTGCTTCTCATTCAGATAAGATGAAACATTTACAATTTTGAAAGAGCCTTCACCTCCCAAGGCTACACTGATGACCCCTTCCTGCGGTGTGACCGGTTGGATTTCTCTAGGATCCATTTGGTCGATTACAAGCTGTGCCGCTATCTGAAAACAGCGGGTAGCTTGTCTCGCATCTCCTCGGATGGTGACAACGCCGCTAGAGGTCGGGAACTTCGCGCACAGGTGGGGAGTGGAAATCACCATCCCGAAGGAGTTTAGAGTTGTCCTCCCTAGGATGGCATTGTAGCCCGATTTAGCCCTAATAACTGCGAAGTTGACCATGCTCATAGCGTGGCCATTGTCATCGCCAAAGGAGACGGGTAGAGTAATGAATCCTAGAGGTTGGACCCTTTCACCGGAGAAACCGAGTAAGGTAGTCCCAGCGCGGAGGAGGTTAGCCTCTTTAAGTCCTATCTGGAGGAAGGCGGACTCAAACAGGATATCGGCGGCGCTCCCAGAGTCGAGGAGCACCCGCCGGACATCAAAATTGGCGATGCGGGCGACGACCACTATTGGGTCGTTATGTGAGTTGCCCTGCTGAGGGAGATCTTCACTGCAGAAAGTAAGGGGGATGGATGAGGCATGCTGTTCAGAGATGCCGCCAACTTCTGCTTCCTGGCGTTGAGCGGTTGGGTCAATGCTAAAGATAGCATTGATCGTTCTGGTGGCCGGAGGGTAAGGGCGCCCTGGCTGGCTAGGGCCTATAGATGGTAGGGCCTTAGCAGGAGCCTCAGCAACCTCAGGGGCCTTCCCTTTCTGGGCGGCAGTGAAAGTTGGGGCCATCTGCATGAACTCCTCGAGCTTGCCCTGATTCATCAGCTTCTCGAGCAAGATTCTGAGGCCTCGGCACCGGTGTAGCCTGTGCCCATAGTTCCCGTGGAACTCACAATAGTCGTTGGGATCCACTCCGGGAGGCGGCGCTGGTCTGGGCCCGGCAGGTCGTATCCATCCCTGCTTGACAGCCGCCACATAAACCTCGGGGAGTGGTCTAGAGAGAAGAAGCTTCGGAGGCTGGGCAGGTCGGGGCCTCCCCTCTTCTCGATCATGAGGCTTGGCCATCTGTACCCTCGTGGCCGGGGGTTCGTTACCCCGATGTTTCCTCTTGTTTCTCTCCTGCCTAACCCCGGAAACGCCTGCAGGGGAGGATTCGACATCCTCTAGGAGCATGAACTGACTGGCCCTAGCCACCAGCTCTGGATAACTCCGAGTTTTGGCCAACTGTCGGGATTTAGACAGGTCCCCTACTTTGAGTCCTCTCCGGAAGTTGTGCATGGCCACTGCAGGCTTCACATCTTCAGCTTCTACTGCGACGGTGAAGAAGCAATTGGTGTAATTCCGAAGGTTCTCTCTCTCGCCTTGCTTGATGTTGGCAAGCACCATGTCAGAGACAACCATGCGGGTCCGCCCTATGAAACGGGCGATCAACTCCCACTTCAGATGCTCATAGGAGGTGATGTGACCCCGGGGCAGCTTAATGAACCAGCTGAATGCTGCCCCCTTTAGAGTGTTGGCCAGGAGGTGACACCTAGTGGCCTCGTCCGGCTGGCGGCATCGGACGGCGGCCTCAAACCCCTGCACATGCTCACGGGGGTCTGTCGCGCCTTTGCAAACTTCCAGCCTAGGTGGCCGGAAGTCCTCTGGGAGGGGGCCAAGCGAATGGCATCGAAAAAAGGGGCATTTTCGTCCATTGGCCCGAAGAAAGGATCAGGTCCGTGATGAGGGGCCTGAGCACCAGGAAAGAGGGGATCTCTTCCGGCTAAGAATGGAGGGAAAGCAGGTGGAAGAAAGGCGGGTTGTGGTAATGGACAAGGTGGAAGGTGGTTTTGATGAACCTCCTGGAAACGGACAGGACGTCCGGGTGGTCTGGAGGAACCAGAAGATTGGATGGAGAGTGGTGCGACCAGGGGCGCCGGTGCGAGGGTTCCGGCAACCGGAGGAGGTGGAGCCGGGGCCGCCGCAACCTGCGGAATCAGCTCTGGGATCGTCGCGACCGGCGTGGGAGGAACAGGAACCGCCGCTATCGGCGGGAGAGGAACAGGAAGCGCCGCAGCTGGCGGAAGAGGAAGTACTGCACACACCGGTTGAGTCTGCCTGAGAATCACGGCCTGTTGTGCCGTGAGGCCGGTGACCATGTCAGTAAGATTTGCGAGCATCCCCTGGAGTTCTGAGACGCGGGTGCCTCTAGAGGAAGAAGCAGATTCGGCGCGACGCCGGGAAGTGGAAGCCGAAGCTCTGTCGTCTGGTGCTCGAACAGAGGGTTCTCCTGCATGCAGACTGCGGGCAGCAGAGTTGATTTTACGCGTTCTGGCCACCATCTTCCCAGGTCTCAATGAAAGCACCAGAAGATGTTGACGTAAGATGTGGGGGTCTCAGGAAACACCAAATAGAAAGAGAGTTCCGAGAGACGGCGGGGCGTAATGAGGGGATGAGCCTGTTAATGAAAGCTCGAGGAGAAGACTAGTTCAAAGCAACCAGAAAAGCACGCAGAGATTTAAGGTGGTTCAGGGAGGAAATCCCCTACATCCACCGGTCGATCAGCAAAGAGATTTACTAATAGGAAAAATGTAGCCTTGAAGGCTTATACAAAAGGCTTTCTCAGGAAGAAGAAGAGGGAGAAGAAGAATGAAGCTCCTCAGTTGGGGCTTTGTTACAAAGAGATCAGAATATCCGAATCTGAGAGCCTGAATCTTGCCTTCTTCCTGTTTGTTCGTCTCTGTATATCTCTCCCTCTGCTCGCTTTTCTTTCTTTTTGGGCCTCTCGATGTGTCGTGTCCTGTGTTCCTTTCAGCTGGGACTGTTCAACGGTTTTTATAGCCGTTGGGCACACGTAGCTTCATCCTGGTTTTCCGGAGAAAAGGTGATGAAGAAGCTCTGAGCGCCGTTTGTCTGTCATTGGAGAGGTCCACAGCTGTACGAGGAAGATGATAGCTTTTAATACTAGTACCTCTTCTTGGAAAGAGTGCCCGTACGGAGAGCGGCGGGGTTAGGTGAAATTGATTGTGACGGGCGGTATCCTGTATCCTCGTGCCCGAGGTTACCAGGTCTGTCCTGGGATATCGGGGACGAGGCTAGGCTGAACCCTCGTGTCCGACGTTTGACCTGATCAAAACTTGAAGCTGAGTCAGTAATTAAATAAATCAAAATGGAGGCCAGTCAGGCGCCACGTGTTCGGTCTGGATGCAGCGCAGGAACCACATGTTAACACATATTAACCTGAAAATTTATATTTACATATTTATAATCATTCAAATTTTATTTATACACATATCATCTCGTAAATTTTAATATTACAGCAAAAATATTTGTAACTATTATCGTTATAAAATTATTATTAACCTATTTTTTTTCACCACAGATATGAATTTCAAATGAACTCCAGAGTAGAATATGAAAGATTTTATTTCAAAAAAAAAGAAAGTTTACAGATAAATTTCTAATGGATGCTCTTCCACAAGCCGAAGGTCACTCATTTATAGAATATTTTTTAAAGCATATTGTCAGTACAACTACAATATTTTAAAATAAAAAACCACCTAAATATAAAATATAATAGAGACCTAGTAGGCTCCTATAGTTTTAATTAAAAATTTAAGTTAAAATTATAAAAAAATAGACTATAGAGTAATTATAGCTAAATAATAAGAACCTACCAGTAATTTATCTTATTAATTTTTAATAAAAATAGTTATATATTACTTCTTAAATCTTAATTTATCCTTTCATACTCATCTTCTTTACTAAGTGTATACTATCAAGGGATTGTATATTTGCTCAAATTATTTTTAATTAAATAAAAGATAATATATAATATTTTTGTCATAAAAGTTATAAAAACTTATTTATTTATTAGATTATTTTTTATTGAGAAAAAAAGATAATTTTTAAATCTGATATTTTTATTTTTAAATTTGATAAAAATTTCAAATGAAATTATTTACATTTTGATATGTATATATATATATATATATCTATATATATATATATATCTATATGTTTGATGTAAAAAATTTTTATTATGCAATTTACAAAGTTAATTTGAATCAAGATCAATGTTAAGTAGCCGAGTAAGACAAACTATGCAGTTTTTTTTTATTAATTTATGTCATGCATTGTACACTGTACAGTACATGTAAAAATTTCTAATATTATCTTATTTACATATTGATCTGTTAATTCTCAATATTTTCATTAAATATCTTAAACTTTCCTAAACTAGATCAAATCATTAACCAACGTATCTAAAGTGAGTAACTAGTTATCTGCTCATTTTTTTTTTAATTTTATCTCTTTGATACTACAATTTTTCATATGATACAAATCTGAGATTTTTTTATCTTCACACAAACTTTTTTCTATTGAGCTAGAAGAATGCCATTCATATTTTCATCATCTTGTATACATAATTGTGATATAAAATAATTTTATCAAAAATATGTGATATAAAATAATATATATATATATATGTATGTATGTATTTTATCATAATAATCTTTATATTAATTGAAATAAATAATAAAAAAATATGACAGAAAAAGAGAGAGTCCTGAGAGATGGCGACACGCAGAGAGCTGAGCCTGACGGTTAAGGCTTAAATAAGAGAGAGCATCCAGAGCAACACACGGAAGTTTAAGATGGTTCAGAGAGGGAATCCCCTGTGGTTCATGGAGGGAATCGCCTACGTCCACCGGGTGGCCGGGTGATTGATTTCACTAGAAAGACAAAAAGAAGGCCTTGAAGACCAGTACAATCATTAGAAGAGGGAGCCAGAGAGAGGGAGAGCTTTCTTAATTTAAGCTCTAATACAAGTACGGTGGAAAGATGAGAGTGCTCCTCTTCCCCCTTTTTTTTTCCTGAAGCTTTGTTCAGGAGTATTTATAGGCGGGTGGAAGGAGAGCTCCGCCCGAATTTTCCAGAGGAGAAAAAGTATAAACAATATTGAGCCCACGCTGGTGGTCCCACCGTTGTCGGCCACTGGAGGGGCTGGAAATAATGGGTGAAGAGCTTGTCTTCTTGGGGTCCGTGATGACTGAAGCATGCGGGCCCTTGATTTGCGTGACTGGAAGAAGCATGCTGCATTGAAAACAATGCGACCAGAGCACGCTGACAGCGATAGGTATAGCTGAGAAACATCGTCATTGATGTTTGGGGAGAGCTGGAAACATCGTGGACAAAATTTGTGAGCTGTAATCCAAACATTGCGAAAAAGGTTTGAGATTTGCAAAAATAATAATTATAAGGTTAGTAGCCAAGCGCCACGTGTATGACTGTGATACAGCGCTGGAGCCACATGTCAACATTAGCCCCCTGCATGCTAGGACGCGAACATTTGTGGGTCTTGGCATGCGAAACATGACAGTGGTGAATGCACTGCCTAAAGTCTGCATGAATGAAGTTAGGGGAGCACGACGCTTCTCACCGTCCCTTGAATTCCTGCAAGGAAATGAAGAAAAGGAACAATTAGTGAGATGACAGAGCAAAAGAATAAGGCTAACCTGGTATCTAAGGAGCAGGCCTCCTCCAGATCTCCCTCCTGAGGAGGAGAGGCATTGCTTTGCCTTGCAGGTGCTATGAACCTAGGAGAATGTCCGATCTGTAAAGCCACAAAATATTGATATCGATGTTTTTCATAATGAAAGAAACATTGATGTCGAAATTTTGGAGGGAAATTTCAGAAGAGTTGGCTGATCGTCGATTCTGATGTCACAGAAACCGCGATCGAGCTTAAGTTGCCCCATTCCTTAGCTAGGAATAGCTCCTGAGGCGAACTTTCCTGATGTCATAGGACATGGAGTCTGAAACATCATAGAGATGTTTGTACTATGGACATGGGTTGATCTCCATTAGAGCCGCAGATCCTAGTGAAAAGAGTGCATTTGGAAACATAATATCTGAATGAGGAGTAATCTGGTTAATTCCTCTTATAGCAGGTTAAGAATAAAATAGAACTGATAGGATATTTCCCGAATTTGACTTGAAATCATACTCCTTTACACATCTGCATAGGAAAGAAATAATGATAGTAGTGGAGATCCTACCTAGAAGGAGTTATCTGACCCGATGCCAAAAGGACTTAGATTGTCTGAAATATCGTAGAGATGTTTGTACTTGAGGTATGGCTGACCTCCGTTAGAGCAGATCCTAGTGGGAAGCGAAGGCACTCTGCTTAGGGGGGACCTGTATCATGAATAGATATCAAAGACTGCCCTAAGATTACGAGCGGGCCTTCCGGCCTTCCGCTAGCGAGATGGGCTTATGAAAGAGTTCCGAATGTAGGCAGGAGACCCCGCCTGCCAGGCGCGACTAGCCTCGGTGACCTCTGTATATGAAGAGTATAATGAACCATCATGTACGAGGCGCGGAAACCTCGAGTACGATAGTTGAGAGTTTGAGGTTAGAATCATACCTGTCGCACGATGCTTGAATAAAAAATGAGCTAGTTGTGTTTTAAATAATACCTCAGTATGAATATCAATGTTAGGATTAACAGTATAAGAATTCCAGAATCAGATAGTGCTAGGTGCATAAATATCATGGACGACATATGGATCCACCTTGAAATCATGAAGTTTGATAAACATCGAGATCGATGTTTGGCAAGAGCCATCGTGCACGATGGTTAGTGTTAACCAGATTTTAAAGTTTCGTCTCTCCGATGTTTCCTTTTTTTCACTTTATCGGGGGAACCGCTCCCTTCAACGTCCTCCAAAAGTATGAACTGACTGGCCCTTGCAACCAACTCAAAGTAACTCTTGGGTTTCATCAGTTGCAGAGATTTGGATAGATCTCCACTAATCAGTCCCATGCGGTAATCATGGATGGCGACAGCAGGGAAGACGTCTTCGGCTTCTGCCACAGCGGTAAAGAAGCGATTGGTGTAATTTCGCAGGCTTTCTTTCTCACCCTGCTTGATGTTGGCGAGCACCATATCAGATATGACCATGCGCATCTGGCCGATGAAGCGAGTAATCACTTAGTAGCCTCATCAGGTTGGCAATAGCGAACAGCAGCTTCGAACCTCTGGATGTGTTCCCGGGAGTCAGTAGTACCTCTGTAGGATTCAAGGCGTGGCGGCCTGAAGTCCTCTGGGACTGGCACCTGCCGGATGTCGTTAGAGAAAGGGGTGTTGCCATCAAGTGACCAAAGAAGGGATCAGGTCCGTATTAGAGGGCCTAAGCACCTGGGAAAAAGCGATTTCGTCCAGAAGGAAAGGAGGAAAAGCTGGAGGAAAGACGACAAGCGAAGGAAGTGGATATGCAGGGAACAGTGAGAGAGAATTTTGGCCCTAGTGTATTTTCTAATAAAAAGGATGATGCCTGAGAGGCTGGGAGGAACCAGACGATTGAACAGGACAACTTCCGGCAGTGAAAGGAGCGGGAACCGCCACAACTGACGGGGGGAGGTTCATGATCCCCCGCAACTTAGCGGAAGAAGATCAGGAGCCGACGCAACCGGCGGAAGAGATGCAGGGGGACACAGAGTAGTACAAACCGGTTGGGTCTGCCTGAGAATCACAGCTTGCTGGGTTGTGAGGCCAGTGACTATATTGGTGGGATTGGCCAGCATCCCCTGTAATGCTGAAAGGTGGATGCGCCCGGAGGAAGAAGTAGATCCGGCACGGCGCCGGGATGTCGAAGCTTAGGCTTCATCACTTAGCACCTTGACGGAAAGTTCACCTGCTTGTACGCTGCGAGCAGCGGAATTGGTTCTACATGTTCTGGCCACCATCTTCTCAGAGTCTCAATGAAAGCACCAGAAAATATTGACGTAGGATGTAGGGGATCCCAAGAGACAGAGAAAAAAAAAGAGTCCTGAGAGACGGCGGCACGCAGAGAGCTGAGCCTGACGATTAAGGCTTAAATGAGAGAAAACATCCAGAGCAACACACGAAAGTTTAAGGTGGTTCAGGGAGGAAATCTCTTATGTCCACCGGGTGGCTGGGGGATTGATTTCACTAGAAAGAGAAAAAAAAAAGGCCTTGAAGACCAGTACAATCGTTAGAAAAGGAAGCCAGAGAGAGGGAGAACTTTCTTAATTTAAGCTCTAATACAAGTACGGTGGAAAGATGAGAATGCTCCTCTTCCCCCTTTTTTTCCCTGAAGCTTTGTTCAGGGGTATTTATAGGCGGGTGAAAGGAGAGCTCCGCTCGGGTTTTCCGGAGGGGATAAAGTATAAACAATACTAAGCTCACGCTGGTGGTCCCACCGTTGTCGGCCACTGGAGGGGCTGGAAACAATAGATAAAGAGCTTGTCTTCTTGGAGTCAGTGATGGCTGAAGCATACGAACCCTTAGTTTGCATGACTGAAAGAAGCATGCTGCATTGGAAACGGTGCGGCCAGAGCACGCTGACAGCGATAGGTATAGCTGAGAAACATCGTCATCGATGTTTGGGGAGAGCTGGAAACATCGTGCCCGATGTGGCTAGGAGAGCTGGAAATATCGTGGACGAAGTTTGTGAGCTGTAATTTAAATATTGTGGACAAGATTTAGAATCTGCAAAAATAATAATCATAAGATTAGTAGCCAAGCGCCACGTGTATGGCTGTGATGCAGCGCTGGAGTCACATGTCAACAAAGAGATAAACGTTTAAATATATTTATATGTATATAGAAAAATAATATTAAGATTGAATATTTACAAAACAGTAAATAAAAACAATAATACGGCAGGAAAAAAAAAACAATAATACGGCAGACAAAAATTTGAAAATTTAAATAAGACGATCTAAATATTCTATTTGTAGTTATCTCTTTAAAATTAAATATGCAAATCAAATCATTCTTAAAACACATAAGCATTATACAATTCATTCTGAAAACTTGTATAACCATACTTCAACCAAACTCGACTTCAATTGCAAAATGATTCACACCATGAGACTCGAATAAAAAATTTTCAAGATCTAGCAACAAAGCTCTCTACTACTGAATTTGTATGTGGACGACCTACATCCAAAATATCAGAATTTACAAAGGAAGAGACTGAAAGAAGCTAGGATGTAAGATTCCAATGTTGAATCAAGAAAAACTAATGAAGTCTGCTAGTATAATTCAAACTTTAGAAAAACTTTAAAGGAAGTGCTACCTGATAAAAGAAGAAGAATAAGAGCAGAAAAAGATGATCCGAAGGAATCCTTCAATGGCCACGGAAGGAAATAAGATCTCGCAAGCTCCAAGGTGGTCAACTCTATGATACTTGCAGCCCTTATCAGCCTAAATTGTTGCAAATTCTGAAAAGAATTGGCCTGCAAACAAAGATGAATTAACAGAATCAAACTTGGGGTGGGGGCTGTAGAACTTGGATCAAGCCCAATGGGCTTGGGGAGCAATAACCTTATCTCAATTAAAACCCAAGGATACAACTGTGAAGATGATAATAAGCAGTAGTACTAATGGCCATGCATATAAATTATGCCTAATTAAAAGCATGCATCCACATAATGAGACAAATAACTTGGTAGTTGTAGAAAAGCAAAAAGAGTATTTATATACATAATACTTCATCTCACTTTATTTACATATTAGCCTCAGATTTCTTAAAATATTATAATGGACGCGCCTTGATTTTTAAATATTATGCGAGATACATTGCATTTATTAATATTCAACAGACGCCTTATTTTCTGAAAGTTCAATTTTTTTTGAAAGTTGGGACACATCTTATTTTGTTAATATTATATAGAAAGTACCTTGCATTTTTAAATATTATGTCAAATACCTTTTATTTGTAATATTTAAGAAATGAGGGCGCTAATATGTAAATAAAATAAGATGAAGAGTTATATATGTACATTATCTTTATACTAAAATGATATTATCATGAATACACTTGATAAAAAGCTACATGAATAAAACCAAGTTGGGTTTGAGCCAAATCAATCTAAAGTGACAGTTTTGATGTGATAAGTGGTGCCTTTTGACCTACATGTCATGAATTTGGATATAATCATTCTGTTTGCGGGTCCTATTTGGCTTTTGACTCATGAACATAATTCTTGATAACCAAAAATAATCTTATTTCACATCTTACATAAACTTCAATATAGTATTTAGTTTGATGTTATACAGATATTATATCATGTCATGTAGAATTTAATTATTTATTAGTTTCATGACAAGTTCAAAAAATATTAACAATAATTACTAAACTGACACTTTGATGCGGGACAGATGAATGATGATATGGTTTATAGATCAGCAATATTACAAAACAGATTATTCACAAAGTAACGCTAAATATCAGAGAATAATTTTGTGATGACAGAGAAATTAATTAAGCCCGCAAAACCAATAACTTTTAAAATTTTAAATAAATTAGATCGAAGGTAATTGAGAAATTACCAATTCAGATTAGGGCGCAATTCGGTTTTCAATAAATCAGAAACAAGGAACAGGATTAAGGGTCTCACAATATTTAACCAACAGTAATTTAAATTCACTCAATAATTAAAGGTCGCACAGGTGGAGCAAGTTCGCGCAAATCACAAGCGAGCAGAAAATCCAGACTATTCAATTTTTTACCAGGTTAAAGGCTTTGTTGGAGTTCGTACTTGAGTAAGAGGCTCCAAGGACCACGACATAATTTCCCAAAATATTAGGGCTCGGGGTAACTCGTCGCAGCAGGGGGGAAGCGCGCACAGAGCAAAGGCGCGGGCGCGGTCGGCCGCAGCGAGAGCGCGCAGACTGGCGGAGCGCTCGNGCGAACGGCACTTGCGGGGCGTTGTGCTCGTGAGGCGCGGGAGCGTCTGAAAGAGTGCTCAGGGGCGTCTGTCCGAGCTACACGGTAGCATTCCGTTGCGTCGGCGAAGTCGGCACATCCTTGGCTAGCTGGATCCACGAATACAGACCGGCGAGCAGCGTGAGCGGTGAAACGAGAGGAATGCTGAGGAGTGTAAGATTAGTGGAATCGAACCCGGAGGGGAGGAGCTGGAGCGGATGGAGTTTAGGGATTCTCACCCAAGGCCCAAGCCCTTCCCTATCCAGATATCGATTCATTCCAGAATCAAATAATCCCAAGGGAAACACAAATCAGGTTTATTCAGCATTAAGAAAATAAGAGTAATAGGGAGGCGTTTATATAAACCTCCATACAGACTGACTAAATAAAGAAAAATACATAATGTAATAAATTCCTCACATAAATGAGGAAATACTAGATAACATGTCTAAAATAATAATCACCGAAATAGAAACAACTAATACAAAATAAATGCGAGAAAAAAAATAATCCCAAAATGGAATCTCCAATCAATCAGAATGAATAGGAGATTTTCAATCCATCAAGTCAGCGATCCGCAACATCCATCTTTCCCAATCTGTCCTAATAGTCAATCAATCTAGATCGAAGCAGCATGGCTAGATCTCGGCCGTCAACGGTAAACTCTGCCAGGAATGAATCGACGGTCGATCGTGGTGTCCCCACCACACTTTAGAATGAAATCTAAATTTCACTAAAAATTTGGTAGTGCTCTAAATGCCACCCTAATTATGGTAATAGAGAGAAATGAAGTATGTAGGATGATTTTCTAAGACAAGAACCTTGATGACAAATTAGTAATATTATCAACTTTTAAACGAATATTATTAAACCAAATAAATAATAATTTATAGTAGCATAGACATCTTGATAACATTGACACTAGACCTCATTTAGTTGGAGAGTAAAAAATCCTCAAGCACCTTTAAAAATACTTTTATTTAAAAACACTTTATTTCAAATCTACACAAATCCCAATCATAAGATAATACTAGCATCTAAAATTGCATCAATCCAAATGCCTTTTTCTAAAATTCAAATGTCATTTTCACGTCTTACGCAAATCACAATATAAAAAATTAATTTTATTTCACATTTTTATATAATTATGAAAATTTGGCTAATTAAGACATCAAAAAGTTATGAATCAAAGGGATGAGAATGTGGACAATATCATACTTCCCTGGAACAAGTAACTTTCCTTTTAAAATAAGAGAAATAAGGCTATGTCCTACAACAACAATCCAAGCTAGAAAACAAAGTTCGTGGATAACAATGATTCCTAAATCAAATCACTTTGAAATTGAGAGCATGCATTCATGAAAAAGTCAAAAGAGGAAATAGACAGCTCTACTTAACAACAATAATAAAATCTGCTAGAAAACACAACTAGAGATAGATGGCTTACCTTACCACATATACCTTTCTGAGCCTAATTACACAATCACGCAACATGGGAGACATACCAAGATGTCAAAGCACCATCCCAGTTTCAGATTCCGGCTAATCCATTTATAATTACTGACTCTTCAGTAGTTTCGACAATTCAATAATCAATTTCAACCTATGATGTCAGTAAAAGTTCTACTAAATATTCATAAAAACATAAGTTTAGTCAAAATTTACAATGATATAATAGTATTGTATTTTAACTAAAACATTATTAGTCTCTCTTTGTGAAAGGTTTCTACACAGCTTCAGCAAAAGTTAGCTTTCACAGTTTTGGCTAAAGATTGTTCTTATAATTATGTCATAATTGTGTTGTACAACACAATTGTTTTGCCAAAGAGAAGTACTTTGGAGAGTTTTAGAAAAGAAAGAGATTTGCACTGCTTATATTCAAGTTATTAAAGACATGTATGAAGGAGCTGTTACCTCTGTTCGGACACAAGGAGGTTTGACTAAGGATTTTCCTATTACAGTTGGATTACACCAAGGCTCGGCTTTAAGTCCGTATCTTTTTGCTTTGATTATGGAAGTCATGACTGGACATATTCAAGATGAAGTGCCTTGGTGTATGCTCTTTGCAGATGATATTGTTCTTATTGAGAAAACTAAAGAGGGAGCTAAAGCGAAACTAGAGCTTTGGAGGAATGCTCTAGAATCTAAAGGTTTGCATCTCAGTAGATCAAAAACTGAATATATGAAGTGCACATTTAGTCAAGAAAGAAATACTTATATTGGAGATGTGACAATTGGTGATCAAATTGTCAAGAAGAGTGAGTGCTTTAGATACCTTGGATCAATTATACAAAATGATGGCGAAATAGATAATGACGTTATTAGCAGGATTCAAGCAGGCTGGGTAAAATGGAGAAATGCTTCTGGTGTGTTATGCGATAGAAAAATTTCATCCAAAATCAAGGGTAAATTTTATAAAACTGTAATAAGACCAGCGATGATATATGGTGCTGAATGCTGGCCTGCAAAGAAGAAACATACAAATAAAATAAATGTTGCAGAAATGAGAATGTTAAGATGGATGTGTGGATATACACGAAAGGATAGAATGAGAAATGAGTATATCCGAAAGAAAGTTGGTGTTGCACCAATTGAGGATAAACTTAGAGAAAGTCGGCTTCGATGGTTTGGACATCTAAATCGTAGGCCAATTGAAGCTCCAGTTAGAAAAATTGAGTTATTGGATTTTGCCCATGTACAAAGAGGAAGAGGGAGACCAAAGAAGACATGGCAAGAAACTATAAGGAGTGATCTTAATTACTTAAACTTAGATAAGAATTTGGTAACTGATAGAGCGCAATGGAAACAAAGGATTCATGTAGCCGACCCCACCTAGTGGGATTAAGGCTTGGTTGTTGTTGTTGTTGTTGTATTGAGATAACATGTTACAGAAGAAATCTAAAAAGTATCACCATCTTACAATTGTGTGCTCAAAAAATAAAAATCAACAAATGTATTAAATATCGAAGAATTTTCTTCTCTTAAGACAGATTGAAATCAAATTTTGCCCTAAAGGGGATAACTTTAGGATTTCAGAATTTCTAGGATTAATCGATCCTACCCAACTTATCTTTCACATTCTTGTAGCCCCTACGCCCATATCCCCTAGCCCTTAGTCCATTGTTTTGGTGGTTGGTGTCTCTCTCTCTCTCTCTCTCTCTCTCTCTCTCTCTAGCTAGTTTGTTTTCCTCTTCTTTTTATTCTAAGTGGGTCAATTTGTCCAATCCGTCCAGTACCCATGTAAGCATGGTCTCTGTTTATTTGCTCAAGTCTCTTTCAAAATTAGGCTAGGGTCACATTCAAGGTATGGAATTTTCTTCACCCTGTCTCATCTCAAGATCTGCAACGATTTCTTCTCAATCTTTTCATAGACGATAAGCCAACATTGACAGGCAAGTTGGGTCTTAAAGATGAAGGAGGCAGAAAGATCCATGCATTCGCTATTGACAACTATGTTAATTACAGATTACTGTCTCCAACTCACTATTGGTTGGCCCCACTACAGCTCACTCCAAAAAGGCTTAGGAAGGATTTTCCTATAAACCGTGATGAATGAGTGACCCCTATTAGTAAGCTTGCCCATTTACGTCCGAAGTAATTAGTGTTCTATTTGTCAAAAGCTTTGCCTCCATAGCCATTAATTCATGTCTTGCGGCAAATATAAAATATGTTCCTTTTAGAAAAGGAAAATGCAAGAGATGGATTTCTTTTGTATGTAGGCAACCACTAGGTTCTCACGGGTCTTGGCCTCTTTTCGTACTATCACCCACTTGTTAGTGTGGTATGCAGCCTCTCAAGTATATCCAAGCAGCTATTTTAAGGACTATGCCCTTTTGGGTGATGACATTGTTATTGCTAACTCCTTAGCGGCTTCAATTTACTTGTTGCTCTTCCAGCTCTCCTTATCTTAAGGTTAGAGTCTCTTTGGAAGATTTGCAACTAGATTAAATCTTTCCCCTTACAGTGGTGTTCCAATTGAATGGTGATCATTCATAAGAGGAGCAAACACAGTGGATAACGTACATAGAAACACAGGCAGTCGAGACTCAATTCTTTTATATTTTTATATATTATCTCCCTACAAAAATATGCTAAAAGTAGATTGCTTTCGGTTTAAACCGAAACCAGCACATTAAACTGTGACATATACCTACAACTCCCGAAAAAAAGGATCTTCCCACTAAATTAAAAGAGACAAAAGCGCATTCGTGCAACTGCTTATTTGCAACTTTATTTTTTCTCTAGCTTTAAAGAGTTAGATCCTCTTTTCACAATCCTTTCAGTTAATTCCAATTCGGTTAGCTATTAAGGCTTCTCAACTTGGGCCTGCCCTTCGGGTTTGCTTGATTCCTATTGTGCAGATGTAACTGATACTCAGAGTGAACGTACTGCTGACTCCCAAAAAGATTTCGCTCTAGGGCACTCTTTTCCTCGGCCCAATCAATAAAAAGTGTCTTGCCTTTTTGCAACCTTATGCGCCTTATTTTCTTTTTTTTAATTATTCTATGTGTGTGTCACGAGAATCTTTTAGGCGGAGCTTCCATGCCCATATAACACAAACCTGTTGGAATCTCATTTGTGACGATCTTGCCTTACGTCTTCATCATCATCCACCTGATCAAACCAATCTCATCTTCCCTAGCAATCAAATTCTTGGTGGGAATCATCAACTTTATAATATTTTAATAATGACTGATGCTAGGACTATAAGACCATTAACATAAGTAAGATCCCATCCTCATTATGATATTATGAGTAATCCCTTTACCCTATTGGATAATCCCGAAGGAAGCTTCCTTGGTAGAGCTGCTATAAGATAAGCTGTTTTTCCATTTAGGAAAGTAGCTTTCCACAGTCTGCTATTCCTTCCCTCTAATGAATAAATGTCAAACCTACCGAAATTTATCAATAAAGAAAGGCTTTATTAACAGAATAATTTGAAGAGGGTCAACCAGGCCAATCCATCTATCATCCCACCACTCACCCAAGCAAAAGCTTGGGAGTTCAAGTACTACAGATTAGCTGCATGAAGCCTAGACTTCATGTGCTTATTCCTCTCAATAGAATGGTGTGATCGAACGCAAACATCGTCATTTGCTTGATGTTGCCTGCGCTTTCATGTTTCAGATGAATGTTCCTCGTTCTTGCTAAGGAGATGCAGTCCTCACTGCCTATTTTTTAATTATCCTCCTCTAGTATTGGTAACAAATATCCTCACTCCATTCTATATCTTGATAAACCCCTGTTCTCTGTTGTCCCTCCTTTCACTATTGAGAAAGCGAACAGTCGGTGCAAGGGTTCGACGATCATTCATTTCTGGCGAGCGTTAGCGAAGCACCATTTTCATAGTGAGGCGCTTCAAGTTAGCAAAGCGTAGTAGTAGCATCGAAGCCTATGTGTTATAACGTTGAACCAAGAACACTCCGCCTGCAGGGATGTTCTCGACGTGTGTGCCAAAATCGCGAAGGAAGTGAAAGATCTTACTTCGCATGTTGTCGTTCTGACGAAGACAACGGGTTCCAAGAATAGACCTAGATTTCCTATAAAGGCAAGCCTTTATAGTTAATTACTTATCTTCTCATTAGAGAATGAAAATTTTAATTAAGAGAAGAATCAAATTACAAAAATTGATGGCACACTATTGGATGGGGATATAGAAAAACCCTGTCAAGGATGTAAAGATACCAATGACCCTAATTAATTTAATCTTTTAGCCAAAGTAACAGAATGATCTATCAAGAACCATGAATTCCATCCTTCAGAGACATCGCTCGTAGACATTCCAATGAATTAAAATAAAATTTACCACAGAAGCATAAAGATTTGGATTCTATGGGAAATTCTATGAATACAATGATAAGATGCATAGGATTGCTTAATCACCAACCATAGACAATTTGGAGTGCCAAGGATGTAAAGAGCTTCGCATTAGATTTGTGATCTAAGTGTTAAAAGATTTAGAAAACTCAGTCGTTAGATCAATTTGAGAACATTGGGTATTAGGAGATTTATTTGGTCCAATACTCGAAGGGGGGATTTGAATTTGAGACCTGAATGATAAGATGTTAGGTTATATTGAGAACTCTTGGGTGCTAGGGGATTTTATAGCTTAACACCCCAAGGAGAATGTGAATTTGAACTTGATTTGATTTGATTTGGAGTTTGAGATTTGAACTGAGTTTAAGCTTAATTTGGATTAAATTTGAGTTGGATTACAAAACTTGGATTTGATTTGGGTTTGAAGGCTTAGATTTGATTTGAGTTTGAAGACTTGGATTGGATTTAGGCTTGAAGATTTAGGATTTTGATTTGATTTGAAGAATTAAGATTTGAATTTAAGGATTTGAGAATTTGATTTTTTACAAGTATTCACCTCAACAAACTTTGAGTGATCTCAAGTAGATGGACCTTCCTGTAAATTAAAAGGTAAAATAGACCAGAATAAAATGTTCACAATACGTACGCTCTTTATTATAATTTCTCATATTTTTGAGTTCAAAATATAGGACATGGGGTTTGTAAGCTTTAAGTTCAACGCACATGTCCAATTTTCATATTTTAGTACCTATATGAAATATTTGCAGAATATGGGTACTTAATTATAATTGTACCATAGTTGACCCAAATGTGATATAATGCATGGTCCTAGATGAACATTTGAAGTTGGAGCATCGTAGAGTAAATAACCTCCATGTGCAACATCAAATTCCTCGGTTTAGAATTTGAATGAAATGTAGGTACTTGAGTATAATAATACCATTGCTTGTCCTTAATTGTAATTTGACAGTTAAAACTGCCTGAGAAGGTCAGTCTTGAGAAACAAGGACTAAGATCAGTAAACTTGTCTAAATTTTATTAAATTAATTTATTTATTTCAAATATTTCAAATATAATTTGAGCTTACATGTAATTTTAGCCAAAAATACTTTATTATGATATTTTCCTATAATTATCCTTAATTGCCCATAAATGTCTATTTATCAGCAAATATTTCATTTTGAGGCTTTTCAAAAGGAATTTTATTTAAGTTCATGTTTATAATTAGGATTTAAACAAAATGTTGAAGAATTTGGGGACCTTTTATACAAAAGCATATTGCTCACCCAATCCAAGCTCATTGGGAGTTTAATTTAAAGATATTAGATATTTATTTTATTTTAATTTGAAATTATATTTGAATTAATATTCATTTTAGACTTAAATGAAATATTTTTTCTTTATGTATCCTTGCTTGCAATTCTAGCAAACAAACTCCAATCATCTAGTCTAACTTTGGCATTTTTATTGTCCAGAGGCTGAATGAAGTTTCTTCTTTGTGTTTAAGTCCCAAGCTCACATTACTTAGGACTTAAATAACAAATTCAAACTAAGGGACCTTTTGTGTAAAATACACAATGTGCACCTATCATAATGGACTTCTCTAAAGTTTTCTTTGAAAAATATATTATTTTAAAACAATATAATATTTTATTTTTATATGTAATTTATCTTTGTTGGTATTTATCATAATTTTACCAAAATGTTTGGCATAATTTTACTCAGCCATAATGACCTTTCCATTTTCCTTCATCAGTGGTGGTCGACTAAGGACAACAGAATTATTAGGCATCATAAAATGTTTAACTCGCAAATCAAGTTGCTTATAGACTTGCGGCTTAGAGAATGCTTATAGTCCTGAGCCATTTAATAAGCCTCCTCAAGAGTACTAATTCGACGCAGAAACAACTCATGTTCCCTCCTTCATACCAACATGAAATCTAGAGAAGATCATATTGGGAATCTCATTTGACCCACAATATATGAAATATTTATCAATTAGCAATATATTCCAACACCTTGGGACAATTGTTGTCACTGATCTAAAAGATGACTAAAATATATAAGGGTAGCGTACTTTTCTCTTGGGATTGCCTTGAGTCCAGTCCAGATACAATAAGTGATACACCTTGATGGTGACAAGTCCTTAACATTGTTGATATAAAGCCTAGTCTACATGGTAAGCTTCATTTTTGAGAATGTAACGTTCACCAAATTATCCATGGCATAGCACTCAAAATAGTAGTTCATATTATTTTCCCAATCAAGGTAAACCTTCAGATTAAGTTTTTGGTCAAAATTAGGGGTCTCTACTTTTAAAATGCGAAATAAGCCCTAACTGAAATCCGTAGGATCTTGACTGCAAAGTCGACGTGTAGTACGATGATATTAATCAAACTGAACTTTTAGAGCTAAATGATGTTTCTCCTCTAAATAGATAATTCTCTCAATCAGATTATTAAAACTAGTCAATTGATCTCTCAACTTAGAATCCATACTCGATGATGAAAAGGAACAATTCAAGATATATTCTCTGCTAGATCTCATGGGCATGCAAATATGAAGATGCAAAATGTAGAATAGAAATAAATTCTATTAGACTTATATGCAACGCTAACAAAAAAATAACTATCGTAATTAATACAGGACAGATGCAATGTGAGAACAAAAAGTTAAATTTCGGCAAACTTTTATATAATAAACAAAAAATCAAAGCTAGTAAATAAACCCTTTAAAAATTTCCAATTTAAATTCAATTGGAAAGGTAAACTAGGTTTACCTACTAGATAGAAGCATATAAAATTCACAAAATCGCAAAATTAGAGAACAAGGATTAAGTGCTTCACAAAACATTTTTCACAACAGATTTATATGGTCACAAACTCACACGTGTGAGCAAATGAATCATTCAAAATAAGCAAATAGGTTTCTATTCAAGCACAAAATATTTTGTAGTAATCCGAATTTTAAGAAATGGCATTTACCTTCACCAAAGAACGAAATGAGCTCAAAGAGATGCAAGAATGTGGATGTACCAAAGCATGGTGCATAGGTGCAACACACAAGGTGTGGGCACTCACAGAGAGGCCGCACGTGTCTATGCGGGTGGGAGCTAAGCAATGCGCAACTTGCACCGGGCTGGCTTCTATATTTCGCGAGTAAGACTGCACATGCACTAAGTTGTGCACAACTATCAACAGTAGTTACGATGCAAAGGTTGCATAGAGGTGTAACACCGTAGGGCACAACATCGCAAAAGTGTCCTACATAAATGACGATGCATTGGCTCAACAGCAAAGCAAAGGCGGACCTAACTGTGTAGAGGCAGAGATGGAGCCATGCATTGATATCAAAATTAATATGAGACAAAGTGCTCTGATACTAAAGTTAATGCAGGATGACGATCTGATACTAAGTTGATGTGAAGCATCATCGACTAGGGTTTGGAGGTGAAAGAAAGAGAGAATAAAATTAAGAGTTTAAGGATTTTTACCTTATGCACTAGCCTTTTCCTTTTAAAATTTAAATTCGATCTAATTTCATAAATCCAAATTCAAACTCTATGAATTAAAAGGAAAATAAAATTTAATTCATAGAGAGCATAAGAATATACAGACTCTAAACCTATAAATAAAAAAAATCTTTGATGCACTCTAGTTTGGCAAAGTGTTAACTAAACAAAACTAATTTTAAAATTAAATAAAATCTAATTTTAAATCAGATAAAATCTAGTTTTAAATCAGATAAAATCTAATTCAAAATAAATCCCTAAATTCAAGCCAACTTTATCTAATAGATATTACAGGCTCCACAGGTATTCGCACTAGCTTAAGTTTAAAAATGTAACTGAAGAATGAGCAAAAAAGATTTAAAATGTGTTGTTTTCAGCTGAAGCATCTGAAATCAATGAAATTTGGTCGGTATTTAGTGCAAATAACTCAAATCTGGCGATTTTAAAACCATGTTTTTAACAAAATAAACAGAAAGAAGAAGATGAAGCAATCGTAAAAGTACTAATTGTTGCATTAGGCCTTTGCATCAATCTTTTTTCTTCTCAAAACAAATCACAATATAGAATTTTGTTTGAAATTTCCTTGGCATAATTCTCCCAATTAAGAGCCACAGATCACACTCTGATAATGAAGAAACAGAAAATCAATCAGAAGAACTCGCTCACCTGAAACCTCCTTCGGCGACGCCCTCGCTGGCGAGTGCGCGGCGGGAAAGAACAGCGCCTTTCCGATGCCGGAAATAGATGAGATGACCCCGACGAAGTATAACAGCAAGACGAAGCCGACGACCCAGGGCATCAGGATGCAGCCGAGCACGAAGGTCACGGAACCGCAGAGCATGAGCGAGAGCGCGGCCCCGAGAAGAAGCGACGCGAGGCTGGCCGTTGAAAGACCCGAGAGACCCGGCCGTCGGCGGAGGGCAGAACCGCCGCGGGATCTAGGCGTCGGCGGCTGTACGGAGGGGAAAAAAAGATGCGGGGAACGGAGAAGGGAGAGGAAGAGCGCGCAGAGCTCGTAGAAGGGACTGGATTGCTGGGTACCATCGCTGCCCATGTTGGAAACCCTAATTCGGATGGTGAGAAACTAGAGAGGAGGAATGGTTGCCGGAGACTCGGAGTAGAGAGAAGACTCGGCAAATCGACGAAGTTTTCTTTCGGAGTAAACGGATAGAGATTTGAGGCCAATGGATAGGCTCTTGATAACCTAACCACAGCCCTCCCCCCCCTCTCTCTCTCTCTCCATTAATTACCATAAAGGCCTTGAATTGTGTATATATTTTATATAGGTCCACATTTTAACTACTTGAATTCCAAAAGGTCCCATACTTCCTGAATAGGCCTCATAAAGAGATATTTATGCGCAGAATTATAGAAGATCTTCAACATAATTCTTTAAGTATGATTGCATTAGTAGTAGCATCTAATCATGAATTATTAAAGAAGTCGATTCTTGCAAGTGCTCAAAATATCCTCCTAAATTTAGTTTTTAGATCTACTTTCTCAAGATATTCTTTTAATAGAGTAAATCTACTTTTCTAAATAGACTTTATTATCCTCCTGAGCATAATGGCGGTGAAGGTGAAAATAGAAAAATGAATAGTTTGTTGTTGCAATTTTGTTATCGATAAATTTTCCTTCGAAAAATAGTAAATTGCATCTAGATCCTTGGGATGTAGACCACATTCTACACAGATTTTATTATTTGAAACACGAGTTCTCTAGGTCCAAGTGATATTACATTCAAATCCCTCGATTAGTGGAGATACAAATATACTTTGTTTTTTTTATTTTATGAGATACAAATAAACTAGACAATAACCTCCTTGCGTTACCCATATCTAACAGCAAAAGACAAAAGTAGCATTCAGAGGAAAGAAAGTTGTTGAGCTGCGAGAAAAGAGACAATAACATTAATTATGTGCATGCTAAAAGATTCGATTGTTATTATAAAAACGCATGTTCTATTCAACAGGAAAGCCTTTTTCTTGTTGAATAGATGAACAAACAACTTATTAAATTAGAGTGATCTCTATAAAGTTTGGTGTCTCTTCTAAAAAATTGCTTCTTCAAGAATATTCTTGTACGATGTTTGTCAAACCCCCATTTTGGTTAACAAAGTATTACTTTATCGAAATTTCTATTTCAAAAAAAGATCCAAAGACTCCAAACCAAGACTCTAAAGTCTTCGTTCATAACGCTATTTCATTCAAAATCCTAAACTTCAGTCTGAACCTTGAACTCAAAACTTTAATTGAAAAGTACATATCAAACCTCGTGGTCAAGGCATCATTGCTCGTTAAAAGTTCGATGAGGATATATTCGATGGCTACCTTTTGCGAGAAGCTTTCTTCCATGACCGTTTTGCCTTTCTCCTGATCCTCATAAAGAGGGACTTCTAACAACCACAACTCGAACTTGAGACCATGTTAAATCTCCATTTGCAAGCTAAAGCATGACGATCATGATGGCCCAAAAATAGAATTTTTTTTTTTAAATAAAAACAAATGATAAAAATAAAACCATAGAGTGTTGTGTCATGCTAAAATTAATTTTATACATCATATCATTCATAAATTTTAATATTAAATTTAACTATATTTTAAATTATATATTTAAAATTAACTTTATTTTTTATCCCACACATACGTGCTCAAATAATATCAACCTTTTTACACTTTTCGTGTATTTTAATACAATAATTAATTTTATTTTAAATCATACATAATTTTTTTATATAAATACATAACTCTTAAAAAGTTAACCTTTGAAAGTAAACACACTTTCAATAACATAGAAAACATGCAAATAGTACAATAAAAAAAAAAACATGCAAATAATTACCTTTATATAATCTATACAGCTGCTGTCTCCTTTTTATGCCAATCTATATTGCTAACTAATATGAGAAGAAAGATGGAGCCATCAAGATTATTGAAAACGCAATGTTCATCTAGCAATCTGGGCTGGTATGGGCAATAGCTCAAGCTGCTGTTTTCTCGGTGCACCAATTCCATCATCTTCAGTCATGTTCAAATCCTCTGCTCTAACACCATCAGGCAATCTCCAATCAAAGAAGCACAACAAATTCGCCAATGCAACATCAATCGTCACCACTGCGAAATGTATTCCCGGGCAAATTCTTCGTCCAGCTCCGAATGGTATGAACTGAAAATGACTTCCTTTATAGTCTATGTCACCATTCAAGAATCTCTCAGGCCGAAACTCTTCTGGCATCTCCCAATTTTCTGGATCTCTACTGATAGCCCAAACGTTAATGAGAACTCTTGTTCCTTTTGGAACTTCATGACGCCCTTGCAAAATCCGGCAATCTTCTACTGATTCTCGAGGAAGCAGTAATGGCGCAGGTGGATGCAGACGAAGAATCTCTTTTATAACAGCTTTCAAGTAGACCATTCTGCTTAAATGTTCTTCTGTTATTGCCCTTTCTTCTCCGATGATCACTCCTCTAATTTCATCTTGTAGCTTTCTCATCACCTCTGGGTGGCGCACAAGCTCAACCATCGTCCAGTCTAGGACTACAAACGTGGTTTCTGCACTCGCAGCGATAATAACCTGAAGCATTGAAATGAGTGATTTATTCACTTGATTTTTTTCAATAGAATTTTTTGTAAGATATCTACATTTGACTAACCGAGATTTGTGTCAACAATTTTTAGAGACGATGGCTATAGCAAAAAGTTTAATTTTTTCACAGCTTTGTCAAGAAAGTTGTTTTTTGTGTTTTACCAAATAGTTTTAGATGAAAATAATTGCAGTGTACAACACAATTGAGACTAAAATTCTCTGAAAACAAAGTCTTAACCTATTTCATAGTTAGTATTTTTCAAATCAATTCATGCTCTATCGGTAGTTAAACTTGCTTATTATTTTGAGTCAACCCAAATGCAATCTGAAATTGTCTTAGTAACGACTCTTCAATCAGTTCTAACTGGACCAGTCAGTGCTAGAACCGGGTCCACACTGCGGCCTGGGCTCGGAGCAATTCCCAGGCCGGGACAGGTTCTAGAAAACCGGAACCAATTCAATTTATTAATTATTATTATTATTATTATTATTATTATTATTATTATTATTATTATTATTATTATTATTAAATCACCTCAACCTATTTCACAGTTAGTGTTTTGTGATAAATTCATACTCTATCAATAGTTAAACTTGCTTATTGTTTTGCGTCAACCCAAAGTCAATCTAAAATTGACCCGGTAGGAACTAATCCAATTTAAACCCAGTTCTAACCAAACTGGTCTAGGTTAGAACAGGGTCCACATTGCGGCTTGGGTCAGGAGCGATTCCCAATTTGAGTAGACAGGTTCTAAGAAACTGAAATCAGTCCGATTTATTAATTATTATTATTTTTAAATCAGAGCACACAAACTAAGGTCTTTTTGTTTGCAAAGTTAAATTTAACAAAGTTAAAATTAAATTTGAATAGAGATATTATTTTATTGAAAATTATAAATAATGTGAAATAAAGTTAATTATTATATTGGGATATGTGAGGGATGTGATATAAAGTTAATTATTATGTTGGAATATGTGAGAAATGTAATATAAAGTTAGTTATTATTTTAGTAATGTGTGTAGGATGTGAAATAAAATTAATTTTTAATATTAAATTTTATGTGTGATGTAATATGCCTGTTTAAAATTAAACCAGATTAAATTTTAACTTCAAAACAAATGAAGCCCTAGGATCCTATTTGCAATTTTTAATTTTTGTTATTTTTTAATAGAAGCCACCCTGTGTAATGTTCCAAATGATGTAATATGTACTTTAATTTATAATTTTATTCGTGTTAATCTTTTACATTCAATGAAAAATTATCTATTTTATTTAATACCCCATCAAATTTTAAAATTTAACTTTTCAAAAAGAAAAAGGGGTCCTAAACTAGATTGAACCTGTCTCGGATTGGTCCTCCAAACTAGTTCGCCAGAACCATCATAGTTCCAATCCTGGTCTGGAAATCAATGGACCAGTAAGGGAGGCCAGAATCAGCCGGTTCCAAACCGGACCTGACTGATTCAAGCCAAAAAAACAGGCCTGCCAATAGTTTTATTTCACAGAAGCACTAATTTTTAAAATGCATTTCACTATAATCCAAGATGAGAATCAAACACTGTTGGTAACATTGCACAAAGGGAAACGCAGATCCAAAACCATAATAATACAAAAAATCTTGATGGAAAATTAGAGAACAGTAAAAAAGAAAGAAGAATATAAGACTTACATAAAAAATCCTAAAGCTTAGAGTCTAATTCTCAAGAGTCTACAAAAAGATACAGGAGATCAAATTCTCAGAATAGTTTGTTACATCGACATTATTTCAGATCTAAATGTATAAGAGAAATTTTTAAAAACTGAACAATCTGATTGCTTATCAGACAGTGTGATAGATTGTTTGATCCTAATATTTTCTTTCTTCAGCCCCTTACGATCAATCACTGAACTAATAGCTTGTTTTGTCAATCCACTGCTCAAGCAAAGATCCGATTCCACACCTCATCAATCCATTGTAACAATTCAAATGCATAATATAGCATGGTTGAGAAATTATAAGAGCAGGTGGCTCTCACTGTGCTGATTGATGGTTGAGTGAACTATTGAGATACATGCACTTGATGGCCTATTGGATTGAAAAAAATTTAATGTTGATGAATTTTCATATGTGAAAGAAATTCGTAGGAATTTATATGAAAAATTATCTCATATTGAATATTTAACACAAATAATGTTAATATACAGTTGATAACTCTTAATCATTAGCTTAGACTTCTGGTTAATTGTATCAATTGCATATTGGGCCCCACCTTGCCTCCCCCAACATAACTCCTCTAATAAAAGTCATATTCAACATAGGAAGTACATATGAATATGAGCCAATTAAAGACAAGTTAAACTTCAAAGACTTGAGTAAAATCAACCCTTCCATCTTTAATGTCTTCCCACCAACTAGCCATGATCCTCATTTGTTCTCAAAAATTGGGAAACAGAATGCTCCGAACAAAAGAATTTTATATACAGACCAGAATAACCAAAATTATTGAAGAACAATAATTCATATGCAAAACTGTGAAGATTATAGATTACCTCTAAGGTAGCCTTTATGTGCTCCCTTGTTAACAAAGTATCTGTGCCCTTGAGCAAAACATCAATGAAAGCCACATCCTTACTCTCATCATCTTCCCCGAAAGAACTCAATTTTTCCCTAATAACCCTCTCGAGAAGATCATCCCAGCACTTAAAATGCCTCTTCAGCTTTCCCTCCAACCCAATCATCCGATCAATCCATCTCAGATGGGGACAGTAATCCTCCACGGAAATCTCAGCAAGGAAAGAAGAGTTCTTCCGTATCATCTCATATGTAAGACCCACTCTCTCAATCGAAAATCCTAGAACAGCTCTGCAGGCAAGTCCAACAGTAAAAGAGGTCAACAAACTCGTTATGGAAACTTTACCATTTTCTGACGCAGCAGAGGCGATTCTTTTCATCAATAGGGCGAGCTCTTCCTCGCGAATAGGCGCCATAGATTTCACCTTCTTGCTGCTGAGGAGATGGATCACGCAGATCTTCCTCACCTGCTTCCAGTACTCTCCGTAAGGCGCGAAGGCCAAGTCCTTGCCGTCGTAGAGGATAATTCTGGTGGCCTTCACCTGAGGCCGATTCGCAAAGGAGAGATCATGGGTTTTCAGAAAATCTTCGGCCAGATCGGCAGATGAGATTACTAGGGTTTTGATGCTGCCGAGATGGAGAAGCATGAGGGGTCCATGCTTCTTCGAGAGCTCGGAAAGAGAGATATGGGGGAGTGAGCTGAGCTGGTGGAGGTTCCCGATCAATGGAAGCTTTGGAGGTGAAGGTATTGGACAGGGATTATTCTCCGTTGAGATAGCCGAGCTCCGCTTTCTTCTTTCTGCTAGGAGGTAGAAGAAGAAGAAGAAGAAGAAAAAGAGGATGAAGAGAAGGCCGCCAAGGCCTAGCGGGGCGAGGCTCATGTCTCTTCTCCGTTTGATTTGCGAGTTTCTCTGCCATTATATATATACTACTATTCTGTCCGTACAATAATGCATGGAAGATTTTTATAATTAAAAAATGTTATATCAAAACATTGAAATTTTAAAATTCAGGTTTTCAAATGATTTATAATTATTTATATTTTAAAGTTTTTTTCTTTGATAGTAATTACATTTTAAACTTTAAAAAATATTTTAATTATTTTATGTATGTAAATATTTTATAATAATAGTATAAAAATAGTAAAATGTTAATATGCTTAATTATAATTAATAGATTTATAATCTTATATATCAATAAATATTAATATATACAAAAATAATAAATATTAAATATTTTAAAAACTCAATTTTAACTTAAAAATAAATTAAGATTAAAAATGTATGTTAATTTAATGAGATATCCGTCTAATTATTAACTAATTTAAAAATTTTTATCACGATATTGAGAAGTAATAGGGAGGAGTCATGACGCAAGGAGTTCAAAGGTGAGGAGAGTACTAGTGGAGAGGAGGTTGGCGAAGTTTAGCGTGCTAACAAGAGCTTGAGAGAGGCTGACGGCAGGCAGTGGGGACGACAGTAGTAGGCAGAGAATATGAGCATATAAAAATTAGGATGAGAAGAATGAGGAGATTGGGTTTTCTATTAGTCTTGCGTGTATACTACTGATGAGTTGAGGAAGAAGATGAGGGAGAATGAAATTGTTACCTGACCAATGACTACTCCGTCAAATGGCTAAAAATTTGACAAAAAGGGGCATTTGGATCTAAAACTAATGCAAAGAGTCTGGGGATGAACTTCAAATTTGTTTGATCTTATTATGGGCATGTGTTAAGCTCATATTATTCCTTTTAGTATAATGATAGAACTTAGTTAATTAGTGATATTATTTGATTCAATATTATCTTAATATTATATTATTTAAATATATCATAATATTTAATTATTATATTTTAAATAATAATTTCATAAATTTTTATAAAATTATCTACATATAAAATCAAATAATTAATTATTTTTTTTAAAATAATATAATACTAAAATAATATTAAACTAAATGCCCATAAATAAAAATTTCATTCAAATTTCAACTCTTATCATTCATCTTGAGTTCTTTAAAATCTTAATTCCCTTAACTTTGATGGTCTTAGTTCTCAATCAACAGTACTTGTACTCGATTCGCTTGGCGCCAACTCAAACTCTAGCCACTCAGCTAACTTGACTTTGCCCAGTGGTTATAGCATGGTTGGAAGCTGAAGGAATTGTAGTACGAGAAACTAATTGATGAAGACGAGGAGATTAAACGGATTGAAGATGATTTAAGACATCGAGGAGATAAACTTCCTTTAAAATAGATTTTTTTTAAAAAAAATATTTACATACATATCATACACATTTTGCTATATAAAACTATATAAACTTTTTTTATAAAATTTAAACTATGAGATAATAACTTTTTATGAAGAAAATATGCGTAGCATAAACTAAACAAAAATTGTAGCATGCGTGAAAAAAATTGCAGGAAAAAAATTGCAGGAAAAAAAAAAACTCCATGGCCTAGACAGTATGGAACCAAATTCAAACTGAAAATTGAAGAAATTATCTGACAAACATTTCAAACCCACAGCCTAAGAAACCATTTTGCCTTCCTAAGAATTAGAACTTGAATACAGTTTAAGTAAACAATTTACTGTGCAGATTACTATACACTTCTTCTAATCAGTGTACAAGGCCTATAAACAAGCCCTACATTATCTTCATCCATGCCATGAAAGATGTTTAAATAGCTTCATCAAGATTGCAACAGAGCAAAAGAGCTGCCATCCAGTAGCTATGAAAAGTGTGAGTATTACATTCTTCAAAGCATATGAAACAGATGGCTTCCTCAAATGAGCTTCATGTTTCTTAAAAGCAGGCAAGGATAGGTCTTAATATAACATCATGGGGAACGGAAAGTTTCTTGGCACCTGAGAGGAATGCCTTCGTGGTGATAGCCATCCTCGTTGGCGTGTTTCAGGATTCGGGTGGAAAGAGATGATGACAGCGCATGGCCTGCAAGAAGGAAGTAGACTGATGAAGATTATATATTTGGCGAAGTGATGATGAACCAAGATAGCGTACCATCAGCCATGTCTTTTGTTTTGTGAAGTAGAAATGTTCCTGAAAGAATCGTCACAAAACCACACATTTCGGTCACTATTTGTGTCGGATTTTGCCTATCCCAGTCCTGCTAAATGACATGTTGTGGTTAATCTTGATATTAGTTCTCATATAACATAAAGAATACAGATCCTTCAGTAAATGAGAACACGCTAGCCCCCATTTTAGGAATGAAGACCTGAAGAAACAAGCATATTAGGAGAAAGGCTCGTTATAAGTAAATAAATTTCAGCACGTAGGGACTATTACCGTCATAATACCAAAAATATTCATCATAGATTATTATATGCTATAGATCTAGCGATGTAGAACTGTAGGAGGAATGGAAGAGGAGATAAAGAGGAGAACGAAAGGGAAGAAGGGAATGAGATAAGAGGAAGGAGAAAGAGATTCTTAAAGGAGAGAACAATATTTCATTTCATTCCAAGATAAAAGTAATAAACTTTAAAGAAATTCATGAAGTAGCCCCTACTACAAGAAAATTACTTCATACTTGCTAAATTCTATAAAAGCAAAGTTTTAAAAGTAAAGTATTTACTTCTTGCCAAAATAAGTTTGTTCCATCTCAAGCATTTGAGGGTGTCCCATCTATCATTCTCTCATAGATGAGAAAAATAAAATTGAGATAGCAATACAAGAGTGGTTTGAGTTTCAACTTATCCAAACCTATATTTCTTAATAAAACTTCAAGAGGCATAAGTCCTTTTAGAATAGAGTAGGTCATTAGACTGGTTGAACAAAAATGAGCTGGATCTAAGTTTAGTTTCATTCAACGACAAGAGCATTCGGGCGAACAATAAGTGCAGCTGATCAAGTGAATCGCCAATCTGGTAGAGTTCGAAGGCAAGTGATTGGATTTGTCGGTCAAAACTAGAGGTGGCCCGAACACTTGCCATGCAAACAAAACATAGGATTGCCTGAACATAGGGATTGCAACATGAATTATGGAGAAGTATCATTAGTCATTCTGAAGGTTCCTCGATGGTCACATGTAGTCAACATAAGAAACACGGGGAGGCCACGGTCAACTGCATGACCTCATCTGCTTGATTGTGCATGGGGTGTGGCTTCTTTGGTGATGAACGAGGTCGGTAGACCGATAGGCTAGTGAGTTCAAACAAAGCCATAAACCCTAAACCCACAAAAGGAGAAATTTCAAATGTTACAAAAAGTTGAATGGAATTAGCACCCGCAACACATAAAAATTTGCCACTTTCCTTGCACCTAAAATAGATGTGGGAGGGATCTCAAGCAATGCTAAGGGATGCAGATTAGGAAGAATACATAGGCACTAACTGAGTACACACAGCTGCAACATATTAACATTACGCATTGTACAATGACCCTCCTAGGACAAGTCATCTTATGATGTTATTTAAGTTTCTACATAACGTTAGGTTAAACTAGAATGATAACATACTTTTTTCACTAGGATCATTAATGTATTTTTGATACAAGAAAGGAAAAGCTGGGCTAGTTTGACGGTGATCTGGCTGCAAAAATGGATTCAAGGCTACACTTCACAATGGAGTCAAGGCTATTCCCCAATTTAGTTTAGTGAGACATGCAGACTCCTTCAAGCTAAATTCAACAAAATGTGGACACCTTTTGAAATATGCTAGCTAAACATACCTTGAATCTGAAAAGACTCAGCATTACTATGATAGAGCTCAAAAGGAAAAGATTTATCAATCACCCCTCTCAAGGGAAAAAAGCCGTTGTTTACCCAATAGTTGGCCTTTATTATGGGTATAGTCTAGCAACCCTAGCCTTCTTGTAAGGTTTCAAAACAATTTCACGAATAAGAACAGAACCTGCTTAAAATATTTTATTTGGTCCAGATTTAATAAGGCTGCAAACAAGCATCTCACATCAGGGAAAGTCACTATAAGAAAACCACAAATTTAAGAAAAGTTAGGGTGTAATCAAAGTGGTATCAACTCCGTTATAATGGCAGAATAGCTTCAGGGCACTTTGCCATTTGCCAACAATTGGGTTGCAACCACTGAAGTTTGGCACGGTAGAAAGATGGTAAAGGAGACGTTAAAGCAATCTATCACGGGCATAATGGCAGTAGAAATGAAAACATTCTGCTGACAAACGATACCTACTTCACTCGCCATCAACAATAAAGCATGAGAATAAGTAATAATGATGGTAGTAAAGCATTACCTTGAACATAATCACACTCGCCACAATTGTTAAAGTTGTAAACATGACGTAGTATATTGGAGAAACTACAGCTGTATTGAATGTGTCAAGTGCCTGCAAAAGTAAAAGGCATTTAATTTGTTAGATCATTGGCATTTAAGATTTGAAAACCACAAATCTAAACGGAGAAACCAACATAAATCCAATTCAATTATCATGCGCAACATCAAAAGCTTGGGTGTTATTTTTATAGAGTAAAAAAAAAAAATCTATGCATAAAAACTTTTCGATCAAAATTTGTCTGTTTATGCCAACATAGAGAAGCAAGACAACACTCACAATAGTCCACAATTATTCAACAGGCAGATATGGTGACACAATATCAAAACCACTTGTCGTCAATATTTTGCACATCTGAATATCTTTCCTACATTCAACCAACTCATAAAGATACAGCAGACTCTAGATTCTTGGTATCGTTATGAGTACGTACTTATGCGTGCATGCAAAAGCATGGACATGCATTCATACAAAATTCATTAATGTATAAACAGATTAATGCATTAGAGGTTTGTGTGACTGTATTCTAGGTAGACCTGGGCATTGGGCGGATGGCCGAACGGGCTAGCCAAAGCCCGATAAATTTTGGTTTGGTCATTCATTTTGGCCCGATATTCGGGTTTGGCCCGGCCCGAGCCTGATTTTACTTAGTCAAAGCCCGATTAAGCCCGGCCCGCGCTAAACCCGGCTCGCGCCAAACCCGGCCCGCCCATGTTGAAAATGATGATGTTGGCATATATGCTTCTTTTGATAATGTTTATATTATAATGGATATTATTGAAATTATATTTATTAGGTTCTAATTTTTTCTTTGATTATTGAAGAAATTGAATAAAAACATAGAGCTTACTAGCTTAGAGTTCTCATTAATTTGTTTAACTATTTTAAATTAATACCCTAGGAAAGATATTATTGAATTTTGTAATTATCAACTTAAATAAAATTATATTAATATGTAATTATGGAAAGCATAAATAGCAATATTATAATATATCAGAATGCCTAGGACTTAAATTATGTTTGGATATAAATTTTAGATACTTTGGCTCCATTTGGTTCGAGATATTTTTTGGCCTAACAAAACTTTTAACTACAAAAATCAACTTTATTATACATCTAACACAAATATGAATATTAGAATCTTTATTTTATATTTTATATATTTTTTAATATAAAAATAAAGTTCTTTGATATTAAACTTAAAAAACAAAATATTTTTTCTCTCGTCCAAAAAAAAATTTCGAACCAAATAAAGCCCGTGGTTAGTGTGGGCTTAGTAATAAAAGTAGGCTCGTAAGCTGAGCTAAGCCCGACCCGAGCCCGATTTGACTTAGTCAAAGCCCGGTTAAGCCCGGCCCATGCCAAGCCCGGCCCGCCCATTGCCCAGGTCTAATTCTAGGTGAGGTTGGAGCTTGGAAGAGGTTCATGGCAGTAGGTTATTCAAAAATTCATTACTATCACCATCCTAATCCATCTTATACACATCAAGGTTTGTTGTTTGTCTAGTTAAAATTAATCTTGTTAATTTTTATCCAACATATCATATCATGCACAAATTTCAAAAATTAATTATATTTTATATTGGGCATGTTTGACAATTACCTAAAAACGGGCAAAATATTTTTTAAATAATATTTTAAATTTATTATAAATTTTTATAACTTTATTTCATATCTAACACAAATTTCAATATTAAAAATCAACTTTATTTCACATCTAACTCAAATTTCAACCTTAAAATCACTTTTATTTCACATCCTACACACCTCCCAATATTAAAATAAATTTCTTTTTCATCAACTTTATAAAATAAAATATTTTCTATTTCCTTACTCAAATTTATCCTCCAACCAAACAAGCCCATTATGCTCATTTCAAAATAAAGATTAATTTTATTACACATCATACACAATTCTTAATAAAAAAATATCCTCATTTATATTTCGCTTTAACGTTGTCAAGATTAACTTTTGCAAATAAGCACACAATTTGTGATAAATAGTCAAAAGAAATTGGCACGCAATTTCCTTTTATTTATTCAAACTAAATTTCACTTAGGCTTTTTTTGACAGTGTTGTGTTATATTGTACAAAAAGTGTGTAAAATATTATTGTACAAAGATATTTTTTTGCTTGGTAAATTGTTGATAAAATTTGATATCAAAAGCAAAACAATTTCGCAAAAACTATTGTGTGGTATAGCCTATGGTTTTAAGTTTCGACAAAACGAATCAATTTTAGTCGAGACAGATCTGAAAATTTTTCCGTTTACTCTCACATTTTAGAAAAATTGACTTTTTGAGTCAAAAATCAAAAAGCATGACATGCATTACATTAAAACTGTCGAAATTAAAACCATTGAAGTTATCAAAACTGATATTTTTAATTACGAGCGAAAACTGAAATCAAAACAATTTTGAAACCTTAGAATAGCTAATTGATGCTTTTGATCAGATTGGTTATATACGACAACTGGTAATGATATGTATATTATTTATAAATAATGATATATATTTCGCTGAAAAATTTATTATATATATATATCATTTTTTTATTAATTAGTCAGTTTATATGTATATTTTTAATTGTATGTTAATATAAATATAATAATTATATGTAAATTTTGATAGATTTTTGAATTAGACTTTGCTATAAAATGTAATAAATTGACCAATAGTAATTACAAGTTTAATCCATTGAATAATCCAATGATTAGGCTACATAACTTTTCCTTTTGAAATATACAGCAAGAAGACGAAGAACAACCAAGCTTTCATCCTACTAGGTTGGGTCAGCTATATAAATTCTTTATTTCCATTGCATTCTATTAATAAGAAGTCCTTATTTATATTCAAGTATATAAAATCTATTCCGATAGTTTCTTGTCATATTTTATTTGGTCATCCGCTTTCTCTTTTTATATGTATAATAATTATTAATTATATATAATAATTATAATTATAATTATTTATAATTATATATATTATGAAAATTATATAATAATACTTAACTTTTTAATAATATAAATAATACTAATAATTATAATAATTTGAGATATTATGGAATATTATATAAAATATGTGAAGTTATATTTTTCTTAAATTATTTAAAGTAGTTTTCTGAAAAGCAGGTGTCCCAAAAAGCATATTTTTTCAGGTTTCTACCATAATTGCTTTTAAATTTTTTGAAAATTGAAATTTCTTTCACAGATGTTTTATGAAACATAGCTTTTAGATTTTAGCTGTATAAAAAGTACTTGTTTTGGCCAAAAAGAGCTAACAACAACAGCAATAATAATTAAGCCTTTATCCCACTAGACGGGGTCGGCTACATGAATCATTTGTTTCTATTATACTTTATTAAATAACTTCTCATTTATCTTCAAGTATGTGAGATCCTTTCTAATAATTTTTTGTTAAGCCTTATTTAATCTTTCTCTTCCTCTTTTAATACGGGTAAAATTTAATAACACAACTCTTTTTATTGGAGCTTTCATCAGCCTATGGCTTATATGTCTAAATCATTTAAGCCAATTCTCCCTAAGTTTATCCTCAACTGAGGCTACCCTAACCTTCTCATAAATATATTCATCTCCTATTCTATCTTTTCACGTATAACTACTCATCCATGTTATCATTCTCATCTCTACGATACTTATTTTACTTGTATATTTTTAGTTTGTAAGTCATTATCTAGTACTATATAACACTGTTGGTCTTACAATTGTTCTATACAATTTACCTTTAAGTTTGAGTGAAATTTTTTAATTACACAAAACACCCAAAATATTTCACCACTTTATCTCTTCTGCTTGAGTTCTATTGAAAATATCATCTATTTTACCGTTGTTATATATAATTGATTTAAGGTATTTAAATCACTCATTCTTCCTGATACACTGATCATTAATTGTCATTTCATTAATAAAAGTACTCTATCTTGACTAAATTTATACTTTATATATTCAGTTTTTGATTTGTTAAGATTAAAACCTTTAGACTCTCAGTTATTCCTCCATAATTTGCATTTCTCTTTAGCCTCATTTCTAGTCTTATCAATAAGGAGAATATCATTTATAAAGACTATACACCAAAGTACTATTTTTTTGATATGTCCAGTCAAGGCATCCATAACTAATGTAAAAGATATAGACTTAAAGCCGAGTCTTGGTGTAGTCTAGCTGTAATTGAAAATTTCTTAATCAAACTCTTTGTATTCTAACACAAGTAATTGGTCTCTCATATATATGTTTAATAACTTGAATATAAGCAGTGCAAACTCTTTTATTATCTAAACCTTTTCAAAGCATTTATCTTGAGACTTTATCATAAATTTTTTTTAGATTCATGAAAATCAAATATAAACTTTCTTTTTTCTCCCTGAATTTTTCCATAAACCTCTTAGCAAATAAATAGTTTCCATAGTGGATCATCAAACGTAGCCTAAATTTGCATTTTCATAAGCTATGCAGCTTATTAGGTATTGACTGGCACAAAGAATGGAGTCCCTAGTGGCCAAGTTGCGGCCAAATTTGCAGGGAATGCAAATAACCTATGGGTACAATGCCTAATGAAGAGATAAGAAGGTAAAGTTTTCGATTAGAAGGAGGGATACTTGGGCATGGAAATTAATCTTTCTAGAAGGGAACCGGAAAGGTTGTGCAACATATCAGAAATGGTTTAGGTGAGAGGTGCTCTACTTCTCTGTCAGTTCACTTTAGCCATCTTCAAATCTTGCCCATTCTCTCATGGACTACCTTTGTCAATTCACTTCGGCCCCTCCTAATGAAGTTAATGGTGATTTCTTGATGAAGGTACTGAATGGGATGAAGATTTGCTACTGTAGGGCTCCAATGAAACTTTGGTGGAAGAAATTAAGGGGTTCTCAAGGCTTGTTGTACAAGAATCAGAATGTTATTGTGTTGCAATTTTCTGATTTCATCAAAGCTCTCGCTACTGCTATCCACAAAAACATTTTGCTGCAATGAAAGGGTTGGAGAATGGGTCTGGAAGCTAAAAACCCAACCTAAAACTCATAGTTTTCCTCTGGCAAATCACTAATTCTGCAATTCATTCTTTGGTATGGGTTGCCAAAAAGTCATGCAGCAATTGTAGGTTGCCAATGGAAATGGGGTGAAGAAGAGAGCCTTGAAAATATGTCCTTTTGCTACCAGAAGGGTGCAGGTTGTCCTTTAAAGTGTGATGAAGAAGAAAGCCTTGAACATATGTTCTGTCACTGCTCATTTGCCGTTGCTATATATATGTTGAATGAAAAAAATCTAGTAGTGGTTGAATATGTGGAAAATGCAACTGCAGAACTTGTTATTTTTTCTGCTATATCAAGCTCCTTAATTGTCTACTGTAGGTTTTTGCTCGAGTGGCCAAGGACACTAATTATTTTGTCTTGGTTTGGCTTATAGCCATTTGGCAATCTAGAAACAGCAAGGTGCATGGCAACAGGAGTTCCTCCTCGTCAGTCATAGCGGCCAATATTCAGTATTTGGAGTCATCACTGGCCAATTGCACCGGTTTGGAGAGCTAGGATCAACGCTGCCTGCTATGCTCAAGATCCCCATCTTCAACGTCGTGGTATCCCCTCAAAACAAGATCAAGATTAACTTTCCTAGTTCTATAAAAAGCCTAAAGGATTCATGTTGTTAACCTTTCCCGTTGCCTAGAGTTATCGTTGCACTTGTTTCTTTTAGCGAGGCCCAAGAACAACCTTCATCCAACGTGGGGAACTGGGATCCCAACAGCCTTGAAGGCTGTTGTTACCCCTCTGCATCCCATTGGGATCCCCCACCCCCACGATGGATTAAGGTGAACTTTGACGGCTCCGTTAAACAGAACGGTGCGGCAGGCGCAGGGGGGTTTTTGCGGGACCACTGTGGCAACCTTCTACTAGCGACTGGCTATAAGCTCTACACTCATGCCACTACTACAGCAGAAGCGACGGGAGCACTCATCGCGATGACAGCCGCTCAAGAGTGGGCGGATACGATAGACGGGATTTGGATAGAGGGCGACTCTGCCATCACTATTGCGGACCTTCACCGGACAGCCAGAGGACACCCTTCCGACAAGACCATGGCCCAGATTGCTGAGCTTTTTTGTGCCTTCAAGGCATATAGGATATCTCATGTTTATAGAGCCGCTAATAGAGCGGCAGACTTTGTAGCTTCCTTTTCTTGTTTCGATGACACAGAGTGGCGTAGGGGCATGTTCCTCCCACTCAATTTTTGTGCGATCCTCAACGAGGAGCGAACCTTTTGTAACTGATGGATCATTTTACTGTTATAGTATTATAGGCTACGGCCGAATTTCAGTAAAGGATTCATGTTGTTACAATAGTTAGGGATCAAACCGATTAGTTTTTCACTGAAATGCAAAAGAGTATATACTCAAGCTGTCAATGTTGCCAAATGCAAACATCCATCTGGCTACAGGAATGGGCCACTTTGATAGACTATTGCAAGGAGAAGTTGAAGTTTTGCTTTCATTTAAGTTTTATAAAGTTCCATATTTGGATAGAAGTGCTAATAGAATTGTAGATTTCATTGCTGATATATGAGCAGGGGGTTAATTTTGTGCAATCCTTGAGGAGGATTGCAGGTTTTGATTTTGTACTTGTTTACCAAACGAGTAACGAAAATTGGGACGTGGTTCACTTAAAAAAAATCTGTATTATTTCCTGAGTATCATTTAATGAATATCATACTGTGATACAATTAAAACATCAGACTGTCAAGCATACGCTCTTAGTAAAAATTAATATAAAATAGCCAACATTGCTCAGCCAGTCACATTCTAACATGAACTCCAAAAGATAAAGGTATGGATTCTACCTTACAAAATTAGCATGAATGATGATTGATGGAGCAAATGAAAATCCAAGAAATCCAAAGATAGGTTTGAAATCATCACAACAAGATTGAAAAAGACAAAAATTTACTACCACAGAGACGAGCATCAATTTGCAAAAAATAAAGGTGCGTAGAAATCCTGCTGTACAGTCTATCTACCAAGAGGAATACATTGTGATAAGGTGAGACAATAGATAGGTAAGGGAGAGAAAGGTTGGTGAGGAACAAGGGTAACAGAATAAGCAATTCTATAAAGTACTCTAAGCTGCATGTGCAAGGAACAGGGTTAGCATATAATCCTATGGGAAAATGACACGATAATAAACAAGGACATAAGCATAAATGAAATGGAACTGTGCAATAAACTTCAATGGATAAGAATCTATAAAACACAGATATATCAATAGCTATAACAAAAATGTCTATTGAAAGGCACATATTGATTTGATAATTACTTCTCAAAAGCATAGGCTCATAGTCTATGAAGTACGGACACGAAACGGGGATGCGGGACACGATACGACACTGTGATACGGTAATTTTTCAAAACATAAAACACGGACATGGCATGACACGCGAAATATAATAATAATAAAATTAACAATTTATACTTAAAAAATATATAAAACATAGTACAAACTTAAATTTTAAAGTATAAATAACTTGTGAGTACTGAGTAGCACTAGAATCTAACAAGATTAAGATGAGAACTTGAGAACAAGCGTTGTCGACATTAAAGAAATTGGGATGGAAATCTAGAATTCACTTTGCAAAGTAAATGGGAAAATAAGAGAATACAATATTTCTTATTAGGACAATTACAGTGAACATGACAGTAAGAGGAAATAAGAACTTTCGATATTGAGAATAAAAGAAGGATGAAGGTGAAGCTACAATTTTTTTTGCATTGGTTCATCTTCGTAAAGCTCGAGGGCAGCATGGGAGGAAAAAAAATTAATTTAGTTTAGTTAGCTTAAAATTTTGACTTATATTAGGTAAAATTTTAATAATAATAATAATAATAGATAGTTTTTTAATTTTTTTAGATAAAATTTTAATAATAATAAAATTTTTAAATATTAATAAAAAAATAAAGACGAGGTAGATATATCTATAAGTTTTATTAAAAAAATATAATATTAATAAATAAATTTAATATTAATATTAAATATATTCAATTCTATTTTATATTTATCTCAGAAGTGTCCTATATCTTAAAAGTGTACTGCATCTTAGAAGTATCCCAAAAGTGTCCTAAGGTGTCCTAAAGTGTCCTTTAATTTTTTTTTTAATATTATTTTATTAGGACTTCAAGTTATTAAAGACATGTATAAAGGAGCTGTTACCTGTGTTCGGACACAAGGAGGTCTGACTAAGCATTTTCCTATTACAGTTGGACTACACCAAGGCTCGGCTTTAAGTCTGTATCTTTTTGTTTTGATTATAGAAGTCATGACTGGACATATCCAAGATGATGTGCCTTAGTGTATGCTCTTTGCAGATGATATTGTTCTTGTTGAAAAAACTAAAGAGGGAGCTATAGCAAACCTCGAGCTTTGGAGGAATGCTCTACAATCTAAAAATTTTCATCTCAGTAGATCAAAAACTGAATATATGAATTGCATATTTAGTCAAGAAAGAAATATTTATATTGGAGATGTGGCAATTGGTGATCAAATTGTCAAGAAGAGAGCGCTTTAGATACCTTGGATCAATCATATAAAATGATGGTGAAATAGATAATGACGTTATTAGCAGGATTCAAGCAGGATGGGTAAAATGGAGAAATGCTTCTGGTGTGTTGTGCGAGAGAAAAATCCCATCCAGAATCAAAGGTAAATTTTATAAAACTGTAGTAAGACCAGCGATGATATATGGTGCTGAATGCTGGTCTGCAAAGAGAAAACATACAAATAAAATAAATATTGCAGAAATGAGGATGCTAAGGTGAATGTGTGGGTATACACGAAAGGATAGAATGAGAAATGAGTATATCCGAAAGAAAGTTGGTGTTGCGCCAATTGAGAATAAACTTAGAGAAAGTCGGCTTAGATGGTTTGGACATATAAATCGTAAGCCGATTTAAGCTCCAGCTGGAAAAATTGAGTTATTGGATTTTGCCAATGTACAAAGAGGAAGAGGGAGACCAAAGAAGATATGGCAAAAAACTATAAGGAGTGATCTTAGTTAGTTAGACTTAGATAAGAATTTGGTGACTGATAGAGCGCACTGAAAAAAAGGATTCATGTAGCCGACCCCACCTAGTGGGATTAAGGCTTTGTTGTTGTTGTTGTTGTTGTTATTTTATTAGGACACGCCACGTGGCGTGTCCGACATGGTGTCTCTGCGTGTCCTATGGTGTCCCCGCGTGTCCGTGTTGAACACACGGACATGAGGTGGCTGTTTGAAGTGTCCATGCTTCATAACTCATAGTCCTGTGATTTCTATAGTATAAATAATATACCAAACTTATATTAAAAAAATAAATAAATAATATAAAAAAAATAAAAGTCAAAGTTAAAATTAGTACATAACAAATGAAGGTACACTTTTCTACTTCAATTTGCAAAAAAAAGGTGGATTAGGCATCCCATAAATATAAAATCAGTACCTTGTTGAGATAGTTCATTTGAGTTACCACACATGAAATAACAACTACTGCAAAAGCCCAAGTTTGCGGATATATCAACTGATTCATTCCTGAAAAAGTCAATTTCAAAGCTATTCCAAGAGCTTTCACACCCATGACCTGTATTGAAATTCAAATTGCCAATAAAATTTGAAGAAAACAGTCAATAAAATAAATGAAGAAAGAATTAGTGGACATGTAGACTTACTGAGAGAGAACCAACGAGAGAGCAGACACCTATATATGCCATTATATGTGACTGCCCATACTGTGGGATAAAATGGACTACAATTATAAAAACTGCGACCATAACAGCAGCTGCAAAGAACAGAAATGCTGCAAGTACGAAACATGTATAAGGTATGACTTACTGAGAGAAAATGGAGATCACTACGTCATTACTTAATTTTTTTTAAGAACAGGTATACTTTATAGTAAACAAACGACATGACAATCTAAGTTTCCATTTAAAGTCAAAAGGATATAACCCGACCTGGTTCAGTAGCAAGATCCCACACCTCCTTCACAGAATCAATTTCACGCTCTTGAGGAGCATGGAGGACGATTGTGATGGACCCAACAACGCAAAGAGCACAACCCAAGATACCGAAAATGTGAAGCCTCTCCCGTAATATGATATGAGCAAGTACAGCACTATTAAAAAAAGTAGTACAATAACATTCAATGATAACCCAAGTCAGTATGAGGGATGTGGGAGCTATTTAAGTACCTGATGATTATGCTAAGTGCACCAAGAGGGGTCACCAGAATAGCGGGAGCAAATGCATAAGCAGCAAAATTAGCCACTTCTCCTACAATCACTGGATTGTAGGCATAAATTAGCTTAGAATTCAAATAAAGATGAGAAAAAAGTTAACAACAAGGTAATAATGCCATGGTCACAACAAGCAACCAGAAATTGATAGAAATGAAGAAGATATAGTAGGATCAGTATGATGTCTAGAAGGAGGGTGAATAGACACTATATATAAAAAAACTTAATTTAATTAGCTTAATTATAAATAATTAGTGCAATGTAATAATAGAACAAGAAAATAAAAGGCAAAAGCAATAAGCAAGAATAAATATGAGAGCAATACAAGAAAGAACACACAATATAACATAATTCAGCTAAATCTCAAGCCTACTCTACCCCAACCTAATTAATCTATCCAAGATAATCAACCACTCATGTGGACAATGGTGAAGAATCCCGTACACCTTTTCACGCACCTAGTTAAAGGCCCTCCTCACAAGTAAGTGTGGGCACAAACTCATCACTCCAAGACTAGCTTGAAAACTCCCATTTTTACAAACTCAATCAAAGAAAAAAGAAGAGAGAGAAACTCAGAAATTACAAAGAGATTACAAGAAAGAAACTCACTTCTTTTTCCAAAGATTAATCTTGTGTGCAAGAGGAAGAGTGGATGATAACTTCAGCACTTAGGGCTTGAACACTTCAATTAATTTCCATTAATTACTCTTTGATCACTTGAGAACTTAAAGAACTTCATGTGACGACTGAGAGCAATTAAGATTATAAAAAGTAAAAAAGAAGGCTCCACAACTAGCCAAAACCTTTTTATAACAAATAGGAAAACTACTGAAAAAGTAGTTTTGTCGGTCAAAAAAGCTAGTCGTTATAGCATAATTCAAACAAATTTGATTGATCACACTACCATGATTGATCAAAGGTAGCAGCAGTGCCAAACTGCACTAATCTTGGATTGATTAACTGATTGATCAAAAGATCAATTTAGCTAACTCGTCCCTTGTCTTTGATTGATCAACCGATCCTTGATTGATCACCTAATCGATCAAAGACAACAAAACTCTAAGCTAAATTTTGAATGGGCAAAAACACCAACCCACTTAAAACCAACAAGGTATGCTAGTCTCAATATCAATCTAAGTGCTCATAATAGATCATCAACCGATTCTAACACATGAAATTAGATTGTGAGTAGAAAACAAGAGGCTACAAGAGAACAAAAATAAATAATACAAAGGCACCACTTGGTTGGGGGCCCAACTAAAAACCTTATTTTATTTTTAAAAAAATTAAATAATATTTTATATCTCATCCTAAATAAATTTCAATATTAAACAATTAATTTATTTCACATCCAACAAAATTTTTAATATAACTCACTCACTTTCTTTCACATCATACACATTTTTCAAAAAATTTCACAATTTTTTTTCAAATCATCTTTTTTTCCTCCAACCAAATAGAGCCAAAGTCTTCAAACTTCAAATTCAACATTTCTTACTTTGATCCAAACTCAATTGAATATAGAGTCAATGGAGCGCATGGTCTTGATCACAAATAATGATAATGAAATGACCTTGTGATTATAGAAATAAACCAATTTATTATAGAATAATTAACTTAAATTAGTTTTTTTAAAAGATGAACTTAAATTAGTTGTTAAACATCAAAAAGCCACAACATAACAAGGGAGGAACTAGCAGATATTTCTCTAAAAATCCAATTAACCTAGGGGACAGCTAGCCCTCTTGATAGAAAAGAACCCAGTAATATCTGGGAAGATAAATTCTAGGGTGTGGACAAAGCTAATTCTAATATTATGAAATACAATTAGGCCTTCAAGTTTGGGATGCATTCTTTTTCTAGGATTCACGATTGTGCTGATTGGGTTCCACATGTATTTCCAAAACCCATAAATAGAATAAGATAAATTTTTGTAACATGGGACCACAAAATGAAGAATTTTGGATTCCATGACATGTCAAAGAACACAGAGCCTAGAAATCAAATATTTAGAGAAACTAGGTTCTTCCGTAGAGGAACTAGAATGCAAGCAATTTAATCAAGGGATCTATCACCAAAAAACACCATATTCAGTAACAAATAAATTTAATAATTCAAGATTGATAGGAGAAAAGAAAATTCTACTTTAGTGCTAGAATTACAAGATACTATTATCCCAATCTGCTATACCAAAAATTAAAGAAAAACAACTCATAACAAAAGATAGACAAATTCAAAAGACAAGATGAAAATTATGTTAAAATTGTTAAAAAAAGCTAACAAAAGGCAGTCTCACTTGTTATCATTCCTGCCCACCACAGTGGCTCATACAAGTATGAATAGCCACCAACTCCTGCTTTGAAGTCACAAATAATTAGTCCTACAACAACTAAATTTCAACGTAGATATGTTAAGCAGTTTCAATATAAAAAAGAAGTGTTTGCAGAAACAAATCAGAAAACATGAAACAACAAAATTATGTGTAAGAAAGAATGAAATTTACCCCAATAAGTCAAACACATCTTCTAAAATGCGGGAAGAAAGTATGACTTCTTTGAATATAAAGAATAAAACGATAAAGCACATGCTCTACAAGCACAACCTTAACTGACAATTCCTACAGATATTTAGCATTATCAAGGAAAAAATAGAATTGACCACACATCGACTCCCACCACTGGAAATTTTTCATCTGATGGAAAAGTGATAGAAAATTCAAAATATGAACAAACATTAAAAAAAAATCTCCAGTGCATAAGCTGGGAGCCAATGCATGCTAACAAGTAAATAGTTAACCCCAACATTGCATGTACAGGTTCTCATGTAATTTAAACTCTTAAGTCACAAACTGAGTAAACCCGGAACATCATACCTGATCTTACCATCACTTTCACAAAAGTCTTGATTATGTGGCTGGACACGATGGCTCATTTATGGTTCTCACTATAGATACCCAAGTTACCATAGTTAGTTTCTAAAATCTTGTCTTCAAACTAGGTTGTTGCTAACTCTCCTTGAACTAGGATTTCTCACTGAATAATTCAGGTCTCATTCTGCATCCCACTGGAATCTCTATGCAAAACCGGATTTCATTGATATTAATTTCCTTATTGCCAAAAATTTAATCAATACACAATAGCCGATGCTATTTCTGTTTAACAAATTTTGCTATTGATCTCTAGTATACTTTTATAGCATAATACTATACAAACCTTTCTCCATTTCGGCTATGTAGGTTTTGAATCCATTAACAATATCTCATGAGCATCTCCATTCCTTTGGCATCCAGGTATCACATAATCATCATCTTTTTTCCTTAATCTAATTATATTTATAGTTCACATTATTGGCAGTACAAGCTAATCTTTTAACACGAAGTATCCATAGCACAGAATGTTGTAAAGCTTATGAAGTCATTCAAAAGTATGCAAATAATACTTTCATGGAGCATGCATGCATTTCTAAAAAAGGGAAAACTTCAATTACACAGAGTACATGATTTTACATTGCCTATCATGATTCAAACAAGCTTCATGAATTCAGTCTCACAGGTCATCATTTTTTATGCATAAGGTAATAAACTATTTATCCAAAAACAATACAAAACTGGAAAAACTATTACAGTATGCAAAAAGAGAAAAAAAAAACATCAGATACAAATTCAAGGATTTACTATGCACGATTACATTGAACATTAACTGCTAATATAGAATAATGAGAAAAATCAATAATGGGAAACAAACTTATTTTTTTGATCTTGTTGAGAACACACTGTCACGAGTATTAAGCTGCAAAAATTAGAAAACCCCCCCAAAAAACAGATAAAGTTCAGATTTGTACATTGCAAGCAAAAAAAAAAAAAACTTTGCTCTTTTACTAGCATCCCTCATAAAAAACAAATTTCAGCTATGATTCCCAAAGTTAGGATTGCGAGGTTTGCTGCAAATAGTTGTAAAGAAAATAAATTCCAAGTAACCTTAAATTTCATCACTTTTGCTGCAAAACTGCTGCCTTTATCTTCCTTAACTTTTAGCTCAGTTACTTCACAAGGCCATTGGCCAATTAAACGAAGCCAAATTTGCTACATTTACTGGTAAAAGGATTTTTTTTTTTTTTGAGGAAAGTATCTGCAGAAAAGCAAAGAACTTTCCTATTTTCAAACTAAACTAATTCTTCTATTCAAGTTGAATGTATACTAAATGAGACTCATCCTTTCTTAATGCCATCATGGGTATAGCATTCAGAAAAGTCGAAGGAAAGGCCAAACAATGCAATGCAAATTCAAGAAGTTAAAATTCACTGAATAATATATGCATCGCTACCTGCCCGAACACCCGAAGCACCGGCCTTCTTCAATCCCTTCTTCTTAACTATGAAGCTAGCACCAATAAAGAAACTGGACGAAAGGGCAAGTATCAAACCCTTGATGTTGTCGGAGGACATCCCCTTGTAAGAATCGCGCCAACCACCACCCGACGCCATTGTCGGCGCCGTGCGGGAAACCCTAGCAATGATCCGGTTAGGGATACTGCACGATCCCCGCAGCGCATTCCAAAGCTCCGATCATGGAAGCCACTAACCGGCGGAGAGGAACAAATCCGCCAGACCGCAATCTCAATCACCGATGCAACGCGAACGGCGACGATTGATGGCGTTTAGACAAGATGCAGATCGGCAGTGAAGACCGACGGCCGCTGCTGGTTACGCTGTCAAATCCCCACAACTTGCAAGATTTTCTCGAGAGATCTGAAAACTGATGCGGAAGAAACGAACATGGAAAAGATTTGTGGGAAGATCGGTGGTTAATCGATTACTGGATCGAGGTGGGAAAAGCACAAAAAAATTGATTTTTAAATAAGATAGTAAATAAATTAAGTGTGATAATCAAAAGAGAAATTAGCTGTAAAATCCCCAGTAGACCGCAAGATTAAAGTTATCTCGGAGTTTTGTCTAAATTGACTTCGGGAAAAAAAAAATTACAAATACTATAACATCCCGTAACATCTGGAGTGGCTGCTCATATATCGTCGTTGTTCCTAAAATAGAGAAATATTTAATTACTAGTTAAATTGACTCTCACTATTTTATTTTTGATTATTTCACTAATACTACTATTTTTTATTGAGTTATAAGTAAAATATTTAGAATAAAAATTAACTTATAAGTAAACTAATATTTACTTTTTTTTATTTTTTAACTAAATAAAAAAATTGCAACTCAATTATTAAATCACATAAAAAATGATAATATTTTTTAATTTTATATTATATTTTTTAAATTACACATTAGTTTATAAAAACAACCTGTTCTATTATAAAAGAAGAGATTTACATAAAAAATATTTTAATTAAAAAAATTATATATTTTACTGTCAAAAATAAAATATTATATATAACACATTAAAATTATACAAAATTATATATTAAATTAAATTACTAATACATTTTTATAAATTTTATTCTATTATATATCATATATAAATTCATAATATAAATTTACATGTCAATGTATATATAACTAATTTACAAAATAATAAGTATTTAATTTATAATATTAAAACTTAATATTTATAAATTAAAAGTTAGTTTTAGTATTAAAATAATTTATGACATATAAATTAATATTTTAAATTATAAATTACAATTTTAGTATTCAACATTGAAATATAATGTAATTTTATCTAAAAATAAAATAAAATTTATAATTTAATAAAATTTAAATATGATATATGTAATATTTTATTTTTGATGATAAAAATATCTAAATTTTTAAATATACCCTACCTAAAAAAACAACATATACAATAATTAAGTAAATATATTTATTAATAAACTAATATAAGAGAAAAAATATATATATATATATATATATATATATATCACTATACTCTTTTATATTTATATATTGGACAGTAGGATTTTCTATATTTACATTCCAGTAATTAAAACATTTTTAAATATTTTAAATCTAATCTTTAAAAATTGTATAACTTATAAAAAGTTCAATTACTACACTCTCTAAGCATCTTTAATTAAAAAATAATATTTTATTTTTAATGTAAAATGGCTTGGCTCACATGATGAATTAAATTGATATCAAATATAATTGTACCTTTTACTTTTCGACGCTTTAAAATCACTGTTCATTTGAATCAACAATTCATTGTTATTTTAAATAATTAAATTATCACATTATTTAAATTAATTAGAATTTAAAATTTCTATTATTGTTAAAACAAAAATAAAACATAAATAAATAACTACAACAGTAACACACTAAATATGTAAAATATAATTTATAATTAAAACTCTTTATAAATTTTATTATTTGAAGAAATTAAATTTAAAAATTATAATATTTATTAAATATAATATTGTATAAATAATTTCTTGATTTTTATTTTATTTGTTTGATATACGAATATGAATTTAAACATACAGTACACCATAGAGGATCCATTATATTATCATCTACAGCTTTTAACATCTTTCACCCTTTTACCAATAAACTATACCAATAAAAAAATTGAGAGAAGATTTAACAATATTTATAGAATTTTGAAGTTCTTTACATAAATATGAGAAATTTTAATGGCAGATCTCGAATTCCCTTAATATACATCCTGCATGCTTTTGATGTAAGAAGTTGCATTCACTGTCATCCCAATCTAGAGTGTGCTTAATTCAATATTATTTAAATATTATAATATTTAAATTCATAATAATTTTATAATTTTTTAATTTTTTATAAAATTATTTACAAAATAATTATTTTTTAAAATAATATAATATAAAATTAAGATAATAATAAATTAAATACTCTTTAATAAAGATATTCATTTTTTATATCATATATCCAACATCACTTACCGTCTCCTTTTCTTCATTGTCTTCTACATCATCTCCTAAACAATGTTAAATCACTCTGCTTTATGATCACTATTAGAACAACTGTTGAACGACAAACTAGTCAGACTAAGCTTAAAATTATTTCCCAAAATAGCCCCACAATCATTTGTTTAGTCGACCTAAACTAAGACCCCATTGTCGACCAAGTGGTTGACAACCTTCACAGAATTCTCATTCTTTTGATCAACTTAAATAAATAAAAAAAAAACTCCTTTTATTATTAGTTGACTAAGGTTGGATGACCAATAAATCAAAGATCAACACTCATGTTTTTTTGAAGATAATACACTCTTTCGATTTAAATTGACTCAATCTCGAATTTAATTACTACAATTTGTTTCTAGCGCTGAAGAGTCTATCCATCTTGCTTTCATACATTCATAGATTAATCGTACAATATTTTCGAATTTAATAGCTTTTCATAAAACATTTCAATCAAATGAGTTAACCTACAATTGATCTTGATATTTATTGATAACATACCAGCTCAAATTTATTACACAAACATCAATGTTCATAAAAGAAACCAACAATCTATCCTTTATAATATTTAGCGACTAATTTTAGTTAGAATAAAACAACACTACTTTAAAAAATAAGTATGAGTGAAGCAATTTACAAAAAAAAAAAAAAACATATTAATGGAAAAACTTGGCAAAACAACTATGAATGAAAAAATACATAAATATACCCATACTCCACCTTCGTCTAACTTAAATCATTCAATCACTCAACCTATAATAAATAACAAAAAGGAGTTGTTTTAAACATAATTTATAAAATAAACCCTCAAATAAAAATTCCCTCAACCAAAAAAGTGAGGAAAACACACATAAATCATGTAAAAAACTATAGAATAATACTTAGTCAATCAAGCAATTCCATCAAAGCACAGCCATGAAAATAAATAGGGGAATCGTATGACACATGTGATTAAGAATATATACACAAAAGTATGATGAGAAAGAATAATGAACAACAAAGAATAACCTGCACTATCAAATAAAAAAAAAAAGATTTAACATGCGAGCATGAAACCAGTGCATGATACACATTAATATATAAGATTAACTGCAGTTAAATATTAACGGACAAAAAAATATACTAAAAATGATTTGATACTATTGTGAACAAATATTAAAGGACTTTGAGAACATCTTCAGTCAAATCTTTGTGCATGTTTTTTTTTTTTTTTGATCAAGTGTGTGTTTCATTAATTTCAGTGATTTTCCCCCCTTCACCCTCATACCTATAAAAAAAAATTAAGGCTCCTAATACCCAAAAGGATTTGAGTCCAACATTGTTAATTAATAACTATGTTGGTACCCAAGTAATGGTTATATTCATAAAACCATGCTTTTTGATAGGATTTGAGGTCAAGGTAGTAGATCAATTTCTGTTGGTTCTTTTCTTGTGATTAAAATGTAATCATATGTTTTGATATTTGTCATTATATCTAAATTATTCATGAAGTAATGACTGATTGAGTTCAATAATACAGGCATGATGGAATGATGACTAACTTGATGCTTCACATAATGATTGAAGTAAAGATGCATAAGAATGGAATTAATAGATCAAAGAGAAAAGCCTTTTACTAAAGAGCCTTCAAGACAAGTGCCATTTGATTATTTATATCTTGATCTTGTATTTTTAATAGATTAATTGTAAGATTGAATTTTAAAGTGCTAGGCTAGGTTTGGATCATTTCATGAGCATTAGAGCCAACTTAAATTGAAGAGTTAGTGCCGATTAACCTTGATCACAGTAAAATATGTATTGGACACTTTATTGGGTTAAATTGTAGCGTTTGTTGGATCGACTTAAGACAGAACTAGGTTTTTGGTTTTGTAGCTTTAAGTCACCTCGAGCGATTAACTTTTCCTAAAATTAACTTAAGTTTGAACAGTTGATGTTTAACTACTATGAGTTAAGTCAACATAAGATAAGTGAAGTTGCTTTAAGGACTGTTTTGAGGGTTAAAGTGTTTTGAGGTTTCCTCTTGATGCTTATTGAACTTCTTTCACCCCCATTTAATGTGGGGTGATTAAGAAGTGATAAATGAAAATTAAGAGTTGATTAAGACTCTCAAGTGCTCATAGTTGATCTAACATCCTCAAAGTGCTTCAAAGATTCAATCTTAGGAAGGAGAGTAGTATTTTTTTGTTCTTATTGTGGTATATTGTATTTTGAGTTTGATGTTCTTTTTCTCTCACTTAATCAAGCGAAGACAGCCCCTTTAGCAGATAGGGAAGGTGTTTATTGTACTTTCACTAGTGAGAATAATGAGATAAGGGAGGTGCATGTGTTTGCCCTCACTAGTGAGAGTAAGGAGAGCCTCTAGTGTTAGAGGAAGATTGCCCGAGTTTCTCCATCTTAGAACAAAGAGTGCTTTGTTATAATGGATTGCTAGAATGGGTTAGAGAGGTTTTAAGTTTGTGGTTTAGTTGAACTTTATTATATCTTGGCCTCATTTATTTATTTAAATTTTTATTATTGCTTGTGCACTAATATTGTATATCTCATTGTAAACTTGTTCTTGAGTTGATTGTGTTGTAGTTATAATAAATTAAATCTATATAGTTAAAGTAAATTAAAATTTTAATTTACTAATTAACGTCGCCCCCCTTTAGATGCATCCATACAATCCCATAAATTTTCTCTAAAAGTGATGTGTATGCAATTTTTATTGTGAGAGGTGGTACATTCTAAATAGGTCTTATTGTAAAAGACTCATTATTGACTTAACATCATATCAAGGCTTTTGGTGCCACGAGTAAACCGTTCTAGGTCTTTACAACATTCTTGTACTGAAGTCTTTAATAATAAATTCTCATCTCAAGTTCCTCGACTTGAGAGAATCCACAAGGGAATGAAAAACTTTTGAGAATATCAGACACAAGCACTCTGTTTCCAAGTTCCAAATAGAAATAAAAACATGTGCCTATCGCCTTAGTTGATGAGATATCATTTTGAATCGTAGCACTCAAAATGATACATGATAGTGAAACTTATATTCATCTTATTATAGTGCAACTTCAAGTAGTTAGCACATGATATTGTGGTTTTTCTTCACTTTTGGTTTCCCATGTAAAATGCTTTGACATATTACTTTCTCATCTTCCACATTCTTTTTGATGTTGCTTGTACTTCACCATTTTAGATTTTCTACCTAAAAAGCCTTGCCAACTATTTCTGTCATTGAATCGAATCGGGTAGGTCAGATGGGCTAAATTAGAAAGATAATAACCATTAGAATAAATTTTACTCAATTTAAGAAGCTGTAGCCAAAATGAAATGAATCAGGCATGTAGATGGCATTGGCTAGAAGCACGTTTAAGAGTTTGTATTTCATCTACAGTACTAATGTTAAAAAAATAAATTATTGATGCAGCTTAAATTCGAGAAGTATAGGTATACAGATCTATATAATTAAGGATATGATGTATACCTGAAATTTTAACCTGAAAGAAATTGGGCTGCTACTTATCAGGGTTTACAACAAGTCAACGAATGATCTTCGAATCAGTTTTAGTTATTCCATGTCAAATAGTTTTTGCATCTTGAGTTAAGAATGTGTTAGATTATATGACACCCATAATCAAATACCTAAGTATATGTTCAAGTTTGATCCACATAAAAATATGTTTCATTCATGCTGAGTTTGAACTAGAAGAAAATCCAGTCAATTTGAATCAATTAAACTAACTCACACTAATTATAGAATGTGTATCAAGTTTGGGACACAAAGTTCAATTATGCAATCTAATGAACTTGCATGAAAAAAAAAATAATATGAAACTAAATGAAATATATCTCTATATATATGTGTGTGTTGTGTGCGCACGTGTCTATATATATATATATATATTACAAGAACAAAATATGAGAAGACCTCAATTATCTTAGGAACAACAACATAATAATAACACCTCCATTATGATACCATAGAACAGGTATAAGTTACTTTAAGAACTGGGCTCATAGATAAATTGCTAAACTCAATTACGTCTCATCACTGGAATGAGAGCTTCCTCTAGTTTTCAAAGCTTCCATCTCAAACAATCTTTACATTACATTTTGGTAGACACAAGGTATTTGGTATAGCGAGCCTGGGCAATAAGTTTTCCAGTCTTCTTCCGTATATCTATGCTAAGAACCCCAATGGATTTTCCAGCACGCAGAACCTTAGCTTCAATCTCAATTTCTTCCTGAAAATCAAATTAAATGAATCGAGTTCAACTCCAGTAACTGTTCAAGGATAACCAATTTAGCAACCAAGCAAGCCTGATTTCACTGTGGATATTAAGCATACATACAACTGCATAAGCAAAACCACAACCCCAAACCAGCTGAAGTTTGCTACATGGACTCATCATCTTCTTTCATCTTGACTTGAAGCAACAAGGTTAGGTGTAATGATAATAATCCCAAGTCATTTTGGTCTTCCTCTTCCTCTAGCATAATAAATTGTTCCTCTCACATCTAAGTATAGTGAATGGGATAGGTCAGTGATGGATATAACTGAACTATTTTAATATCCATCCCCCCTTTATCCACTGAGGAGCAACATCTAACCTTTTCCCGATTATCGTTCAGACTCATTCAACCGAGCATCTACATTTTAGCTATGCTAATCTTATAGATACTCACATTTAACGAATATTAAATATAAAATATTAAATAGCATTTAATGGACACCTTAATTATGAAAAAATTATGTGTTTCACGATTAAAGATAAAATATTACATATATCACATTGAAATCTAACAATACAGATTTCACACCATTCTTTGACAAAATTGCACTATGCTTCAAATCATGAGTTCTAAAACCATAACTTATGATCCAAAATATTAATTCTTATACCCTAAATTATTTTAACACCAAAAATTAAATCCTAAATCCTAAATCTTAAACTTTAACACTATATTTCAATCACTGTTTGTTTCGTAGATTAACTATATATAAAATCTACTTTAAACTCAATATAGTGAGATGAAATTCCCTATTATAAATTTGTGAACCATACACAATAAAATAAATTTCATGAAAATATATAAATAATTTAATTTATAACTTTATTAAAAATGTCCTATGAAATATGTAATTTTGTAAGATTTCGATGTGATATACGTATTATTTCATTTTTGAGAGTGAAATATGTAATTTTTCATAATTAAGGTGTTCTCTATGTAAATCCTCAAATATTAAAATAAGAAAATCTTGAGCTTAAAAGAGTTAGCATTAAACAAGTAAAGTCTGTTAACTCTTCTCTAATGATGCAAAAAAATAGAGCTAATAGCAGTTCTAGTGAAAAGAGAAAAATATTTGAATAATCACATGTGAATTTCAAGACCATAATTCATACCGTAATTCGTACAAGTAGATTTTGGAGAAATCTTCCAAGCAATCCACTACAACGATCACTCCAAACATTTGGTCCCTATCCCCCAATCTTCCAAGTTCCACCCTATGCCATATCATAGGAATTGGATAAATTTTTTTGTACAAAATATATGCTAATCTGCTATAGATCAAACCGATTTCACACCAAGTCTTGTCATTGACCACCAAATCATTTCCATGAAGAACCATCTTGCTCCTTCAATTCAAAACTTCTTAGGAACTGCAAAATTTCCTTCCTAACTTGATCCATCACACTCTTGACATGAAATGCTTCCCACCTCTCAATCCAAAATACAACATAATATAAGGGCCATGCATATCTTTTAATTAGCTTGAAGTAGAAGACTAAGCACAATGTGATATTTCAAACAAACTAGAGAATCAAACAACCAATAACGCAACACAATCACAAAAGTAAAACAATAAGATGAAGAAGAAGAGAAGAAGATTTGAACACCATGATTTACGGGGAAACCTTTACAGAAAAAATAGAGAGTAGAGGAGAAATGCTTCACTATTCAAAAGAGAATTGGTACAATGGTTACACCAAGAACTGGTCCAAATCGGAACTAGTTTGGTAACGTTCAAACTGAAACTGGTTCCAACCGGTTTCGGTTCGCAAAAGCGGTCTAGTACCATTCCATTACAAAAAAAAAATTAGATGGGTAGCACTAGTGCGTGGGCCCCACCTGTGCCAGTGCTGGAAGCAGTGCCCGCCCTCCTTTGGCCATTAACAATTTCAAGGTCTTTTGGCCATTTCATCTCATGTAAGTCTTCTATAAATAGGGGGACATACATGCAATACAAACCCTCTAGCTACTAAACATCTTTCTTACTATCTTACTCTGTTAAATGATCTTTGAAATCAAATTTAGCTTTTCAATGGCTAGCCGGTGCTAATTCACCACCGGTGCTTCCTCCAAATTTTCCTGCTACTAATTCAAGGTGATGATGTGCAAATGAGACCACTCAAATAATAGCTAAATACCCATCAGCTGAAAGTTTGCATAACATTTTCCCTGAATCCATCCGATGGTGAAATAGTTATTAATACAAAGTAGTTTCAGTTAATTCATTCTATGCATTAAGAACAATAACAGGTTATGACTCTGTTGTTTTGCTTGTGTGCCTCTTTGATCCAGATCGTCCACGGCATCTCAAGAGCTTGACATACTCACAAATCGCCTAAGTCATCGCTGAGACAAGCCTAAAACCAGATAAAAAATTGGACCTCATGATTTTTATCATGGCAGGCGTTTCCTACTCGTGGACATCTCTACGAATTTGCACGGGATAGTAGAGTCAAACCCGAATCAGTCCGAGTAGATCCAACCTAACTATCTCAAGAGGGCCTCCGAGTGTCACCATCAAGTCGTGGTGCTATTGTTGGTTCTCCTATAACATCCAATTAAACTCTTAGAAGTAAGAAAGAAAAGCTTCCAAGTTCAACAATGGAACCATTGATCTGCAAGTATGCACACAGGCGCACTCACAAACAAGATCACTGGGATCGTACAAAAGCAAGTAAAGCTTACATGAACAAAGGCGGAATCCAAGTAAGAGGTGTTCATCTCGAGAGGGTAGCCGCTTGTCCGAGCACCGACTGTGCACAAGGCAGCGGATCCCACCAGATCCACCAGCGACATAGTGGCGCCGCCGTGCAAGAACCTACCGGTGTTCTGAGACAAACCAAGAGATATACGCAAAGCTGAAAAAGAGGGAGCCGGAGACAAGAGGGAAAAGGGGTTTAGGGTTTTACGAGCAAGCGAGGCGGGACGGCCATGGAGCAGAGAATTCGGCCGGGCTCGATCAAGTCGACGTGGATCCCGTGGAGAATAAATGCATCGTAGAACTTGGAAGGGAGGTTATCGAGCGCCGGCGTGGGGAGGATCACCGCCGCCGCGGCCTCCAGCGATCGCTTCACTCCCTCGAAATCCATCACCAATCAGCTTGCAAAGAACTTGGGGAAACGAATACAATAACTGCTTTATTTATTTTTATTTTTATTTTTTGATGGAATAAATGCTTTATTTTTAAAAAATGGAATTATATAAAAGTTGAAAAAATATGATCATATACGTGATAAAATTATTTATAAATAAAATAATTTCTTTTAAAAATAATTTTTAAAATCACAAGTAGTTAATGTCTCTGATATTATAATAACCGGTGCAAAATTTATAAATTCCACTTCCAATAGCTTTATACACAAAAATATTCGACTTTAAACAAAAATTAGATTGACTTTAAAGGAAACATTATTATCTTAGTTCCTAATTAGGGGTAATGTGAAATAATGAAACATCTAAGAGTTTCAAAATCCATTTAAATCGAGCCATTTATAATAAATTTATCAAATTTTCATCATAATCTTGGCATAATCTAAATTAAATTTTTTAATTTTAAAATAATAAAAATGCCATCATTCCTACGGAAGGAAAAGGTAATGTTGTAGACAATATAGCGCTTAGGAGTACTTTGTTAGTAAAAATTTCACCGATAACATTGAGTAGCTAAGGCTGCCTGTACGGCTACTCGAAAGTTGTCTTGTGCATTACAGCATGCATAATTATCAACTTATTTATCTATCTACGCAATTACTTGCACAATAGGCAGCTTGCGTTGTTGCAACATGTGACGATGCTTTCATGTCTTCATTGCGTGTCCCTATATACTATACAATCTTTGGTTGTAGAGGTCTACATTCGAGGGGACCGTGGCATTGCGAAGAGAAGGGAGGAAAGGGGAACTGTAAAATGATACATTTATAATCTTTAATTGAGTTTTTAATAGGACGCTAACTAAAAAATTTTAATAATTATAATTTATTAGATTCCAATTATGGGATTTTGGATGATATTTACTCACTTTAGTTAAAATTTGAAATTATTTTATGTGAAAGCTATTTGCGTCGCTGCTTAGTCTGAAATAAAATTAACGATTTTTTTGGGATAACTTTATGGCTATGTTTTTCAACAGCAATTAAGATAGAATTTTACCAAAAATAATTTTGTAAAACTATAATATAATTTTATAAAAATAGTTTTACAAAATAGTTGCAAACAGATATCCTAAAAAAGATCTGAATCTTAAATTAAACTCATTTTAAGTAAATAAATTCTTAAAGAATTCACATACCTCACATCTAAAAATAACTCTGTATTTATTTTATTTTCAAAGATATTTATTTACATTTAAAATCATAAATATGAACAAAATTTATCAAATGGATTCCAAAGATGTGTAATTAAATTTATCTCAAAGATACAAAAAATTTTCTCAAATATACCAAAAGATGCTTATTTAACATTTAAACCTCAAGGAGGTTGTAAAATAATCAAATGTCTCTAGTTATCAACTATTAGATGCTTTGAAATATTCTTCTTCCTACAATTGAAAACCTGGTTTGTGTATATCATGATCTTCCAACCTAGTCTAAAGAATAAATTAAAATAGCTTATAGATGATACTAGGGAAAATTTCATTATTTTTGCTCTTCTTGAGTTAGTCTAAATGTAAATAAGTATATTCAAGGGCCATTTTTGATAATTGCTACTTATCTTTAGGGATTTCAAATATCAAGTGAGTTTTTTTTTTTTAATGTCTCAAACATCACAATTTCTCTGAGCTTAATTGAAATTTATTACAGTGTGTGGATTCAAATTCGAGGCCTCTTACTCCCAGAAAAACTGATGCAGAGCCAGATCACCAGTGCCAGCAACTTCATTATAATCTATGACTTCGAGCTTATATTATAACAATTTATTTGCTTATACATAGTTATCTTTATTTTTACATATTTTATTTGAGTCGTTATGAGTCAAACATTATATCGATGGGAATACTCACTTTGGTGTTCTATATTTTTTTTATTTTTTATTTTGGTTAATTTAGGTCGATTGGATTCAAATAGAATTATTTACATTCAATTTGAGTCAAATTGATTCTAAATTAAGCAGTTTAGGTTGAGATTGATTCAATTAGACTCAATTATTTCAAATTGAGTTTATTTGAGATCAAATGGGTCTTGTTAGGGTTGATTTGGTTTGGAGTCAAAAGTCAAAATGAAACCAGATGGGAGACTTATTTATAGGAACAAAAAATGAGGGATTGGATTGCAATTTATCCAATAAATCCAATCTAAATCCCTAATTTGATCGGCTTTTCTAGTTCTCTCGCGATTCAATGCCGGTTCCGTCCAGCTCGCGGAGAATCCAACCACGCCTGCCTCACGATCACCCATGACACCCGCAGACGTCGCATCCTTCACGATCAACTTCTCTGGTGCGTGCGAAGGCACAATCCTTGCCGACGTCGGCTCGACCGACAACTTCCCATCCTTCTCTTCTATAAAGCTATAGCATGGAACTGAAAAAAGGTGATTTTTTTGACGTGTTTTCTACCAGAGCTCGAGTTGAGAGTTTCTCCTTTCTCGGCGCAGGCGACGTTGGTTCGGATCGGGAACGCAGGGGGGCTGCAGGTTTCCCAAACTTGAGGTTTTCATAAACATTGGGTTTATTCTCTGAGTTTTCGCATTATCTTGTTTTCGTTGATGCATGTTCCGTTGGTTATCAGAAATATTAATGTTAAATCCAATTACTTGGTTTAGGTTCATTTGCTCCATGGCTGCCATTCTGTGCTAATTCACTGTTTCTACCATTTTTGACTTAAGTTTGTGTTGAGCATGAAATTAGATTGACTATCATTTGGCCTACTAATCTTGGGTTATTTGAATGCTTCTGTTAACATCATTCTCACTGCTGATATGACACCTTTAAATCTCATTCCTATTTGAGTTGGCTAGTGTTTAAAATCAAGGTTTTCACATTGATATTAATTGATCTCCATGTCGGATAATCAAGTTGAATGGATTGACGATTAACTTCTTTAGCAATTTGATTAGTTTCTATCATAACCGAGTAAATTTTTAGAATTATTAGAATATTACTAATTAACTATGGAAACTTCATGAAATTTGTTTGTGACTGCAATGGTATAATTAAAAGTATTTTCGCACGATCTCCTCAAATCATATAGCTAGATTAATTTACATAGCTAGGTCACTTAGAATAACATCCTACCTAATTAAAATAATCCTAGGCACTATTCTAATATTGGTAGCTTGAGGTTCGCATAGCGAACACTTCGCTGCATCAGCTTGCTATCAGAGCCTAGGTTCATCTTAGGTTCAATCTTCGTCAAATTCACTGTGAGTTTTTTTTTGTTTTGAAAAGTGGCAATGCCATAGAATTCATTGTAGGTTTGGGGAGATGAGATGGCCCTGATGCATTGGGACGTTAAAATTAAAACAGATTTGCCTATTTTTGGCCGCCCTTATGATGAATGCGTGCTCGTAGACATGGATCTTTGTGATTACAAGTGCAGCATTATTGAAAAGCTCGATGAGAGGCCCATTTACTTAGATGGAACATGGGAGGTTTTCAGTATTGCCCAAGCTCTTCTGCAATCTAGCTTCACAGGAATCATCACTTTATCTTCTTAGATTTCTTTTTTCATTTTTGACTTTCGAAGGTACAACCGTCTCCCTAGAATACTTTGAATTGTTCAAGCAGGCTTGGGGAGAATTTTTTCAAACTTTGTTCTTTTGATTCCGATGAAGGAATGATGACCACAGGAATTTTATCAAGTGCCTTCTTTATAAAATTTCCAGCCACATGAGTGTTATTTTGTTTTCCCCGACAACATTTTATCCTTTCGTTTTGAAGTAATCCTGATAGCTAGATTATTAGTAGAGGGATAATCTATGGCTTTAGCTCCTGTAGTTTTGACTTATATCTGTAGGGGTCTTAAGGATATAATTCAATTCTTTCTGAAAATTGTAGAGTGAGATATCCTTAGCACATTATTCATGGTTGGATTCATCTTCATGTGCAATGGGCTTATGTTCTTTCAAATGAAGTCCCTCAGTATTTTTTTGATCATCACTTCCCTACTCTCCTTTAGTTAATAAATACTATCCCTTGTAAAGAGATGGAGAGAATAAGATTATTTTTCTTTGCTCTCCATGTATGCCATAATCATTTTCAAATAAAATTTTACTTGGGATTTCAAGGCATCAATTATTTCTTTGTTGGCAAGAAGTTAACTAATTCTCAGAGTAGAGGTAGAGAGCTACCTTTTCTTTTTCAGCCTTTTGCGTCTGCATTGAAGGAGGTTTTGATCAGCATTCGTCCTAACTAGTTGTTCTACAAGCATGGTTCTCAAATTACTTTAGAGATGTATCACTCGAACCTCGCCGGTAGACAATTTGGTTCTTTCAAGTATGTCCCAAGAATGGGCTTCCTTTGATCCCTGGGGTGAAGAGTCCTTTCGACTTTTTCTGTTCTTTGGCTGGCCGACTCGAGATAATTAGTAGTCTTTAGGCAACAATGTTGTCTTTTGACACCAATTCTAGTTTTCGAATCATACCTTTAACTGAGCCCATTAGAGTTTTATATAAGAGGCTCAGATGGTTTTGAAGTACTTTAGGTGGCATTTTCGAACATGGGGGCAATGTATACTCCAGTAAGGTCAAGTTCTTGAGATCTTCAAAGGGTTCTTTAAGGCGATGCAACAAGCCTAGCCTTCCTGGTCCCCTTCGTAGAGGATATTTGCTTGACATATTTAATTTACTTTTCCCATTTCAAGTTCTTAACATATCTGATTTTGTAAGGTTTTTAAACAAAACCTTCTCCATGGGGTGAGCCACGTAAAGCTTCAGGTCTTATTCGAAAGGACAACCCATACATTCCTGTTCCTATAGCTATTTCATCCGCCTCCAAAGATAATTTGTTCAACTGCATTCTTTAATTTCTTTATTTTTCAAATATAGTTAGATTTTATTTATTATTATTTCTTTCGTAATGTGAATCTTTCCCATCACATCTATGTGTAGTCTTTACCGCAGGGGATAGAGTATCAAAGATTTTTTGTGTTATCAATTCTCTTTCTTCATTTTTTCTTTTCCCTATAAATTTGGCCATGAGATGATGTTCTCCACTTTATATATTTCTCAGCCTTTCATTCTCACGCCATTGTCTGTTTTGACATGAGCCAGCTAGAACATGACTACAAAGCCTTTGCCTTTGTCTTAGTTGAGAAAGTTGATCTGATAAATGTTCGCAGGATGAAGTTTTATTTCCATGGCCTCAAGAAGGATAAAATTTTATTTCCACCGCTAGCTCGAAAGGGTCCCTACTTTCCTTCTTATCTTTGGCCTTCTTCTCTCTTTCTTCCTTCCTCTTCTTCCTTTCTTCTTTCCTTCCTTTTTTATGGGAGGGAGGGGCTGCCCCCCTACTTTACCTTTTTGCACACCTGAGAAGAGGTGGTTCTTTTTTTTTAAGATTTGCAATTAATATTCCTAGTTGTAATTTTATCATTTGAATAATAGTCCAGAACTTTTGCTTTGCCTATGTGTATGTAGCCTCACTAGCCGGTGAAGTGCCATAAACTTCATTCATAGTTGCAGATGTAAATGCTTTTCTTTTATATTGACTTTCAATGTCATGCTTCAAACGAATATTCTTTCCAAGAGGTAGCCTTTAATACTGGGCTTTATAAGAAATCTCTTCAATGGGTAAACTTTAGAGGTTGATTTCGAAGGCTTGCTTTTCCGACAGGAGACCTTTAGAGTAGAATTTTGTAGGCCATTTTTGAAGGGTGGCTTTTGAATTTCGAAGGCACCCTTTTGACTCTTCACCTTCTCACTAGTCATTTTGTGATGCCCGTTGATCGCCGAGTGATGTCCTAAGAGAAAGGAATCACTGAGGCAAAGTGCGGCTCCTGGCAGGCTTTTAGGTCAAATAATGAGTCATGAAAGGGGCACAGGAATGAATCGTCCCACATCGGAAAGGGAGAGAAATCCTGAGCTGTATAAGTAAATAACGTGATCTCAAATGATTGAGATGCTTTTTAGGGCAAAACCGTGAGGCTAATGATAGAAAACTTCATAGTTGAGCATGCTTGGGCTGGAGTAGCATTGGGATGGGTGACCTCCTTGGAAGTGCTCAAATCACACAATTTTTTTAAGGCCAAAGTGGACAATACAGAGTACATTTGGATCACAGGATGTTATAATATGATATCAGAGCCAACCTCCTGCAGTACGATGTGGTTCGAGGACGAACCAGGCGGAAGCTGGTGGGCCTGTGACGCCCGTGGCTGAAGAAGGCGGGGAGTGATCGTCGGGTGATGTCCTAAGAGAAAGGAATCACTGAGGTAAAGTGCGGCTCCTGGCATACTTCTAGGTCGAATAATGAGCTGTATAAATAGATAACGTGATCTCAAATAGTTGAGGCGTCATTTGGGGTAAAACCGTGAGGTTAATGATGAAAAATTCTATAGTTGAGCATGCTTGGGCTGGAGTAGTACTGAGATGAGTGACCTCCTGGAAGTGTCCAAGTCACACAGCTTTCCTAAAGCCAAAGCGGACAATACCTCTACATTTGGATCACATGATATTGCATAAGAACACATTCCAGCTCTTGGAATGACGCATCACTATAGATCTGAAACTCGTCACTACCCTCTGGTAAAGCTAATTGCATAATTTTCATGGTGCATCACATTTTTTCATTTTTAAAAATATCATACAAAAATTGCAATTTAGTCTTTCAACTTTCAAATCCTTATAATAAGTCCAAATCAGCTTTAATTTTTAAATTTCAAATGAAATTCAGGATGTCACACATTTAATGAAACTCTTTTATACGGTGGCAGTAGGTGGGCTGATTACTGTTTCTCCCACTTCTTTTCCTTGCCTATTAGGTTGTTGCTTCTCTGCGGCTTTCTTTTTGTTCCCTTCCCTTTTGACTTCATGGATTCCTTCACAACACTTCTTCTCAAAACGCGTTCTCGCGCCTTTTAGGGCTCATCTTCTTTTGAGAAGCGCCTTCGCACTTCTAAGTCTCTTGCCCCTCCAACGTCAGCGGTTGTTAGGGCAGCAGAACCATCTACCATTGACCGAGGTCATAAAAGATTAGGAGATTTTCTCTCAAATTAACTCTCGGGTCATGAAGTCTTCTTGTTTACTAATAGAATCACCCCTCTTTTCAGGAAATCAGGGACTCTATTGTTGGAGATTTTCTGTCCTTTTCCCAGCTCTTTGCCTTTAGCCCCCAGATCTCAAGAAGGACCAGTAGTTCCTTCTTCTGACTTGCCTTCAGAGCAGAACCTTCCTTTTAATGTTGCATCCGCTCCTTTTACTGTAGAGAAAAACCCTCTTACTGTTGACGAGATGATTACAAAACAAGATCTAAACTTGGATCTTTCTCTTTCTATCCATCCTTCTAGTCATAGTGTTGTTTCCTATCTTTCGAATCTACTTCTTTGATTTCGAAGACTCTCCCTTTGCTTCCTACTTAAGATGGTACTATCTCTATTACAGGACCATTCAAACCTCTACTTTTACCTCAAAATCTTCTTCTTCGTTTCCTGTTTTGGTCTTAGACTAGACAACTTCGAAGGAACCTTCGACAGCCAAGGTCACTGAGGTTGTCATTATTCAATCAGCCTCACTAGTTGGGCACGTATAGAGAATAAAGAACTGCCTAGCTATCCTTCTTTTGACTCAGATTATGAGATAATTGATAAATTTTTTAAGGATAACAGTTCGAAAGAGGCCACAGGGGCACAAAATAAGGAAGTCCTTGTGGGAAAAAACTTGAGAAAAGCCCCAATTGTTGAGATGGATCTGTCGAAGGAGGGTCCTATTGAAAAGCCCTGTTTTCCGAAAGATGTAGATCCACAAGTTCCATCCTCTCCTGATTCTGATTATAAAATTAATGAGGCTTTCATCAGACAGAAGCCTCCTATTCATCCTCTTTCTATTCAACATTCTATTTCTCACTCTCCTAGGCCAATTGATTCCCCTAAGGCGCCTAGAATTCTCTCTCCAACTTCTCCTTCTTCAAAGAATCCACCTATGTTCCCTCTTCTTTGAATGTGAAAGAAGTAGGGCTAGAATCTGCCCTTGAATCCTTCTACTCCCTCTTCCTATCCATTAGGGCTGATATGGGCAAGATTATGGAGGAGATGTACAAAAGAATGTACTCTGCAAATTTTGAGACTTTTGTACTGAAGAATGTAGATTTTCGCAAGCTTCTTTCGGAGAGCAACAGAGTTTTAAACAATATTAGTGTTAGCAAGACACACTAAAGAACATCAGCGTTAGTTGGAAAACCAACGTAGACATTAAGAACCAACATTAAACTAGAGTTCAAAGCCAATACAATAATGGGACAAGCATTGACGCTGATTGTCATATCAGCATTGAATCATACCATCAACATTTATATGATAATCTTCATCAATATTTTCGACAATGATGTTTGGCAATGATTCCTAATATTTGATGCAGATTTAGAACACTTTAGATCAACATTAGATAATCTATGTAAAAACCAAGCTAATGTGGAGTGTATCCCTAATCAACACTTTATCAATTAACACAAAATCAGTGTTTTTTATGCAAGACAGTAAACGGTCATAAAAATGACACTTTTAGAATGCTATTTCAAAAATATACTTCCATTACACAATTGGTTTATAACATTTCCAGTAAAGAAACAAAGAAACGTAGAATCTAGTATAATATCGCACATACATAGAATAACACATTTACACATGTATAGATGTGAGCACAGAAATAGTATAAAGCAAAGAATGTAATATAACAGCTAGATTTCAAAAAACAAATATAAAACCCATTTAAATGAAATAATTGCAAATGTTCATAAAACTTACCATAACAATTATCACTAAACTGCTTATGACTCCCATTTCAAATTCAACTTAATGAGTGTTTCTTTTTTTGTGTTGAGTAAACTTTGCTATCTTCCTACAAAATAAAATTTATACAATCGACCAACTGATAGAATTTTTCATCTAAAAGTAACTTATAAGTTCTGAAACTATATTTTTTGGACTCTATAAATAATGAAGTTCGAATTCTACCATATATGAGATAATATGCATTATGAATTATCAAGAAACAGAAGAAATTAATATACGCTGATATGAACTTTCCTGCCTATGCTGGGCCTTCAATTCCCATTGAGCCTGGGTAAAGCCCAAAGTTTAGGCAATTTCCAGTGAGAAGCTTGGCATCCATCATCGCTATCATCACTATCCGAGGATGACAATCCATAGTTGCATGTGTTATTATCGTCCACATCCTCGCACTCGCCCAATAAATATTCCACTATCTAGCAACAGACAAACAAATTAAGTTTGTGCAATTTACCCTAAGACGTAAACTATATATCACTAATGACTACATTTAATTTCAAAAACAAGAATGACATTACACATTTAACATAGCTCAATTTTCATATTTTTTTATAATAAAGAAGGAATGAAATGAAATAGGCTACACAATTTTACTAGATAAAATTTGGATGTTTTTGTTTTTCTAATGGTTGAACTTTGGATAGTTGACAATGCCACTACCATGGCAAAACTACACTCAGATTATAGATTCACTCAAGAAAGATTCTAAATCTGACAACTGAGATCTCACCATATGTCGTTCACATGGATGGATTGATGAGCCTAGATAGACTTGGCAAATTGGGAAGATTGGAAATTACCACTAATTTTAGCCATTTTATTTGAGCAGTTGTCTTTCAATTTTGAGCTGATTTTATTCTCCAGTATTCCTTTATAACACTTCAGTATTTGGCATATTTTAATTTAGCTAAATGCTAGCCTACAAAGTAGAAATATATAAATAAGATAAGTGTCATTGAAATGAGGATGATAAGATGGATGAGTGGGTATACATGAAAGGATAAGATGAGAAATGAATATATCTGCGAGAAGATTAAAGTAACCTCCATTAAAGATAAGCTCAAAGAAAGTTGACTTAGATAGTTTGGATATATAAATCGTAGGCCGATAAAACCTCCAATAAGAAAAATTGAATTATTAAAACTTGATTATGTAAAAAGAGAGAGAAAGGCCAAAAAAGCATAATAAAAAACTACAAGCAATGATCTTATATATTTAAAGCTAAATAAGGATTTATTATTTGATAGAGTATAATGAAAATAAAGAATTCATATAGCTAACTCCACTTAGTGGGATAAAAGAATGGTTATTGTTGTTGTTGTTGGCATATTATAATTTGCTTAGATTTTGTTTCTAAATTCTATACATTGTCATATTTGTAATGAGCTCTATATAAAGTGTCTCGAACTATTGTATTGGAAAATCCAAAAAAAAAAAAGGTTTGAGATTAGGGTGATACATCATGATGAAATGAAGGGTTAGAGCGTGGGTGAGAATCCATAAATACCAAGCCTGCAATCCCTTCGTGCGCCTGCAACTTGTGACGTCATAGACTCGCACCACCTCCTCAACGATCAGCATCATGATATCGCAGATCCCTGGCTTCCTTATGATCCACCGTAATGCCCCAGGTTTTGCACATGCTTAACACTGCGCAACAATGACCGACTTCTAACCCGAGTGATCTCCCACGCACAGGGTCGCGCCTCTTTTCTCCTTCAATCTGCATCCCCATCCATCTCCAAGCACATGGCACCTGTGATCTCGATCACATTCGATCAAGAAGACATTCCTGACTGTGACAACCTTTGATGATCCAAATATTGTCACACAAAAATCGCTAATACCTTGTAAAAAGAGTTATTCAGTAACAACAACAGCTTGAAGGATATTTTGCTGGAGAACACCCTCCTGCTAATGAAATTCCTTCCTGAAAATCTCATCAAGGGAGTAGGGTAGCCTCACCAGCTTCTCGGAGGAAAGAGTGACTCTGTTAGGTTTCACTTCCCTCCCAAGTATATTTGATGTTGTTAATGGTAGATCGACCTACACAATGACTTTTGTTATCGCTAGCATAAACTCTGTGAATAACGCCATCCTACTTACAACTAACTTAAACCTCTTTAGAATGGTCGAGTCTATTCACCACCATTGCATGAAGTTTCCAACATCCAGTGTTGTAGTCACCATAAGGAGACCCAATCCAAGTGTGTAATGCCTCGGTAAATTAAAAACTTTACTTTATTACATGAAATTGTCGTTAATATAATTATGTGGGATTACGCTATTATTTCATGTTGATTTATTAATTATTTGAGTAAACATGTAGAATTCAAAAGGTAGTTAAATTATATTATCTAAAATTTAAAATTTAATTGGATTTAATCCTTCTTAATCACATAATTATCCCCTTAATTTCGTCCAACCAAATTACTAGATCCCTAGAATGAGTTATTAGGGGAAATGGGATCTCTCTCCCCACTTTCATCGATTCATCCCCTTCTAGTAATCACTGTCGGCCTCCCACACAGAGAGAGAGAGCAATGCAGAGGAGAAGAGGAGGAAGTCGAATCTCCCTCAGAATTTACAATTTCTCTCTGATCCCTCGTATGTTGGTTCTTTTTTGTCTAGAACAAGATCTTGTGATTTGAAGCGATCTCCTTTTCCAAATTTAGAGAAAACATAGAATATGGTGAATTCGACATAAGTTCTGCCATAACTTGGCCGGATTAAATCTAAATATAATTTTGGTGAATTTGAGAAAAATTAGAAGTTTTCATGGAATCAATGTATTATTCCCCATAAATTATATGTTTATCTTACTTTATCATCTATTTCCATGTATTATGTTGAAAAAATCCATTATTATACATTTGCTATTGACAAAAAATTCAAGACCTTTTCAATCATTGTGTTTAGTTGTGATCATAATTGAAGATTAGCATGAAATCTTTGATTGAATGATTCATCTTTACCAATGAATTTTCCTTTTTTATGTTGTGAATTAAATTCCATGATTGTTGTGTTTAGAATATGAGGGATTGAATTCTGGGTGCATATGTGTACCAAATTTGAAATCAATAATAAGAAATTGTGTGACTGGCACCTCATCTCTATTCAGGACCAGACAGTCTGGTGCACTCGATCGGCCAGTGATATGGGTCGGATCATTTGGTGAATTTAGATCGGACCATTTGGTCCCTATTCACGCACGACCAAGCAAGTGGATCACACCATCCAACCAAGGAGCGAACCCTCCGATCAACGATAATGTTGCTGAATTATGAAATGACTAATTTCTCACAACTTAAACTTGTTACTAGTGACACCCATTAGATGGGTAAATGTATGGACCAATGGGGAAAAACAAGTGTACAAATTTGTCATCATGCCCGATGAAATAAATTGATATTTAACTGTACGGTCTTACCTCTTGAATAACTTCATAATATAAGATTTTAAAGTGAACTAAAAATTAAACATGATTTCTTTGGTATTAAGCAACTACCTTATCTCGGGTAAAATAATATGATATTTAGCATGAAGATTAGCAGTTTTCAGCTATTATAGGGGGTGATGATCCCCAATACAGAATCATGTGTCTACTATAGAGAACTTAATATAATATTTGGTGCAACAACATCTACTGACTATACCTACGAAGGGTTATTTATAGTGGGTGGTATTTCCCAAAGATATAAAAGACAGCTGAGATATAGTACGAAAAATCACAGAGCCCTAATAATAAACTAAATTAATTTAAAAGAAACATGCACGTTACATATATTCTATATTTTATTGTAATTGCCTGCATACTCAATCTATGTTATGTAAATCATATTACATTTGTTAACTTATTATTGTCCTAAAATCTTCAAATTAATGTTTTATTATCATTGCTATATTGTTTAACACTTTTATTTAAAGGCTTTATTAGTGAACTGTCTATTGAGCTGTCACCAACGTGGCAGATACAGATACATATGATCACGTGCATGAGGAGAATGCTAGTCAAGAAAAAATCTAGTTTATTTTTCTTTTATTAGAGAGGAGATTTTTACTTCTTACTTAAGAGAGGCTTTGGTTGATTTAGATTATTTGCTTATTAACCCAATTAATTTCAATTTTGAAGTGTAGCATTGGAACTTCTTTAGTAGTACAATAATAATAACAACAAACCAAACTTTTATCCCATTAAGTGGGACCGGTTACATAAATCTTTTGTTCCCATTACATTCTACTATATAACAAATCTTTATTTAGCTCCAAATATGTAAGATCATTCGTTATAATTTCTTGTCATGTCTTTCTGCCTTTCTCTTTCTCTTTTTACATGGGCAAGATCTAATAATCTAACTTTCTTTACTAGAGCTTCTATTAGTCTACGATTTATATATTCAAACTATTCAAGCTGACTTTTTCTGAGCTTATATTCAGTTGAGGCTAGTCCAACGTTCTCACAGATATACTCATTTTTCAATAAAGTCACTTCAACCATCTAAGCCCACTCTCTCCAAATTTCTTTAGTAGTGCTTTAACTTAATTATAGTTTCTTCCACTATTATTTGAATTCTCATGTCCCCTTAAGTATTAGCCAACAGTGTGATAAGAAGGGTCGTGACAAGTAGCTTCAGAGCAGGATGAGCTCGACCATTCGGAAGAAGCTAAAGTCCCTTGGCCTGAGGAAGGAATTGTCAATATGCTAATGAAAGAAATGGGAGAGCTCCGCTAGCAGGCGACAGGTATCTCATAGAAGTCAGAGGAGAGAACATGGACGGAAAGAGGGACAATAGCAAAGCATAGAAAAGTAAAAAATGCAAAAATTTAGGCCGTTCAGAGAAATCCACCTACGCCCACCAACTAAGCCAATCCAAGTTCCACTATATGCTCTACAAATCTCCTAAGGGTGAGGGGTGAGTACAAGGTGTTTAAGGAAGAAAGAGTCCAAGAGAGATCTAGCCAAAAGATGAAAAGAATTCCCTTCCACCGACTATCCCGGTATTATAGTAGCTGTAGAGAGATTAGAGAAAAGGAAGAGCTTCCTCTCATCGCAATCACATGAGGCGAGCCGGAGGCTAGGGTAGTCTAGATTTTGTAATGTTGGTTTGGGAACAGCTTTCTTTAGCGGAAGGACTGGCTCGGTAATCTATGGTGTCAAGGGAGCAGCCGGATGACCAGCCCATTGGCACTGTAGGCATCCTTTCTCCATACAGTCAGCGACCTAGAGGAGGCAGACAGGATCTTTTTGCACCGCCACTCCTATATGTCACCTACTAAAAATAGGAGAGACAAGTAGAGGGAGTGATGCGGTGGAGAGGTTGTTGTAGGAGTTGACAATCGTACTGTCCTAAAACAGCATGCTAGGCCCCACATGCGTGGGTGGAGCGGATACGGGGAACCAACCATTGCTTGGATTCCTACTGTTACGATGCCGACCATTGCAAAGCCTTCCATGGTCCATTCAATGTAGGCCTACTTGCCTTGGCAATGATGCGAACAGCTGCAGTTGTTGCCGCATGGACAACCAGGGTGACTCTGAATGTCCCACATAAATAAAATGTAATGATTGGAAAAGGGAGTCTTTACGCACTTTAGCACTTTCCTCAATGGTGAGGAAAGTGCCTAATGTTAAAGAGGTTCTTCAATTTTACTTTGATGTGTTGACTTGGGCTCTCAAAGAGTTGGGCATAGACAATGTTGTGGCCTAGCACCAACGTATAGAAGAAGCATGTAGCTGGGGCTCCTATTCTTTCCCTTGGAGAAGGCATCCATGAAGTTCCCATTCGCGAAGTGCATTATCTAGATTGTCTCACTAATGTCATGTTGGTAAAAAAGAGCAACGAAAAGTAGCACGTCTGTAAAATTCAAGAACCTGAACAACACTTGCTCTAAAGATCCCTATCCCCTCCCTCGAGTTGATAATGTGGTGGAGGCTTTGCCATGATGAGCTTCCTTGATGCATTCTCCAGGTACCATCAGATCAAGATGATCAGAGAGGATGAAGAGAAGACCACATTCATAAATGACCTTGGCATGTTATGCTTCAAGGTGATGCCATTTTGTCTCAAAAACGTTGATGCCAATTATTAAAGGATGGTGGTTTTTGTCTTCAAAAAACAAAGGGAGACATAATAACATCATAATTAAAATCTCAACCCTCGAACAACACATCCTCGACATATGGGGGACGTTTGGGATGTTTAGTAGGTATAAGATGAAGCTCAACCTAGCAAAATGCATATTTGGTACTGCTCAAGCAAATTCTTAGGCCATCTCATCATGGCTTGAGATGTTGAAGCCAACCTTGACAAAATTACTGTCATTCTAAACATGCCTTCCCTGAAGACCATTAATGAGTATGACTTACCTAACAGGAGGCGGCTCAAGTTGCTTCAACTTCTAAGGCCAACAATAAAAGTCTTCCATTTAATTGGATTCGGGACAACAAGAAGATGGAGTAGACATATGAGTGTAGGGATGCTTTCATCTTGAAGAAATACATGATAATGCCTCCATTTCTAAGTGTGTCGGCCAAAGGAGAGACCATTTTCATTTACCTAAGAACTTTTGAAACCACAGCCTTCGCAATCCTAGTACATTACAAGGATAAGCTTTAATGCCTGGTGTTTACTCCAGCCACATCCTCATCAAAGAAAAAACCATATAGCAATTCTCTACAAGATGGCACTGGCCTATTATGACAGCCAGCAAGCTCCAACCGTATTTCTCTAGTCACTCAATCGAAGTGGTAACCAATCAACTGCTGAGGAGAACTCTTTATTGCCCTAAAGTATCAGCTAGATTGCTCAGGTGATCCATCGAAATCGAGGAATTCAATATTAGCTTCATCTTGAAGAAAGCCATCAAGGCTCAAGCAATGGCCGAATTTATCTCAAAGTTTTCCACCTCAAAGACAACTCTGTCTAAACGGCAGCATGTCCCGTGGACACTTTATGCAGGCAGTGCTTCGAGACGCCAATCTGAGCCACCACTAGTCGAAAGCCTTGCTCGAGGCTCTCTAGACACTAACACCACACTGTCCGAGACAACCCAAGAGTCCTCTTTCTCTTTGGCTTTCGGGAGTGAGGCCATGGTCCACATGAAGCCCGAGTTATAAGAGAAGCCTTTGGCCCTGAAAACAATGGCATATGGATGCAAGAAAACGATGATTATCTGCCTTCGGAATTATCTGCCTTTTAAAAGGTTCAAGTAAAAGCGGTGAATGTATCATCGCTATAACATCCAAGTTAAACCTCAAGCGTTCAAGCTCGGTGACCTATTCCTCAAGAAATGATATCTTTCCCAAGGGAGACTCGATTTTAGAATTTTTAGCCCAATTAGGATGGACATTCAATCATTCGAAGAGAGGTTGAGCCCAATGCCTATCGCCTTATGGATGCAGATGGAGCCCTCTTTCCACGAACTTGGAGTGCCAACGACCTAAAAAGGATTCTACCCTCGAACTTTGCAACCATGTCCAGAAATAATAGTTCTAAAACAATTACACAAGGAGTTTCCTAAAACCTCTTTTTCCACTAAAACGAGTAATTGCATGAGTGAAAGTTTTGTTGCTTGTCACAAACTCAAAAATCAAAAATCCACAAGCGACATGGGATAGCCATGCTCAACTGCTCTCAGACCTCCAAATGCTAGAAAAATGACGCCAACCAGGGCACAAAGCTCAACCCCCTCATTCCTCGAATCACTCCAAGGTTCCACCTACATAATCTCGAAAGAGGGATTTCTCCATAAAGCAGAACATGTGGGAGTTGCTTCCCCAGTTATCCAATGCTCCGCACCCTCACTTGCTAAGCTCGTAGTGCCAGCACTGAGCCAACATCCACCTGCAACCCCTCCATGTGTCGCAGGCTCACATTGTCTCCATCACACAACCTAGCACACTCGATGCCAAACGATGACACCGACTCCTGCCGCCTCATAGTGCTCAACATTGAAGTTTGCAGATCTCGAGGCCTTTGTGTGCTCGGCAACCTACTACAACACCACCCACCACCGTAACACCTTTGCAATGCAAGGAATCACATACGCTCAATGTTGCGCAACGACGACAGACTTCCGCCCCTCGTGATCACTTGCCAAGAGCCACACCTCTTCTTGCCTCCACTCTTCCTGCAACACGACAAATTTGCATACTTGCCCATCATCGACCGCCATCTCCTTGCATAGCAACTCATCCGATGATGACACCTGCTCACCATTCTAATTACATCACTTCCCTCATCATTATCAAGGATGAACATCCCTATTGGGCATAAAGGTGATGATCGCGACGATCCACATGATGACTTGGGCAAAGATGTCTCTTTAGGATGGATTTGTCCGCCAACACTACGTAAAAGGTTACTTTACATGTAATTGTTATCTACACCAATTTCTAGATAAAACAAAAAGTAAACCTAGACCCTTGTATTACCAAAAGAAAAATTAAAATAAATTTCACCAAGCTAAAAGTAAATTCAAAACAAATAAAAGATGTTTCTAGACCATCATGATGGGTGTAAAACCAAATGAAAAATCACTATCACTAAAGCGTGAAACGTGTTGCATAAAGAGACATTAAATTGTGTATATTTTGCCTATGTTTCTTACCATGTAAGAAGAAATGGGCCTAATTTTTGACCCTTTATCTTCACTTGCTGGACAACAGTGAGGCGTCTCACATGTTAATGTACTAAGCCAGATTATCGATTTACAATGCTTGCAGAAAGCTCTATACGGCCTTGATTTCCAAGCTGAGTTACCTATTATATTATTAGGCAAGATAAGTCAGATAAGTAAATAGCTTGTAGAGGATATAAACAATTGTAAAATAAAGCTACTCAAAAACAAGCAATTGAACATGTGATGCACCAAAGAAGTTAAAAAAAAAAAAATGCAACCGAATGGTCGAGTATATATATATACGTATATAAATATATATGTATATACACATATATGTATATACATGTATACACACACACATATATGACTGAATGTACAAATAGGAATAAGGCACGTCACCAAACCAGTTTTGCCTAGAACTAGTCTGATAAACAAGTTACTAATTCTAGGTAAAACTGGTAGGGTTGGTGCACCAGTTCAATTCCACCCACCATAACTGGTAGAATTGATGGTTCCTGTTCTACTGAGAACTGATCTAGTAACCGGATCGAAACCAGTTACCTAAACCAGTGTGATTCTCCTTTTTATTTAACAACAGGAAGTTCCAAGCGGGATTTGCACAGTACTAGCCCGAGCTGACTGTCAGCTAGCTAACAGTCAATTAACAAAATGTTTGTATTTCCCTTATAAAATTAATTTTCTTTTTGTATTTCCCTTGTAAAAGTGTCATAGAATGAGCAAATATCTTTCTTTCTCCATAAGCATTTCTAAATATCTTTTTCTGGAAATGAAAAATTTTGAGCTTGTAGTAGTTTAAAAAGAAGTCAATTTAAAAAAAAAGTAATAGTATGAGACTTGGCTAGAACCGGTAAATGATTCCCGATTCCAACCTGGTTCTCCTTAGCTGGCCACCGGAACAAATTGGAACCGGTCTGCCTCCCAGTTCAGCCTGCTGGAGGCACTGGAATTGGTCTGTCCAATAGAGAATCCAAGATAGGAGAACAATGGGAATATCAATATGAAATGATGAGAAAGTAATATTGCGAAGGTATAATTAAGTATAATTTTTTTTATGGCAATAATAAAGTATACTAGATATTGAGTATACTAGAAATTAAGAAATCAATCTGTAATAAGCAAAATATTTGCAGGTTCCAACAACAGTTAATTACCCAGAACTATCCTATTGTAAACTAAAACACTAAACTGCTCCAGCTAGTTGCGGATGGAGCAATTCAATAAATATTACGCTAACAAATCTCAATCATATAAGAATGAACCATGACCAATAAGTAAGCAGACTTAAAAGAATTCATACAGGACTTAGATATACTTTTATTCTTTTTATTATTTATTATTTATGCTTACTTTTTCTTTGGACAACATTCATGCATGGAAAAAACCAAAAGAGGCACAAAACCTAGACCAGAATTAAGGAAATAACAAACTACACAACCTTAACTTTAAAAAAAAAATAAGCTCCCTGTCGCCCCTGCACACATGTGCTTCATGGTGATACCATATTCATATTTTGTAATCAAATCACTTCAAACAACTTCATGCAAAATTCAAAATACACCTGCTCTATAATATGCTATAAGGAGTAATAAAAAAATGAAATGCTAGTGAGAGAATGGGGTACTAAAAACATGCTATGAATAGACTCAGAGAAGCACATGAGAGAGCTATTGAGACAGCTACTTGCAGCATGAATTCATGTAAAGAAAAGACTTCGCATATAATGAAGAAATATAAGGGTCATACCAATGAATTTCCTTTTAAAAGCTCCATGCCAATCAAAATTTTGTGTCTGGATTTTGCCATTTTTTAACATGACTGGATCACCAAACTGTGATTTAATTTGGCAAGAAAGTTCAGTCTTGCCAAATAGCTGGGAATATTGTGACATCCATAACAAATTATCTTTTGAAGCTGCATTCCACGCCCTTCTAAGATGAAATCAAACCCAGTAAATAAGGAAATATGATATATATATATATATACATACATATATATATATATGGTCTTGAATGGACAAGGAAAGAAGATATACCAGCAAACTGAGCTAGCATTGACAAGTGACCGCATATCTAGAAACCTGAAGATATAAAGAATGACATCCAGTGGAAGATGCAAAGAACCAGCGAAATAACCTTGATAACAAGAATATTCAACACTATCAAACAGAACTCCAGACATTAAAATCAACATTTCTTTAGAAAATTCAATTATAAGAAGCTTACTGAAATGAATTGATGACAATAACATTGTTTAAAATGGTTAATAAGAGAAGCTAATATTGTGCATGATTGAGCACCTCTGGTGCACAATCAAGTAATTCCTCTAACAACTAACAAAAGGATAAATCAATTAAATAAAATTATAGTGAATATTAGACCCTGGTATTTAAGCTGACATGATAGACAACAATGAGGGAAAGGAAACTTGCATCCTTCTAATTGAAAATTCTAAACATTAAAGTTTGTAGTATAACAGCCTCTACCAAACCTGAAAAGCCAAGTGAAGCAACATAATGCGCAAGTAACCGTTGGCCAAAGATAGTAAATACAACGACACTTAAACACAATATAATCCTTCTACCCTTCAACAACGTTAACTCATTCTCTTGCTACAGTGTTTCCCTTTCTCCTTTCCCGATCTGGGAAACAAACGGACGGGCCGCCGGCCGGCCTCCCCGCCAGACGTCCATGACCGACACTGTGTGGAAGAAGAAGAAGGACTGGTGGCTACTGTTGTAGCTAGAATGGAGGGCTGCGGCAACTCACAACAGGCCAGCTCTCCAAAACAGCGTTCATCTTCCCCATCGGCAGCGTCTGTGTCGCAGCTAACAGAGCAGGGAAGAAGTTCCAGCAGGTCGCTAAGGAAGGCCAGCCTAACCCAACAACCTTTGGCCTCCTCCCATGGCCTTCTCGTGCAACAGGTTCAAGCCGATGTTGTTGAAGATCTGAGCTACGCAACCTGCTCCAGATCTGGAAAAACAGAGCACTCTGCGCAACCTGCGGCCACAAAACTTGTTGGAATCAAAGACTGCAAGGTAGATCCTGTTGGTGGGGTGCTGGAATCCAGCCTGCGCACAACAAATGGAGTTGGAACAGAGGAGAAGGCTGCTTTCTGCAACACATCCAGCAACCCAGAACAAAGCAGCCTTGCTGCAACTACCGAAGCTGCTGCTATTGCGGCTGAAAACGCAAGCAACAGCTTGCCGCAAGCTGCTGCCCCACCTGCTGCAGTAATTTACACACCTCCTGCTGCTGTAATTGCTGGAATTTCAGCCACAAACAGCAGCGACAATGTAAGCGATGGGCTGGAATCCAACCAACGCAAAGGGGATGACGTCCAGATGCTGGATTTCGCTCCATCACAGCAAGCCTCTCTTTCAAACAGCACTCAAGGTATGGTTTCCTCCCACCCTGCGGCCCGGGGGCGGCCGCACTTTCAACTGCCTGTGATGCTACGAATTCCATTCCGGGTGAGGATGCAAGAGGCCCGTTAGAGCAGTCCGGTATGCAGGTCGATCATGCGCAGCTTGCTTTTAGTTTTCCTGCAACATCAGTCCACCCTGCTGTAGCAAACAACCTTAGCAGCACGACTTGCACGCCAACTACTCGACAGAATGTCGCAACCAGAATTCTGCAGCATTCTGCAGTTTT
>JAEMOT010000801.1:0-14920 GCA_019297695.1 Apostasia ramifera
TGCTGACTCAGCTTCCAGTTTTGCAGGACTATTGACCCAGGTCAAACCTTGGGCACGAGGATTTATTCAAACATCGACCATGACGCTCCAGGATCATCCCTCGTAACCTCGGGCCCGAGGGTACGAGGTAATGCGTGTCACAATCAACTTCACCTAACCCCGCCGCTCTCCGTACAGACACTCTTTCCAAACGGAGGTACCAGCATTTAAAGCCATCATCCTCCTCGTACAGCTGCGGACCTCTCTAGTGACAGACAAGCGGCGTTCGGAGCTCACCCATCACCTTTCCTCCGGAAAACCAGGGTGGAGCTATGCACGTCAACGGCTATAAAAACCACTGAACAGTTCTCCAAGAAAAAAAGAGAAGGATATGCATACAGACAAACAAAACTCTCAAAAGAAGAGGATTTTTCGATTGTAACAGGACTCCAGTTGAGGAGCACCTGGCTTCTTCTTCTTCTCCTTCTTCTTTTTCTTCTTGGACTCTTCTCAAAGCATTGTACAGCCTTCGGGGCTATCTTTTTCTTATTAGTGAAACTTCTTCGCTGACCGACCGGTGGACGTAGGGGATTTTCTCCCTGAACCACCTTAAATCTCTGTGTGCTTTCCTGGTTGCTTTGGACTAAATCTTCTCCCTGAGCCTCTATTAACAGGCTCGTCACCCCTTTGCGCGCCGCCGTCTCCCGGAACTCTCTTTCTTTGGTGTTTCTTGGGATCCCCACATCCTACGTCAACAGACCTAAATGTTTGACTTTTGATGAATTGAAGTGTTCGGTTAAAAAATAATTATTAATTCCCGTGAAATTAGGTAAAACTATTTAATTTTACTATTTACTTGATTACTGTTTATATTAATTTAATAGAGATAATTAACAAAGAGCCATGTAAATGGCTGAAATTAAAATTAAGGACTCATTAAAATGTCTAATAAATCTAAGAAATTTTAATGATAATTTTTGATAATCATAAACTTATTTTATATTAGTCACTATTCTCACTCACTCATATTATAATAATAATAACATCATGAAAGTCTGTAATATTAACAAAAAAATAATAATAGATACTCTTTCATAAAATAGAGGCTGGATGACGACTTGCGATCTAACACATGAATACGATCCAAATTCACCCATTATTCATTGCCAGTTCTATGGTTATTTAACATGTTTATTAACTTTGTTGGTCTGAATTGTAAGGTTGAATTGGGTTCGACCGAATGAACTCGTTTGAATAAATTCTTTAAATTGATCTGATTTATGATTTAATTTGAACCTGCAAATTCATTTATTAATTGAATCAGGTTCAAATAGATAAAAAAATAATCATATTTAATTCAGGTCTGTAATTTAACTTGTTTCATAATAGAATTGAATTAATATTATATATATATATATATATATATTAATGAGGTCCCATGAGAAACTATTGAAGCAAGGAAGCATAAATATCATTTTGGTAAGATAAATCAATAAATCAGCAAATAATAAATGATAGCGAATATCAATGATAAAGACCTAATTGTTTGACTTCTGATGAATTGAAGTGGTTGATTAAAAAATAATTATTAATTCACAAGATATTAATTAGAACCAATTTTACTATTTATTTGATTGCCATTTATTTTAATTTTAAATAATTATTGTAGTATTTTATGTTGTCTACAAGTTTTAAAAAAAGAAAAATATATTTTATTAAAGGGGCGTTTGGTTCAATATTATCTTGATATTATGTTATGTTATCTAGATAAAGCAATTATTTAGTTTAATGACATATACAAATAATCTTTTATTAGATTATAAAATTATTAGTCAAAATATGACATCAAAATATCATGACATCTAGATTACATAATATAATATAAAAATAACAAAGAACCAAACGCCCCCTAATATTAATTCTTTTGTATATATGTCCCTTAAGATATGAAATATTTTGGTATATGATGTAAAATAAAATTGATAATTTTATTAAAAATAATTGAATATATAAAATAAAATAAAAAAATTTATATAAAATTTATCTAAAATATAATAAAAATTTATTTACTATTATTATTTTTAATTAATTACTATTTTAATCTTAGGACCAAATAGGCCCATTATATGTATTATAAAAGACTAAAAGCGTACATTAAAATAAATGAAATATTTCTGCTTTACTTTATATGTATAATTTATAAGTTAAATATTTTGCATATAATTATGTAAATTTGCTACGATGACATACTTGTGAATTATCCTATAATTTTTGGTATAATTTTAAGTTTTATTAAAACTATTCAATTTCATTTCAGTTTCGATCAAAATTGATCTTAATCATACTTATTTTATATTGGCCAAAATTTTCAGATTTTTAAAACAAAGTTTCTTTAAAAATTAGATTATTTTAGTTAGAAAACAAAGAATGTAACATGTATTATGTCAAAATTACAAAAATTATTGAAACTAATATTTTTCTTTTGGAGCAAAAATGAAGCAGGGACTGATAATGAGATTTAAAATCTTGTTTTCTTGATTACATGTTCCTTAAGAGTATTTAAGGAAAAAGTGTGAATTTAAGGAAAGCCAGACATGCTTAAATAGACCAATTGATTCACTAATTTCCCTTCACCACACTAGCAATTTTTAGCGGCGAAGAGATGGGGGAAGGGGGAGAGGTGGAGGCGCGATAAGGAATTAGATTTCAGGCTCTTATTCGAGGACCTTCTCCTTCGGACCTGTGGCAGGTAAAGTGATCAGCGACTCTGCGTCTTCGTCTCTTTGCTCCTTGATGTGCTCGCCGTGGTACTCCTAAAAAATCTTATAGCTCGAAAATTTGCTCATAGCTTAGCTAGAAAATTTCAATTTAATTTAAATTAAAAACATTTTGAGTTATTTTCACTCTCACACCAGGTCATACGTAGGGCCGCTGCTATCGCAGATCTGTGCATTTTGTCTTACAGCAGTGGAGGAGAGACGAGTTTCATAGACCGGGACATAACATTTCAAAATACTGACGGCCCGACCAAGCATTAGGCAGTGGCTTTCTGCTCGAATTCAATATTGTCCGTGTTATAAATGTGGAATCTATGGTTATCAAGACACTCTGTCCGCCAATGGAGATGCTCAATTCTATCACGATTGCCACATATTCGGCATAGTTGACTACATCTTCAGCGAAGCTACTGCCTCCTTCCAAAACTATATATATCAAATCATCTCATTTCTAGCGCTTCCCAAATAGAAGAACACTATCACTGCCCAGGCTCGGTCAACTAGCATGCAAAAGAATGGCTTCATCTTTGAATTCTGCAACTTCAATTCTAACCTCGTCAGAGCTGTGGCTGCCGGCAACATCACAATCACCCCCACATATCTCGGTCGGCCATGATCGGAGTATTCAGGACCATTCTCATGCAGTCAATTATACATGGGGAGCCTCATCGATCCAGCCAGAGGGGTGCTTAATTGCCATGGAATGAGAATTTCGGGTTAGCTACAATTTACTATGCCGAATACCAAAACTTAGGTTTAGGTTCAATACTTGCCGGACGAGTGAAGTGGCCTGACTTCTTTGTCATAACCAATGCAACACTATGCAACACTAGCAGCTACCTTCACTGTCTCTCAATTTATTAATAGCAGTGCGTGGCTGCCATCAACCAGTATGATTACTACAAACCACATGAAAAGCCTTAATTATAAATCTACGGACTAGCAGCGAAATTGTCCCCGGTTGATGGCAGCCATGCATTGCCATTAAACAGCTTTTGAACAAACAAATTTTCTATTTCTAGAATTTTTTATTCTATGCCAATAACCATTATGACTCTTTCGCACACAAAATTCTGTTGTAAAAGCATATCTGGAGTAGACATTATAGGCCTGATCTTCATTATGGACAGAACTCCTCAGAATTTTTGACAACTTAAGAATATCACATAATTCAGTCACTCTCAAGTCCTGCTTTAGAATAAAATGTATAAACTTTTAATTCTGTATTAAAGTAGAATATATAAATACTCTATACTAATGAGAAAGAGCTATGTATGATTATCAAAATACTTCAGATGAATGATAACGTAATTTATAAAATTATCCAAATCCTTTATATAACAGTAAAAGTTCTTTATATAAGTATAAGTAGTAGTGTACTTTATATAAATGACAGTATTTCATATGAGAATTAATATGCTTCGTATGTATATAGATATATTTTATATGATCATCAGGGTGGTTTGAATATGAAAGTGCATTTTGTGAACATCAAAAAGAAATAAAAAAATATGAAAGTTCTTTCTATTATCAAATAAGAGCACTTCAATAAAAGTGCATATATTATGATACATATGTGTGAAAAAGGCTACATATAAGATTAAATATCATACATATATATACAAAAAATTTATATATATGATATTTTATGATACATATATAAATAAAATTATCATATAGAAAATAAAATATTATATATATATATATATAGCAAAATTGCTACGTATGATATATAATTTATTACGTTAGAATCAAAACTGTAATTTATAATAAACAAAAATGATTGAGAGTATGACAAATACTTTATATAACTATTAACATAATTGAATGTAGAACTATTGATTTTTTCTTTAATTATACATTTAAATAATGCTCATCATTCATATAAAAATTTAAACTCACCTGTTCTACTATAATTTTTTTAATCTTTTGATTTTAGATGAGAGAAGCTTTTGCTTCAAGAGCTACACAAGATGGTGTTGGATAACTGAAAATTTTTCAGTGAATATTCCCAACTAAAAAATGCATGAATTAAAGTGAAGTTCCCTCCTAAATACCCGGCCAAAACAAATATTAGGGTTCACAGGCATCGCAAGCGAGCAAACCCGCATTCAAGGTGTCGCGCCGAATGGCTTCCGCAAGATCCACGCGTTAGGCCGTCCGACTGCAATAATTTCTCCTCGAGAAATTAGCACCTTCAGCAGCCGCCGCCGCTTCCTGGTTCGTCATCATCCTCCTGAAATCGGCAACGCTGCCGGTAACCTGGACGGCTGTTCTCTCGCCGGCGACTGTTAAATCCGTCGTACGATACCCTATTCGAGCATTCTTGTCCTCCGGCTCTAGCCATCGAGAGTCAGAGTGCATGATGACATCAATCGCCTCGAGTAGACGGTGCTTATTCTTTTTGCCAACGTCCGAGCTCTATCCTTCCCTCGTGGTGCGCTTGTTCCACAACGGTAAGCTCTATCCTTCCCATGGTTCAATCCTCTAACTTCCCCTTTTATCCCTAGGTTTTCTTTCCTAACTGAATTATTAATCTGTTTTGCTTGAGGTACTTTGTAGTCGGAAAATATCTTCTAATTTCTTGTATATATCTTGCACTCAATGGTTCCAGGACTGGGAATTAGAATGATTCATTTTACGTTATCTTTGGTTGATCAAAGAAGGCGTCTTGTGAAATATCGAGAGGTGTTTTAACTTTTTATAACCAGTGACCACTTTTGAGCTCTTAAGACGCTCTTGAAATTGTGCAGAGGTCATCCCCTTTTGTACACTCTCATTCATGAAACCACCCATAAACTATTGTCTTAACAAATCTTGTATTTCACTTTATGGGCTTAAAAAATAAGAATATCATAAATCTTAAGGGGATACATCATCTTGAAAATATGAAACATAGCAGGTTGTACTGGTTCTTTATAATGGAAGTAATAGCAGGAATCTTAATTGTTTTGGTATTACACTTATTAAATCTTTGGCTACCAACTGACCTAAAAGCTTAAGGTTATATAGGTTGTGACTCAAATATAATTTTATATTCTAACATGACTTCTCATGCTCAAGCTTATTTGTTTTGCAGTATGGAGTTTAGTAAAGTTTGTTTTTAAGGATAATTACATACAATATATGGTAATCTGTTAAAATTACATATTTCGCATAGTATTTTCAAAAAAATTATGAAACACTTTATTGGTGCATTCCCATAGATCTTTATCAATTATGTATGATTCAAAAGTCCATAATAGAAGCTTTCATCTCATTAAGTTGAGTTTTTAGTGGATTTTATATATAACTAATCTACGAAAACTAAAACATTAAGCTTTAGGGCCCATATTCTTAGGGTTTAGTTTTTAGTGTTAAATAGTTTATGGTATAGGATTTAGTATTTTGGATTTTAGATTATGATTTTATGGCTCAGGATATAGAGTATAGTGAGATTTTATTCAGAAATGGTGTAGAATCTATAATTTTTGACAAATAGGGTGTGACATACATAATTATTCTTTTTTTAAACCTTATGTAAATGGGGTCACTAAGGTTTGAACTTGAGAGTTGAAACCTCTAGCTCTAATACTATGATAAATTTCTGGTTACCAACTGACCTAAAAGCTTAAACTTATTGGTTTTTTTTCCAAGAATAATTTTATATTCTAACACTTTATTTTATTGCATGCAATGCCTTCCTTTTATATTTTATGGCTTCTCTTGGGTGTTAGAGGCTTTCTTTTGCTAATTGTTCAAATATGGCTTCGTCAACTCCTTAGCTTCTTGTTTTTTAAGTGAAGCTACTTGTTTAGCTTTGGAAAACTGCAGGGACTGTGTCTTAGGTCCGATTAATTAGTAGTTGTTAATCATAATCTTAATCCCATGATAGGATTCAACGACTTAGCATATTAATTCCAGGATCATGATTGAGGACTAAACCACATCCATTCACATGCCCTATCTTGTTCTTGCTGTCATGTTTTAGTTCAATAGTATCTTTAAGTTTGAAGTGCATATGTCAGGCTCTTAGTGTAGTTGTTAATCACCGATTACTAGCATTGTATACCATATTTTTGTCACGGTTTTAGGAAGATTTAACGTGTATATGATTTCATGTTCACTATGTTGATGGATATTTTTATATGCATTTATTATTTTTCATATTTCAAATATAATCAGAGTCCTAATGCTTTGCTTGTTATGTTTCTTGCAGTTAATGATGCTGGAAACTTTAGAAACAGCAGTTCTATGGAGAGTTTAGATGATGTCGAGCGCCGGTTATTTGGTGATAAAGGCAACAGTGATGATAGTGGTTCATTTTTTCGAAAGCTTGATAAAATTGAGAAGTCTCATGGAAGATCCATGACTGGCTCATCAGACAGTGGTGGTGGTAATTTAAAATTTATGGATGGTTCTACTGATAGTTTTGATACTCTATCAGATGGTATGGACACAAAACTGAAGAAAGCAGCCACATATTTCTCCTTCACTGATGAGATTATGGAAGATGATTACAAGTTTAGACCGGATGTTACATTTTGGCCTGGGACAACATATACTACACGGGTGTGATTCGATGCACTCTCTAACCAAGATAGATGAGCTGTGCTAATTTCTACTTCCATAAATAATTCTATAGTTGCACCCTTTATTTCATCAAAGATGATTTTCTGTCATGTTTGATGATTGTTTAGATTAATCGATGCACTTTTCAACATCCTTATTCGTATTCAAATGATTCTATAGTGCCAAGCATTATTGGCTATATTAAACATGAAGTCTGCCTTAGTGGTTTCACAACAATCTGATTGTGAAAATATATTTTGTGGACTGCTTAGCTCCGGGATTCCACCATTTATTTTGTGTTCAGTTTCTCTATAAGAACTTCCTCTGTGAACACTCAGTCATTACAACAGATTTCCCTTGACCGCTCTCTATTGTTTTATTCTCTTTTTTGTTACACGTAGCAAGACTGTAATAGGCTTATTATGTAGGCTAAGATGCTACTTCAACTCTTATCATATTTGGAAGATTCTAACTCTATCTTGGCACTCCAATTTTTTCATTTCCGGTTCTTCTTTGTTCTTGAATTGTTATTCTGCATTATAGCTTTGTCTTTTCTCCGCATTGTGCTTATAAATTGAATCAAATTGAAATGTGATTTTTGCAAATTTCAGTATCATTGTTAACGGCTTCTAGCTGTGGCTGGTTGCAGGATCTTGATTTAACAAAGCCTGGGATACAGAGAAACTCTAAAAGAGAACAGTTTGAGACAACTACAGAAGAAGTTTTGCAGAAAGCTGATTTCAGGGTGAGTTGCTGCCCTCACATATTTAATATGATTGCTGTTCTCGTTAGTAATTCATTGTTATGTATTTCATATCTTTTATCCGTATGCTTGGGGAAAATGCATCAAACATTCATTCTCATTTATACTATTTTGACAAGAATTCAGCTTCATATCTCAGTTACGGGGGAATGTTTGGCATGCAGCTCTTTTCTAAGTTTTCCTTAACAACTTCATTGCATCAATAAAGTTTCTGGCCTATATATTCTCATATTTTAGCTTTAGGTTTTGTTTTTTTTTTTTTGATATCAAGCTTTAGGGAATGTTTGATTTCCTACTTTATGCGACTCGGCCTTTACAATCAAACATCTTGATTGCAGAATGTCAGATTTCTTTCCAACTTTCTCACTGAAGCAGGAATTATTATCAAAAGGAGTCAGGTGATTATTAATTACAGTTTTTAGGGTAAATTATACTCAAGTCCTTGAGTTTAGGGCATAATATCACTTAAGTCTATGATTTTAAATTTTTAATATTTGAGTCCCTGAGCTACAAATAATATATCAATTAGGTCCTTTCATATTTTTTACTACTAAAATTTTATAAAATATTTTTTTACCCCTCTTTCTCTCTTTCATGGTGGCTAGGAGCAGGCGGAGGGGCTGCCCACCTCGTCCTCTCTCTCTGCGGCATCGACTGTTCTCTTGGAGGCAGGCAGCCTCCGCCCCTCCGCCTGCTCTAGCAAGCTGAGAGAGAGGAAGGGGCGGCCTGCCTCCCCCGCTCTAGGCTTGAAGAGAGAGGGAGAGGAGGGTGGTCTCCCCGTTCCATCCACTTGCTCCCAGCCCATAGAGAGGGTGAGAGGGAGGGAGGACTTAATATTAAAAATTTAAAATTATGAACATGCGTAATATTATGCCTTAAACTTGAGTACCTGAGTGTAATTTTCTCTTTTTTATTATTCTCAATTAAAATATCTGAATAGGTTGAGCTTTGGTGCAATGATCAGTTTAGCTTTAGGCCTGTTTGGCATGAGGACCAAGATCAGGACTAAAATAGTACTAGTCTAAATAATAATAATAATAATGATAAATAAATTTTTTAATTATTTTACACAAATTCTAATATAAAAAATATCAATTTTATTTCATATCCTAAACCAAATACTAGAATTGAGTAGATTGATCTAGGATGTGAAATAAAGATGATATTTTATTGAAAATTATTAAGTACGTGAAATTAAATAATATTTTTTTATATTAAAATTTGTGTAGAATGATTAAAAATTTATTTATTTATTTATTTATTATTATTATTATTATTGTTTTTCAAACTAGAATTATTTTGGTCCTCGCGCCAAACATGACCTGCTTATCTCAAGACCACAAATACAAATCTCATAAACATTCTCTTTACTATGAAGAAGTACGGTCATCTTTATCAGACACTACTATCTCACCTTGATCATAACCTCTCTTTGTAGACGAAGATTAGTGCTAAAGCTCAGAGGAAAGTTGCGAGGGAGATTAAGACGGCTCGAGCATTCGGGCTGATGCCCTTCACCACTATGGGCACAAAGCCCTTTCAGTTTGGCAAATCCATGAAAGATGATGACGAGGAATTTGAGTTCGATGACACGTACAACGAAGGTCCTTCTGCCCCCACAGAAGATATGGATGAAAGTTAATATCAGCATGTGACGAACCAAACTTCTTGATTTCCATCTCTTGCATGTCAGCTGTATAGCTCCTGAGAATTTCTTGTTTTCCCAAATAATGTTGTTCTCTCTGGCCTTTTCTTCCGTGACCTCCGTTGGAAAATTTTGAGATCTTGAATCCATGAATTAGATCTGTGGATACATAAAATCTTACTTATTCTTGTAAGATCGATGAATTTTTTTGATGCACCACAGATTTATTCGGGCAGATGTAGGAAGGGTTTTTCCCTCGTTCGTTCCTCACTCTCAAAAGTGAGAAATTATTGCATTCTGTGGGCGAAACACGTTGTCCATATGTTGACTAGTGACGCCTTGCATTGCAAACAAGTGGGCCCTGTTTTATGCTTAATGTTAAGATCGTTCGGTCATGCCTACCAGGAGGTTCAATATACTATCAGAAAAGTAAATATTTGGGTAAATATTCATTTAGAAAAGTAGATGTAGCTTGAGAATAGATAGATATTACATTTATCTATATTCTCTTCAATTAATATATATATATGGTTTTAAGTTATGTCTATTTTTTTTAACTGATATTTATCTAATACTTACATTTGTTCTTCGAACGAATTATCTGGTTAGGTGGACTAGGCAGCTTGATTTTCTATTAGACCTTTTGATCTTTTGTAATTGGACGATTTGTTTTAGAGATCGGAAGTATTTTTCTATTTTACTTATCTATTTGAATTCTGTTAATAATATTATTATCTATTTTACCATTATTTTGTATGATTGATTTAAATTATTTAAGGCGTTCACTTTTTTAGATAATTTGATTCATATCACTAATATTAAATTTTTTTTTAATTAAATATGCACCTCATATATTTAATTTTTGATTTACTGATAAAATTTTTAGATTTAAAAAAATTATTTTATATTATATTTTATATAAAATTTAATATTAAATAATCACTATGTAATTTATGTAGTTCTCATTAAATTAATTAATTTTATTTATATTCAACATAATTTTTAAATAATTAATTCATTTTATTTTTTATTATAAATATTTTTTTTTTAAAAATAATTTTTTTCATTTTTTGCTCCAACTAAATTTATTAGAGATTGAGTTTTGTTGGGAGAAGAAAATGAAAATTAAAGTTAAATTTATTATTTTAATTTTGAATGTGCTGTGAAATAAAATTGGTGATTAGTGAAATTTTTGAAGATGTAAAATAAATTATTTTTATTTTTAAATCTTTAAAAATTTATATAACAAAATAAAATTATTTTTACAAAATGTGAAGTAAAATTACTTTTGTATTGTTAAAAATTAGCGTAAAGATAAAGATTTTTTTTTTGGTAAGTATTATATAGATTAGAGGTTAGACATTAATATTAGATAGATTCATAATTAAAAATAAGTATTATTAAATTTTTTTAATATATAAATAAAAGAATTTTAGGAATTTAATAAATAATGTTGTTGATACTTTGAGATTTTAAATATAAATAAAAAAATTTAAAAATTTAATGAATAATATAAAGAATTACATGGGTAAGCTCAATTGACCAATTAATTATTTTTTAAAAATAATTATATAACAAAATTATAAGAATTTCGTCCATTAGTAATAGTATGATAAAATTCGTCCAATAACAAAAAATAGGTTAATATTTGGCCCATTTTTGACTTGGTGCCAATCATTGAACCATAATAATAGTTTTATAATATGAAAAAACATTTGATACGTTAATAATCTGATAACACAAAAGTATCATATCAAAATATCTTTAGTTCAAGATAAAATTAATCACACAAATAAACAGTAATATTAGGATAAATATGAGGAATATGAGAACATCATACGCCAAAGCCCTCGGAAGATCATAACCGTTCATTCGTTTAAAGTCGGTTCAGCAGCTTTGAACATACGGTACATACCATACCTCGCCAATTTTCCTCGGTCCAGATTTGAACGCGCCGTCGCCGCGGAGAAGGATCAGGAGTTCCCTGCGCGAAACGCCTGTACGTGTCGGAGTTAGGGTTTTCCCCGTCCTTCGCCATGCCGAAGAACAAGGGTAAGGGAGGTAAGAACCGGAAGAGAGGGAAGAACGAGGCCGACGACGAGAAGCGCGAGCTCGTCTTCAAGGAAGACGGGCAGGAGTACGCGCAGGTCCTCCGCATGCTCGGCAACGGCCGGTGCGAGGCGATGTGCATAGACGGCAGCAAAAGGCTGTGCCACATCCGCGGAAAGATGCACAAGAAGGTCTGGATTGCCGCGGGCGACATCGTACTTGTCGGCCTCCGGGATTACCAGGACGACAAAGCCGATGTCATCCTCAAGTACATGCCCGACGAGGCCCGGCTCCTCAAGGCCTACGGTGAACTTCCTGAGGGCACCCGCCTCAACGAGGGCATCGCCGGGGGCCTCGACGAGGAGGAAGAGGGCGCTGGGGACGACTACGTCGAGTTCGAGGACGAGGACATCGACAAGATCTAGGCGATGTTTTGTTTGGGTGATGTTTGTCTTTCCATAGTTAGATCTTATTATGTCTTTGGCGAGGTCATAAAATTGCAACGATGCTGGTTTATTGATTGGTAGGTTTATATATGTCGGCATGTATGTTGATTGATGAAACTTTTCGGTTTTGAGAAGGAACATTGTGACCCGATCAAGCCCTTCTTCTAGTTAGGGTTTCTGATTAAGTGTGTTGATCAGTTGTGAGATTTGGTAAAAAAGCTTTAAGGTTCTAAATCCTGATTCTCATGTTGTAGTGTCTATTTAATGCATATTATACTGTATTTGGGAATATTTTTGTGATGCCCTGTTACATTAATTTTCTAATTTTTATGCTTTCAAAAATCCCTGGAGCTATGGCCTATGGGTTTTAAAATGTTCTTATTTTGCATATAGAACATGATTGCTATTAATTACACAATGTTCTTCATTTTTTATGTTAGATGAATGATCTGCGATTGCATGAGGAACTCTGACCTTTGAATGAGCTGTTTACAATGTTGGGCCATCTTAGAGGTATAGCTGAAGTTGTTGGATGTGTGCACAAGAGAATGGTAGAACATTGGTCTCACATTTGTAACAGAGTCAATGAGTTGGGTTCAGGTGCTGTTGTGCACTTGTACTTCCATAGTCCCATGGATTTTAGCATGGTTGATTTTCCAAACGTGTTGTTATCTCACTCTATGGCCCCCAAGTGGTGAAAGGTGCTGTAAAAACTATAGCTGAAGTTGTTGGATGTGTGCACAAGAGAATGGTAGAACATTGGTCTCACATTTGTAACAGAGTCAATGAGTTGGGTTCAGGTGCTGTTGTGCACTTGTACTTCCATAGTCCCATGGATTTTAGCATGGTTGATTTTCCAAACGTGTTGTTATCTCACTCTATGGCTCCCAAGTGGTGAAAGGTGCTGTAAAAACTATAGCTGAGGTTGTTGGATGTGTGCACAAGAGAATGGTAGAACATTGGTCTCACATTTGTAACAGAGTCAATGAGTTGGGTTCAGGTGCTGTTGTGCACTTGTACTTCCATAGTCCCATGGATTTTAGCATGGTTGATTTTCCAAACGTGTTGTTATCTCATTCTATGGCCCCCAAGTGGTGAAAGGTGCTGTAAAAACTATAGCTGAAGTTGTTGGATGTGTGCACAAGAGAATGGTAGAACATTGGTTTTACATTTGTAACAGAGTCAATGAGTTGGGTTCAGGTGCTGTTGTGCACTTGTACTTTCATAGTCCCATGGATTTTAGCATGGTTGATTTTCCAAACGTGTTGTTATCTCACTCTATGGCCCCCAAGTGGTGAAAGGTGCTGTAAAAATTATAGCTGAAGTTGTTGGATGTGTGCACAAGAGAATGGTAGAACATTGGTCTCACATTTGTAACAGAGTCAATGAGTTGGGTTCAGGTGCTGTTGTGCACTTGTACTTCCATAGTCCCATGGATTTTAGCATGATTGATTTTCCAAACGTGTTGTTATCTCACTCTATGGCCCCCTAGTGGTGAAAGGTGCTGTAAAAATCTCGCCTCGAACCAGACGAGGCCCTTCTTTTTGTTGGGATCAGGGTGTTAAATTGGTATGGAAGGAAATAATGGGTATATGTATAAGCAAGATAAAGTTATATGTAAGATTTAATTATTTATTATATGTCTCTGGAAAAATATGTTATGCATAAATATGATAGTATTGTATGTAAATAAGATAGTGATATGTAATGCAGTAAAAAAATAATATTTTAAATTACTTAAATGCATTAATTTTTATTGAACATTGCACTTGTAGTTAAAGTTTTGGGTGGTTCTGTTAATCAAGCATTGAAGAAGGGGAAAACTTGGAAGAAAACATGATTTGATTCTAGGTCCTATTTGAAATTATGTCAAAAAGCTCATGATTAAAAAATATTTTTATTAAAAAATAGAATAATAGTTTTTATTATTTATAAGTATAATAAATTTTTTTATTATTTAATAATAGTTTAGAAGAAATTTGTTATTTACTTTTTATGAATATAAAAAATTTAATGGTGTTAAATTTGAGTTATTTTTTATTTTATTTTTGAATTATATTTTTATTATTATAAATACTATTTTTACATTATATTTATTATTATTAACATAAAATTTTATTTTATAAATATTTATTAAATTATTAAACCATCACTGTTAGATTTTGGTTCAACTCAATTATATTCTAAAATCTTGAAATTTTTTGTTTTAAGATTAAGTTAATTTTTATAATTTTGATAAAAAGAATAAAAACATCTATTATATTCTCATATTAAGATTTCTCTCTTCTAAGGTTAACGTAAACGAGCAAGAATACCAATTATCATGTCTTATTATTGTCTCTTTTTGTATGAGTGTGGCGATATGAGCTAAGAAATTTAAGCATTAAATACATTCAATACATAAACATAAAATAGTGCTCCTCGCTGACTGCATTAACTACAAATTGCTTCCATAATGATACTTTTGTATTCTATGATCTTTACAAAATTAATCATTTTTCTAACTATTGAAAATATATTTAAGTTTTTATAAATATATATAAGTATTATCAAATATAAATATTTAAATATTTTTAATTACCTTTTTTTTTCTTCGTGTTACCCTAATTTATAATAATAATTTTCAGTATTTATATATATATATATATTTAAATAATAATTTGATAACTAAATTTAATAAAATCAATTAAAAATACTTTTGTGAAATTTT
>JAEMOT010000801.1:15012-96016 GCA_019297695.1 Apostasia ramifera
AAATATATATATATCATTGGTTTTTATTTTTATAGAATTAAAAGTGTTAAATTATAAAATAAAATAATAAAAATTTTAATATATAATTGAATTAAAATTAAAGAATATATATATAAATATATGAGTAATTGTTTTTAACTATTTTGCCCTTTCCGTGATTCCAACGCAACATCTCTCTATAGAAGAATCGCACCGTGCACTGCACTGCTCACTGAGAGACGCACGGATAGAAACTTCCCAATTCCCCGTTCGAGGTCTAGGTTTTCGAGCGTCCTCTTAATTCTACATGCCGAAGAACAAAGGAAAGGGTGGTAAGAACCGTAAGAGGGGTAAGAACGAGGCCGACGACGAGAAGCGCGAGCTCGTCTTCAAGGAGGACGGGCAAGAGTATGCTCAAGTCCTCCGCATGCTCGGAAACGGGCGATGCGAGGCGATGTGCATCGACGGCACCAAGCGGCTCTGCCACATCCGCGGTAAGATGCACAAGAAGGTTTGGATCGCCGCCGGGGACATCGTCCTTGTCGGCCTCCGCGACTACCAGGATGACAAGGCCGATGTCATCCTCAAGTATATGCCCGATGAAGCGCGGCTACTGAAAGCCTACGGCGAGCTCCCAGAGAGCACCCGCCTCAACGAGGGCATCGCAGGTGGCCTCGACGAGGAGGACGAAGGCGCCGGGGACGACTACATCGAGTTCGAGGACGAGGACATCGACAAGATCTAGGCGATGTTTCGCCTGTGGTTTTGAAATTTCACTTCTTGGCCTTTTCACATCGTGCTATATCCTTTACAGTCACTCACTACCAGAAGTTTTAGGCATCTTATTATTTATATAGGTAAATAAATGATGAATTATGAATCTGTGGATTGTCATCTGTCTGCCTTTCTTGCTTGATGAAACTTTTGGTTGTGAATTGCACTAGTCCTGCTTATAATCTGGTTTCTATATATTTGTTTTGTTGATAGCAAAATCTCTTCTGATTGTTCAGTCAAATGATGGTTATCTATTTAGTTGGTCTATCCTTAGTCCCCTGTTTTTATGCATGATTGCAAGTTTAAACCTGTTATTTCTTCATCACAATTTCAAGCAGCACTACTTATCTGACAGTTCTGTTTGATTACTTTGCCCATATAGTATGAATAGACTAATAGTTATGTTCATTGCATGTTGTAAGACTTGGATTTTCTACGAGTCTTCTTTTGTAGTGATTTTGTAATCAATTGGAATTTTTGTACTACTGAAGATATCTTTTGGCAGCTAGTTCGATTTTGCAGTGGGATATTGTTTTTGCTTCTGCTTATGTTGTTGTTTCTAAAAGAAATTCTGTCATATGAACCTAAATACAATTAGCTACACCCACATTGTTTCCTTCTATCTCATGTTTTCTTTTTTAATTTTGGTCCTGTAAATTTTACATCCTAAGTGACCCTGTTTGATTTCATATGCTCTTATTTTCTATTTTAATCATTGAACTTCAGAGAAAGGGATGGAAACATTAATATGTATGTAGATATGGTTATGCGTATATACATGTATATAAAGAGAGTGAAGTTTCTCAAAGAGGAAAAAAATTGGCATCCAGAGAAGTACACAAATTTAAGGTGGTTCAGGGAGGAACTCCCCTACGTCCACCGGGCGTCAGTGAGAGAGATTTCACTAAGAACAAAAGAGGGGTGGTCGAAAGACCAGGTACAGGGATTACAAAAGCATACTGAGACTTCTCAGGGAGATTACAGGTATCTCTAGCTTGCTTTCTGTATGTTCTCCGGCGTCGGTGTGCCTCCGTCCGGCTCTGTCCAGCAGGGAGGTATGTCGGCGGGCTTCGTCGATCCGATCTGATTCGATCTCCCTCCTCTCTCCTCTCCCTCTCGGCGGGTTGGAGTTCCGCCCTTTGTAGTGGAGATCCGTGGGTTTTCCGGAAGGAGATCCTTGGACTCGTCTGCTGAGCCCATGCCCTTTGTAGTGAATGCAGAGGCCATCTTACACCAGAGCAGCTTTAGAGAAGCTAATTTTAGGATTTCTGTGTCAAGCTCAGTTCTTGCATGTCTTCTTTCGGTATCTAGCATGCCTTCTGTCTGCTTTAGGTGTAAGCTTTCTTGATGAAAGTTTACTTTAGTGAGGAAATAATGAACCCTCTTGTTTTTAGATTGCTATTAATGTGATTTTTCACTTCATAATTGTAAGTTGTGCTTGTTTTCTGCCATGAGTTCCTAATGATTATGTTCCCACAGTCCAGTGGAAGTTCTGCACAATTACATTCCAAGTTTGTTGGTTGTTCTAGGAGATGAGTTATTAATTGATGTGGATGTTATGAGTGTACGTGATTGTAACATCTCGTGATTCAAATGTAGAGGCATTGTTTGCTTTAGCCTTAAAGAATTGTGTGACTTAAGTACTTCCCAAAAAATCACTCATTTTAATACTATTCCAACGCAAGCACACTTAACTATGGAGTTTCCCATTTTAGTCTCACAACTTTCCGCCAAAAGACGCCTCTCTTTCCGATGTTGGACAATCTATTCCTGTGCCCCTCCACCTAAAAGTCTGTCAGTAGCTGCTCTTTGTCCGGGGTGATTCTGATTCACTTATATAGACATCACTTTGACGATCACTCTTCACCTGCTTCAATCTCGGGTTGTCACACTGATACTTTTGGATCTTTTCTATCGTTAGTGTAAATGATTAGGTCATACTTAGAGGGTATTTGGTATGTTATGTTGATATTATGTTATGTTATTTAGATATTTTGACATTTACATGTCACTTTTTAAGTGATAATTTTATAATTTTTTACCAGATTTTCTACACAAGTTATCAACCCAAATAATTTTTTTTCTAGATACCAAATTCCCCTTAAAGATATTACAGTTTCAGATTATCTGGGATATTATGCCTGTGAAGTTACTACAAAGTTTGCTGAAGGTAGCCTTAGAAAATTGCTAGTGTTAGGGTACAGGTTAGAACTTAGAGTCTCAATTTATGATTCAGTTCATCACGCCTACTCTCAGGAATTCCTTTTGAAAAAAAGAAAAATATACCTGGCAGAAAATTTGATTTTCAAAGTTTTTGGGAATTGGTGTAATATTTGCTGACAATGGTGTTTTCTGAGATAGAACATGCAGTTGAGTTTTGTGCGTTGTTCATACTTTTTTTAGTACCCATGTGAAAAGAAAAATTATTGCATTAGTCCAGCGAACCACGTTGGTGGTTTGCTCACCGCCCCGTGGCGCGGCGAGCTGAGAGAGCCCCCAACAAATAATTGGACCATCCAATCTCTGCAACAGACTGTCCAGTCACGATAAATTGGACGGTCTGGTAGAATATCAAACCATCTGGTTTGCTGACCGAACGTTCCATTCTAAAAGACCAAAGTAGATATTTGTTTTAAAAAGTAAGTGTAGCTTGAGATCAGAAGATATTAATTAGAAAGAATATAGATAGATGTGATGCATACCTAATCTTAAGTTATGCTTACTTTTATGAATCAGTATTTACTCAAATATCTATTTTTCTGATAGTATGCTAGACCATTCATTTAATTTTAATGGCGTTCACAGGACCCTAGTGGCACAGCGTGATTAGCGAGGGAACTGTTGATGTAGTTTGCTTTTTACACTCAATAATTTCTGATGTGGGAATGCATGAACAAAAGTTATACTTGTTGGGAAATTGTTGTGCTAAGTTGCAGGTGCCATGAATAGGAATCAACATTAATTGCTCGTGTGAAGCTAACAAAATAAGTCTGTCTCTGTAGGTTTAGATAGACAAAATCATTGTCTCTGAAAATACTTTTCTTTCTGAAGTCCATCTCTCTTGATAGGATATATTTTTATTTTTTTTAAAATTTTTATATATAGCTCTTAATTTCTTTTGATAACTTATTAAATTTTATTTTTTATTTTATAATATAACATTCAAATTTTCAAAAAGATAATATATTTTATTTATTTTTCAAGATCTTTGAAGTTTTGTTTTTTCATTATGAAGTTTAGAAGTTTATGATAAAGAATATGTATATATAAAAAATTTTAAATATATTTTTAAATGCATGTGTGTTAATATTTTTATTTTTAAAAATTTAAGATTAAAATTATAAAAAAATATAATAAATTTAATGTATAATTAAAGGAATTAATAAATATGTTTATATATGTTTTTCTTTCCTTTTAAAAATAGGAAAGTTTGAAGATGTGGCAGTTTAGCATTGATTGAAATAAAATATAGTTAGTACATCCTAAAGTACAAAAGTAAGAAGGAATGAGAAAATTTTTTTCCTACAAAATGGCAAATGTTGTCACGTGAGCTAAAAAGTTTGTATTCGAAGTTTGCATTTTCAGATTGCGAACTATTAGCTATTTACTGTTTAAAGCTTTGGATCAGCCGGCTGGTGGCGGAGTGGTGCTCACGACATGGTTGTCACCGACAAAAATATCGGCCAGCGGCATCTCTCCCTTCTGCTTCCTCTCAGCGATCTGCCTTTGGGACGATTTGTAGTATATCGCGTACAACGCCAACTGAGCTGGAGCGAGCAGCAGCCCAATGCTGTTCAGGAACTGAAAAACCAGTTCAAGAATAAAATGTGAGCTACTATTTACTTATTTCTGTAGCATAGAAAAATTCATTAAGTTAAATAAAAAAAAAAGAAATATCCATTAAGTTACATTTTAGGAATTTTAAAAGGGTGAATTACTTAGATGTCCAAAATCAAATTTGAGGTTTTTTTCTGAAATTAGAGCATATTTTTTAAAAAGGTAAATTGCATCTATTGCAAACTAGTCTAGTTTTCAAAAATTTTCGATTTAAATCTCTCACTGCTGTTTGGTTTCTAAGGTTGGTTTATATCCTTTTAAATGAAAAGCATTTATTTTAATAGAAATTTTTTATGAAAAATAATAAGTAGCTTTAATAAATGATCAAAAAGGTTCTTGGGCTTTTTCTAAGGTTGGTTTTTTTATAAGGTCTGTTTGTTTGTAAAGTTTAAATTTAACAAGGTTAAAATTAAACTTAAGTAGAGATATTTTTTATTGAAAGTTATGAATGATGTGAAATAAAGTTAGTCGTTATATTAGGATATAAGAGAAATGTGATATAAAGTTAATTATTATGTTGAGATATGTGAAGGATGTGATATAAGTTAGTTATTATTTTGGTAATGTGTGTAAGATGTGTAATAAAGTTAATTTTTAATATTAAATTTTATGTATGATGTGATATGCCTGTTTAAAATTAAACCAGATTAATTTTAAACTGGCAAACAAACAGGATTAGTTTCGAGCACAATGTCCTTTAAATCGATAATATTTGATATGCCATCATTGCCTATACTAAAAACTCTATCATCTCCCGACGTATATGTTAAAATGTTTCATTTTGAATTAGAACGTAATAGAATGCTCATGATTTTGCGTTCTATGCCATATCTTAGCAAATGAGGCATTCACATTTTTCTTCGACTGTTGATGATACAAGTGTTTGATATTCAACTGCGTTTGTAGTGGCAACACCAAAACTGAAGTTATGACCCTTTCATCTTAATTCTTTTGGCCCCCCTTTGGCTTGCAGTGGACCCCCTAATTGCCCTAAGCTATCATATTAGTAACTTTTGAGTTCTTCTTCATCTCTATTTTGACCTCTCTCTCATTTCGGCAATCAGGGTGTCACATCTCAAAGGTCTGTTTGTTTTGTTTTGATTCGTCATTTAACAAGTTTGAGGAGATAGTTTATGGATCATATTGTGAACGAAACTATTAGTGTAAAAATTAGTGACTACAATCAACTATCATGAAGAATTTTATCTTTGTATCAAAAACAAGCAAATGGTGGAATACCACAAAGAGAAAGTGTACTTAAAAGAAACTGGTTAATTGATGATGTTATGCATCCCATTTAAGTGTTTGGAAATAAGGGCCCCCTCCTTAAGCATCATGTATCATATTAACTAGCTTCATAATAAGGAAGTTTTCCTGTTTGGCAGGATGATTAAAATCAAGATCAAAATTATATTAATTTTAAAAACAACAACAATAATAATTGTTAACACGTGGATCCTGTGCTGCATTCCGGCCGTACACGTGGCTCCTAGCTGGTCTCCAGTTACTTTCATTCATTTGCTAACTCCTCTGTTCTTGCAGATTCCTGACCGGGTCTAACCCCGGCCACGAGGGTTCACTTAGCCTCGTCCACGACAGCCAAGAACACCCCCAGTAACGTCGGACACGAGGTTACAAAGCGGTGCCTGTCACAATTAGCTTGACCCAACCACGTCGTTTCCCGTACAAGGCACATTTTTCAGACCCACAAACCGAGGATCCGCATGTTTCAATCATCACGGATCCCCAGAAGAAGTACCAATATTAAAAGATATCATCCTCCTTTCGCGGCTTCCAACCCCTCCGGCGGCCGACAAGCGGTGCAAACCCAGAGTTTGTCCACCTCCTTTCTTCCAAAAAATCAGGATAAAGCTATGCACTCCATCGCCTACAAATACCCTTGAACAGTTTTCAAGAAAAAAGAGAAGAAGAGGGGGAGAATCAACAAGAGCAGCCAAAGTGCAAGCAACTTCCCGGGTCCTCCAATTCTCATTGTAGTAAAGCCCCAATTGAGGAGCTCTCTCTCTCTCTCTTTCCTTCCCAAATATTGTATTAGCTTTCACGACTTCCTTCTTTCTTTAGTGAAATCTCTTCGTCGATCGCCCGGTGGACGTAGGGGATTTCCTCCCTGAACTACCTTAAATCTCTGTGTTCTTCTGAATGTTCTGAACTCTACCTCCCCCTCTCTCTTCCTTAAGCTTTCATTAACAGGCTTATCCCCCTGCGCATCGCCATCTCATGGAACTCTCTTTCTTTTTCGGTGTTCCTTGGGATCCCCTACATCCTACGTCAACAATAATAAATAAATTTTAATATAAAAAAATATTATTTGCTTCACATACTCAATAATTTTTAATAAAAATATTAACTTTATTTCGCATCTTAGATCAAAATACTCGATTAGAATATTTTGGTCTAGGATGTGAAATAAATTTATATTTTTATTAAAAATTATTAAGTATATGAAGTAAAATAATATTTTTTTATATTAGAGTTCGTGTATAATAATTAAAAAATTTTATTCACCTAGTGGGATTAAGGCTTGGTTGTTGTTGTTGTTGTTGTTGTATTATTATTATTATTATTTTTAAACTAGTACTATTTTGGTCCTAATTTTGATCCTCACGCCAAACAAGGCCTTAAATATCCGTCATGTGAATGCAGTTGTCATAATTAAGAAAGAAACCTCAAACTTGGTAATTTATCATTTGAATAAAACTTAGGGATTACATAGCATTACATTTAAGCAAATTATCACAGATATAAAAGTCAGCCAATATTTTCCTTTAAAATGTATTGTAAATACTAATATGAAAAGTCATGTCACTCTTTCGGTTAAAATCACTTAACGTAACTAAATAGATCAAAAAATCAGCCGTATTATTTATATTACACTACATACATATAAATTTTTAAAAATGAGAAAAGAACAAAATGTTTAATAGATGCTCTAATATAAGATCTCTCTTGTAATTGCTGTGCGGATACTCTCAAGTAAGATTTTAAAATTTGGCTGAAACTGTCAAGTTTCGATAATTTTAGATCAGTTTTAGTAGAAATTGATCCGAAAAAGCTGCTAAGTTTTCCTCAATTGAAATTCGGTCGAAATTGCCAAAACTCATCTCCCTCCAAAAAAATGTAATAATCATCATCAATAAATTTAATTTTAAATTTACAAAATTTGCATAATTTATAAAAAAAATCAAAACTATCGATATCAAAACTATCTAAAGTGTTAAAAATTATCGAAATTGATGATAGAAACCGAATTTAAAACCTTGCTTTCAAGTATCAACAAGGCTGCGTGGGGGTCTTCCTTGCCACATTGATTTTTTTTTTTTGGGATAATATTGCCAGATTGATTTTTAAAATGGCAAATTCCTAGTCTAGCCAAATGTTCTATTTGATAAGAACAATTAATAAGAAAAAAACAAACTATAACTTTACTTTCGATAGAGATATTAACGGTTATAAATGATTACACACCTATTATATATATGCTAAATAGAAAAATAATTTCATCGAGCATTTGATAATAGCACCGCATCGCGTGGCACCGATAGACCCACCACAAAAGCGAGCACGATTGCAAGCAAACGAACATTAACAAAATAGATAATGGTGATGATATTTTTGAAGAAAAATTATAATTTATTATTTTAAATTTTTTTGACCTACTAAATAGTTTCAGAATAAGGCAAAAATATGAGACATCCTTAATTCATTCAAAAATATCTTTTAGAGTGATTTTATTTTCGAGTTAGCTTTTAGTATTTTATTTGATAATAATATAATTTATAAAATTAAATTAATATCACAACAGTTAAATTAGATCATCGAATGGATAATATGTTGTTTAATACAACAACAACAACAACAACAACCAAGCCTTAATCCCACTAGGTGGGGTCGGCTACATGAATCCTTTGTTTCCATTGCGCTCTATCAGTTACTAAACTCTTATCTAAGTTTAAGTAATTAAGATCACTCCTTATAGTTTCTTGCCATGTCTTCTTTGGTCTCCCTCTTCCTCTTTGTACATGGGACATGATTGATTCGACAAGTTGTTTAATATGGAAAAAAAAATGCACGTCAAGCCCTTCATAAAGCTTTTTATGTTGGAAAATTTTTTGTATCTCAAGAGCCAAACAGTTCGGGGCTTAGTCACTGGGCGCCATAATATGTGCAACAGTGCACGAGCTCACCCAGAGTGCACATATTGCTCCCAACGATTGATCCCCGAACCATGCTCACCCTAAAGGTAAAAATTTCTCTCCTTGTTATTATAAATTAGACATTAACAAGGAAATTATCCCTAAATTGAACATTTAACTAAAAATATTTTTAGCACAATGGGAAATTGTACCCTTAAACAAAAATCTCATTGAAAACTTCAATAATTTGTTTACTGGACACAATGACACGATGGAGAATGAGAGAGAGAGAGTGCATGTGATAAAAGAGAAATTTTTGTGATGATACTTGAACTACGATGTGTAACAGCGATTCAAGTTATGTAAGTGGAGCTTAATATCATTCAAATATTAAAATTAGATTAACAGCAGCTCAAAATTCTTCAAAATTTTAAAGAGATATTTACGTGCATGTTATATCAAATTTTAAATATTATATCTTATTAAAATTATATCATCTAATAATATAAATTTTATATTAAAATAATATGCAAATAATATTTAAAATTTTTTTAAGCATGTAGCCATGTAGGTGATCATCATAACTTTAAACTGACTCCTAACATAAAAAAAAACTTTAAATTAGCACCAAGGTTGAATGTAAGATAGATTGCTTTAAATACGTGATCACATAAGTATTACTCATAGACCTCGTTTAATTAGGAACAAAATCATTAAATAAAATTTCACTAAAAATATTTTTATTAATAATTTATATTTATTTTATATCCTTTATAAATTTAAATATTAAAACTTAATTTAATTTTAATCCTACACAATTTATGAATTTAAAATTAATTTTATGTTAAATTCTGTACACATTTTAATAAAAATATTAATTTTATTTTAAATTTAACTTAATTTTATTTTATATTATATAATTAAATTTTTATTTCTTTCTATTAAAAAACTTAAAATACCTCAAACATATGTCAATTTGGACCTTAATTTTCAATTTATCGTTTTAGCCTTATTTTTATCCATTATTTAAAATTTCAAATTTGCACTTCATCTTATCGCTTCCCGTAGGCTGCGGGAGCTTGGTTCATGGCTCTGCTGAGCCCTCCGCCGCTACAGCGGCCCCTCCGGCATAGCGGCGCGGCCGTGCCTAGGAGGACGAGAAGGGGCTATTGCTCGGCCATCGCCGTTGATGCCCCCTCTCCTCTCGCCGGCGGCGTGTCTGGTGTCCGATGGGGATCGAGCACACTCCAGGGACGGCGGTCGGAGATGGAGGATGACGCTGTTGTCTGTTCGGAGGACTTAACTGGATTTACCTTCGCCGCAGTATTCGACGGCCATGCCGGCATGTCCTCCGTCGAATTCCTCAGGTTCCAGATATGTAGTTCATTAGCTCTTTTAACGAATAGCTATGCCGTCCTCTATGATAATTTATCCAACTCCTCATTAAGGTAAATGTGAGAAGGATTGTTTTGTTGATTATTATCTGGAAAAAATGCATCTTATCTTCTTAAATTGGTGTTTGATTGTGTGGCATTTGTGATTGCATTGACGTCGCTTGGTAGCAGGAATGGTCAGAATAGGAAATTATTTTCTAGGGTTTGAATTCTATTTAGTGATTATTTGCATATAATTTAGCAGCATCAACTACATAAACCATGATTTTCAATGACGCTCGTCGTTGCCTTGCGGCCTACTGAACTAAGAAGATAGTAGTAACGATCCCTATTTTTTCTTACGAGTTTTGCAGGGATGAATTGTGTAAGGAATGCCTTGATTCATTACAAGGCGGACTGTTATTGAAGAGCAAGAATTTTCAAGCTGTTAGGGACGCACTTAAGCAAGCTTTTGAAAAAGTTGACCGTAGACTTTTGATTCGGTGAGTGCTTTTTCATAGAGCTCTGAGCCATGATAGTAGGTGAGTTATGTTAACTGGGGCCTTTTTTTTTTCTTTTTTTCATCCTGGAAGGCTTGAGCAGAATGAAGATGAATCTGGTGCAACAGCTACAGTTATGTTTGTTGGGACTGATGCCCTGATCATTTCTCATGTTGGAGATTCATCTGTGGTATAGTTCCTTCTAATGTAATCCATGGCTGAAAATCTTTTAAATTTTTAATATACCAAAAAAGGAAATTTCATAGTTGTTGGTTCTTTTCTTTTTCTCATTTTTGTGTCTCACTCAGCACAACTATTTACAGACAAAGAATGTTTCCTTTGCATTTTGTGTATTTATGCGCTTTGAGCTGATGGCTTCATCTCTGGAGTTGTTGGTGTTCTTGTTTATTAAGGCCTCAATAATGCCACGCAGCACAGAACCCTGTTATTCACTACAAATTAACTGTATTGATTATACGTTTGTAGAACTACATGGCCTTGAATCACTTGCCTTACCATGAGCATTAGAACTGAGTAAAGAAGAGGATTACATGTAGCTGATCATAAGTAGTTTAGGGTCTTTGTTGTTGTTATCATATTTTTTTGGTTTGATGATCATATTACATATTTGTAGCTCAGTTGTGGTATTTCTTATCATTTCAAAGTTGCCTTGATATCTTTTATGTAATTTGGGGAAGTGGGTGCCTTTTGATGGCACACAAGCATATTCCCTTACGGGCTTGAAGTCTCAATCTTATGTTTCCCCTTTCTCCTTATGACGTAATTGACATGCAGGTATTATCTCGTAATGGAAAAGCAGAAGTTCTGACCAGTCCGCACAGACCTTTTGGGAATAATAAAGTTTCTCTGGAAGAAGTCAAAAGGATCAGAGCAGCTGGCGGATGGGTCTGTTTTCCGCTTTTTTATGGTTCACATTTTCAATTTGAATGTTACACAAAGCATTTCTGGAATATTTGATGTTTAGAAAATCCAATCTGTGCGTATTTTTTGATTAATATGATTGTGGCCATAAATGACACATCTTCTTTGTCGGTAGATAATTTGATCATTGCTCACACTAGATTAATTATGCTAATATTTTGACAACTTAGCTTTCTTTTTTGAGCCTAAAGGTGAGGCTGTATTTTATTACGCTAAGCTTATAATATATTCTTAAGAGCTGATTATGCTCAACATAGTGGCTAAGTGTTGACGATGCTAGCAACCATCTTTTTCTACTTTTCATAAAAAAAAAAACTATCTTTTTCTACAACAATGATTATTTTATTAGTAAAATTCCCTAACGTAATTGGTTAGCTCATTGATTTTGCAGCTTCCAATTGTATGCATTGAAATTCAGTATTGGTTCTTGCAAAAAGTATGATTATTGATCTTTGTCCATGACAAGCAGTATGATTCATCAGACTAATCGAGTCAGATTGGAATAGGTTATGTCTTGTTTTTTTCATTCTCACACAAATTATATAATAGCATTCCAAGTTGTGATGATATAATCTCACTGAAACCAATGAGGGTATTGAGTGGAGTTAATGCCCAGCGATTTCACTCTAATAGCAATTGATTTTTTTTTTCCTTTTAATTGATTTTGGTATGGTGTTAGTTGGTCAAGTTTAGTTCAGAGTTGTTGTCAAGATCTAAAATTAGATTCATAAATATTTTTACATTTTATATGGTATGGAAGCTGAACATACCTAGTAGTAATGTGCGTCAACCATTCGGAGTTCCACACGCATGACACATGAAGTTTCATTTTTGGAAATATGTTGTATTGTGGTCGCATACTATACATAGTAGAAATAGTCGTAGCAACATAGCGTTGTACGTAGTATTATACATAACGCCCTTTGAAAGACATTCTTCTGTCACATCGTACGTTCCATGGACAATATTGTATGGTCTAGGGTATGCAATATCCTATAGCGGCATCTTGAGTCTTTTGCTCTAGCATATCATTTGGTGCTAGCGGCATATCTTACAATCCAGGATGGCAAGATTTGACGTAAAAATGGGATATTTTCTATTGGAGGTCTATTATAGTGATAATTTAGAAACTTTTTGGATTTGTTTTCTTTATACATATATATATGAACACTGATGTAAACCCTAACTAACTTTTGATGAATGGATGAATCCTTGTTTGTCCATGCTTGCATCTCTTTATTGGATCCGTCTTTGTTAATGCTTGTGGTGAGTGATCTTCGAATAATTGTTAAGATTCACCCTTGATAGAACTATTCTAATCTTATGGTTCTTATGATGTTTTTAACATTTGTGTTTATCTGTTTTATTCTTTAAATTTTATTTTCATAATTTCCATTTGCTTGAAGATTTTTCGTGCATTCTTCAATTCATATACATGTTTGGATTTAATCGAGCTTTTGATTGATTCACCGATTTCTCGAATTGGCTTTCATTGACCTAACAGCTAAGGCCAAGGCTGTTTATGGCTGTTTTTCTGATCTTTCTTAAGTTCGAGTCCTGGGATTTCTCGAGTGATCTACTCTGGGTTTATAATGCTTATATGCAATTTCAGGTTGAATCGTATGCCAAATGAACCCAAATGCTATTCAAGCATCTCATTTAGGCAAATTCATTTTGACCTAGGTCTAGGGTTGTCCTTTCCTTTGCATTATGTTTCATTTAGGACTCCTGTTTAGGATAATATTTAAATGCAATTAATTTAGCTTTTGGCATCAAGTTCTACGTAAACAAAATCGAATCACCACTGCCTCCATCAAGAATATTTATTCCACTGGCCACGATAAAATTTATTACTTTTTCTCATTTCAGATAATGAATGTACATTCAAGTGCTCATTACATGGTTTCTTTGATGGATGATTGCTGATTTTCATTTATATCTGTTTGGTAGATCGTTGATGGCAGAATCTGTAGTGACATCTCTGTATCTCGTGCTTTTGGAGACCTACGTTTCAAGACAAAAAAGAAAGAGTTCGTCCTTGTATTTTCTTATGTTTCCTTTGAATTAGAATTCTTGTTTTGTTTCCTAGATCTTGTAGCTCATAAAGTTGTATCACGTGTCCAACCTTTCTAACCTCTTTTGTAATCATAACAGGATGCTGTTGAAAGGAGTTGAAGAGGGCAAATGGACGGAAAAATTCATATCTAGGTATTGTAGTTAATATATTGCTTGACCCTCAGATTATTTATGTCTAAAGACACTTCAAAATATCCTGTTTTTCATACATAATTTTAAGATATTTTTTGGTATTAATCGTATTCTAGAAATACGACCTATACACATTTGGTACCAAATATGCTTGTTGATATAGTATAAGTTGCATTTCCCAAATAAACTTATGCCAAAGACGATCATTTTGGAAATATATGTAAAACTATGACTGCAATAAGCAGTAAATATGAATTCTCAAAATTAATCCGGCCAATGGAGCCAGTTGAGGTAAGTTTATGCATACAGATTATATATAGAAGTTGAAGGTTCATGCGCTTGTGAATTTGCAATGTTGATGATGTTGCAGTTCAGGAAACTAAATGACATTTGAGTGCCTAAGCAATGCTCATATTTCTGAAGTAAGATGTGTTTTCCTCCTGTTGCCAGAATACAGTTCAAAGAGGACTTGGTAACTTCAACTCCAGATATCTATCACACACATCTAGGATCTGACACGGAATTCATTCTGCTTGCCTCTGATGGCTTATGGGACTACATGAAAAGGTCTGCCTGCAGCATCTCTCAGAGTAAAATTTTATAAGCATGCTTATCCTTTCCTATCTTCTCTTTGACTCCAAGTAGTTTGTTTAATTTCCAGCCTCGATGCTGTAAACTTTGTTAGGGATCATCTCCGACGACATGGTGATGTTCAAGTAGGTTTATTGTTGCACAAACTCGTTCTTTTTACTGTCTTTGCTCTAGATTCTAAGCTGCAATGACCCCTTTCCTTTGCCCTCTCAGCTAGCTTGTGAAGCACTTGCTCAGGCCGCTCTGGTAAACTTTCCTTGCTTTAGCTTTAATTATGTTATGTAATTCACATTTTAGCTCTTAACGTGGAAATGTTTTCAGGATCGCCGGTCACAAGATAACATCAGCATTGTGATAGCAGACTTAGGGTATATGTGTATCTCTATTCATTCATTCATTCATTTTTTTCAGCTTCCTTTTTTCCATTGTCCTAATTGTCTGTATTATTAGCCTTCTCATTTTTTGAAAGGTTAGTTATCCTTCTCATTTAGGGCTAATAGTAAGGATCACTGCATGCCTCTGTTGTGGACCTAAGAAAGTGAACATCGTCTTACTGCTGCATAGCAGAGGCGCAATTTGATAGATTCAAACCAGTTACTTCACGATAAGTCAACTAAGTCATTGTGCCAATACTGGCTCTTGACTATGGCTATCAAAAAAAAAAAAAACTGGCTCTCTACTTATGTGAACTTCAAAAGAGTCAAGGTTTTGTTGACTGCTTTAGTTAATTTCTGTTGATGATTTCAATAAAAAGTTAATTACTGCATTAATTATTCAATATTTTCACAAAACTCACTACATGACTATTAGCACGAGGAACAATGAAAGATCAATCATAGAATGGAATAAAATAAGCCAAAAAAAGTTCTTATCATCTTTGATCAAAGTTAACAAAGATATTATTTACAATGTTCTTATATCTCTTATATATACTAAATAGGAACAAAACCTTAAAAACAGTAGTAGTTGTTGTTATTTGTGTGTGTGTGTGTGTGTATATAGATAAATAAATAAACCAATGATGTTAGCATCTTCATTCATTGTAGTTCTGTATTTCCATTGCAGGAGAACGGATTGGCAGAGCTTGTCACCTCAGGGACCCAATATTTTCTATGAATTAAGCCAAGCATTTGCTATAGTTGGTATTGTCACACTAGGATTATGGATGTCATCTTTTCTGTCACTTTAAAAGTGTTTTTGATTGTACATGATTTGTGATAAAATTGTTGTATACTTTGCTACTGCTTTGTAAAAAGATGCAAGAAATGCTCAACATTTACAGTAAAATTTATTTGTAAAATGCAATTTATTTACAGTTCAGTTACACTCTAATTCTTGAGGTTTAGCTCTTTCACCACATTTTTTTTAGTTTCACATGGGTTCTTAGTAAGACCAGCGATGATATATGGTGCAGAATGCTGGCTTGCAAAGAGGAAACATACAAATAAAATAAATGTTGCAGAAATGAGGATGTTAAGGTGGATGTGTGGATATACACGAAAGGATAGAATGAGAAATGAGTATATCCGAAAGAAAGTTGGTGTTGCATCAATTGAGGATAAACTTAGAGAAAGTCAGCTTAGATGGTTTGGACATCTAAATCGTAGGCCGATTGAAGCTCCAGTTAGAAAAATTGAGTTATTAGATTTTGCCCATGTACAAAGAGGAAGAGGGAGACCAAAGAAAACATGGCAAGAAACTATAAGGAGTGATCTTAGTTGCTTAGACTTAGATAAGAATTTGGTAACTGATAGGGCGCAATGGAAACAAAAGATTCATGTAGCCGACCCCGCCTAGTAGGATTAAAGCTTGGTGGTGGTTGTTGTTATTGTTGTTGTTATGGGTTCTTAGCTGATTCAGCCATTTTATGAAAGTCTTGTTTACTTTTCCATCAATTTATATTGAAATACTCATGTTTCCTGTCAATTCTCTCTCTCTCTCCCTTTTTGTTTCCCTTCCACTCTTATGCAATTCATATCTATTATTTCTCACCCTCTTCTCCTCTTCTTCCCAGGAGGCATGAACACCTTTATAGTTCTTGCCATGTCATGTCGTAACGTATTGCTGTACATTTATGTCGTATTTATACTTCTTAAGTGCTTCTACAATATTGACTAAAAAGCAATAGTAAATTATACCATCATAAAGATATTTATTATTTAATTATTATACTATTAAACATATTTTATTGCATTTATATCTTGAATTTTGTAAATTTTGTGTTATTGTGTTTTATTGCATCCTCATATCTCTGTCATATTTATGTTTACTAGTCTTCTTCTTTCTTTTAGTTTTTGCTCCGATATTTGAATCATAAAAGGGATTAGAGATTGGGATTGGTAGGACTATAAATGAGCCAAATGTTTGATGAACATCGATAAGAGCTCATTTGTGTTCGGTTCATCAATATTAACAAGTAAGTTTGAACATAATTTTAAAAGTTCAGTTGATATATGAATGAGTTTGAATATATTAGCGTTTAGCTCGTTAACGTTCGTGAACTATTCGTTTGAAATTCATGAATATGCTCGTTAATTAGAAAACTCGATGTGATACTTTCTTAGAGATTTTATTATATTTTATTTATTAATAAGAAAAAATTAATAAATCATGATAATGAGCTTGTTCATAAATTCATTAATATTTTTAATATATAAGAACTTGTTCATGGTTTTTGCATTTATGAACTTAGATTTATATGAGTTTATTCGTGAACACATTAATGAGTTCGTTCGCAAACTATATGAAACAAGCCCAGTTTACAGTGCACTACTTGGCTTAGCTCAGTTTGTTTATAGTTCTAGGACCTGTTTGTTTGCAATGTTTAATCTTAATAAAGTTAAAATTAAATTTAGATAAAAATATTTTTTTATTGAAGATTGTGATGATGTAAAATAAAATTAGTTATTATGTTGAGATGTATGAGGGATATGATATAAATTAATTATTATTTTGATATGTGTATAAAATATGAAATAAAGTTAACTTTTTATTTTGAATTACGTGTAGTTTAAAATTAATTAAGTTAACTTTAAATTGGCTAAACAAACACAATAGAGGTTGGGCCCTTGTGTCTATTAAGTGACTTTAGCATTTCTAAGGATTTAAATTTCAGTTGAGTAGTTCTATATTTATTAGGCTCTATTTATCTAGGAGTTTAAAATTAATTTGATTTAATTTTAATTAGGCATATTACATCACACATAAAATTTAATATTAAAAATTAAATTTATTTCAAATCCTACACATATTATTAAAATAATAACTAACTTATATCGCATCCCTTACATATTTCAACATAATAACTAACTTTACATCACATCCCTCACATATCCTAACATAATAACTAATTTTATTTCACATCATTCACAATTTTCAATAAAAAATATTTTTATTCAAATTTAATTTTAATTTTTTTAAATTTAATTTTACAAATAAGCAGACTCTTATAGGGTTGGAAACCTGCTGCATTATATTATTTTGGATTTTTATTCATTAAATTATCAATTAAAGCTCAAAATTAGAAGATTTATTGAACCAAGCTACAAAATTATTTTCATTGGTTTAATAAATTCTCGATCTAAACAAAGTCACGATTTTGCAAGTCTTGGCCTCTTTTGATTAAAAAAAATTAAAAAATTTTATAATTTTTTTTTTATATATATATAATATGAAATAAATTGAGATAGTTATATTAGAAATTGTTTTGAATGTAAAATAAATTTAATTGATTTATAAAATTTTATCGTATGAAATATAAAATAATTTTTAAATTTTTTAAATGAAATAAAGAGCTAAACTTTTTGTTTACCCAACGGACTTAAGCGTAATTTAGACCTTAGTTGTGAGTTTTATTTTTTATTTTTTTAATTCTGAAAAGAGCTAAAATTATAATCATTTTTGCCTTCGGCTTCCCATATTCCCAATCCCTCCCCGCCTCTCCGGCGCCAATGGATCTCTATGGGACCATTCTCCCTTCGATGGTGGCGACGAGCTGTCGCCATGTGAACGGCACATGGAGTTCGATGAGGGTGCATTGGTTTCCGCGGAGTGGAGGCCCTCAGGCTGGAGGGCGTAGAGGGCTCGCGATTAAATTCTGTCGAGTCATGGATAGTTTGCGAGGTTCTGCGGTGATGGCGCCATGGTATCAAGATGGTTGCAAATCGGAGTTGGTGATTTCTTGCTGATTTTTATCATGTGAATTCAATATCGGTTCTCTTTTAGAAATTGAAGGCAATTTCAACTGTTGGTTAGTTGTTTTGTTACCTATTTCTCTGAGATTTGCATGCTTGAGATTTGGAAAGTGCCTTTCTAAATTCGATTTCTGCTTGTGTGTTTGAATCAGCGTTTTTTCATCGTTTTGTTTCACCGCTTAGATCAAAGCTACCACTGTACTTGCTAAGGCCATGTATCCTGATTGCTTTGAGGTCTAAGTCCGAATTTAACATTGAGATGAAGAAGGAGAAAGGATATTTGAGCTCTTCTTCCTTTCAACTCGATATAGTGCAGGAGCTAAATCCATCAAAATGGGATGCCATGATCTCGATAGAACATCATGAGAAATCAAGTGCTAGAAGCCATTATTCTGACAAAAGGTGAATCATGAAAATATAGTCTCTAACTCTCAGTAATTTTGTTTAGCCGTGACTGGATTTAGTAGAAGATGCGAGCTAAAGAAATTCTGAACAAATATTTCACCCAAGTGACATGCTCTGTGGTATTAGATGTAAATATTCTAGTTCATATTTTTGTATTGCTTCCGATCATTTTGATTGATATGGAAACTGGAAAGAAGTATTAGAAAAATTAAATAGGAATTAGGAAGTCTCATCACATCCTTGTAATCCCAACAACCTTTGTTTTCTCTAATTTATCTAAATCCTTTTATAATTATTTTTAATCTAACTCTTTCTGTTCCAATGTTTTCTACATACTTCCTTTAACTGTGCATCTTATTCTTTATGTTGTTATGGTTGGCAGTTATGTTTGAAAGCCAAAACTTGTTGTATGATTGCTCGTATTTTTGGCTCAATTTCATTGCTGTTGAGGTTAAATTGTTTAAAATGAAATCAATTTAACTCATAATCATCTTGATATATGTATAAACACACATGTTTGCGTACTTCCAGTATGTATTTAAGATATTTTACTTATATACATATATTATGAAGTATATTTATTAAAGAGATAAGATATAAGCACATGTTAATACTTATGTAATTAATATATGATAATATATGTAACACACATAATATGTATTGTGCATTTTTAAACCATAAAAGGCTTGATTCAACTCAAAAATTAACTCATAGTCAAATAAATTTTAATCTGCTTATATCAAACTTAACTTGAAATCGTAAAGTTTGGATGTTAGTTGAGGCTAACTCATTTGAACTCAACTCATTGTTAGCCCTATATTTTGTATTTCATACCACCTAAATTTATATTTTCTATTTTTATCATTAATTGATATGTCTCCAACATTCTCCTATATATAATAATCTTTTCCTTTTTGGTCTAACCTAATATGATGGCTAGGAAATCAATGGGAAAAAAAGTTAAAAGTACATTCACAAACAAAATGATTTAACAAGGTTCACTTAAAATTAAAGGTACATCTCCGGGAAGCGACATATCATAATTTTATTTTGACGAACAAACAAAACTACCGAGAGAGCCAACTATTCTGAATTCAGAAGAAATCATACTCTTAACTCTCACCCAAACAGGGTTTATATAATAATCTAAAATGGATTTAGGATTCTCATTCCAAACCTACACTTGCACATAAATTTTGTATCAGGAGAACTACTCTAGTAAACCTTTGTTATGGGCAAAACTTCTATTTAGTGCACATGGTATAAAGTTTGGATTCTATAATTGACTGAGAATTGACAAACATGTTAGGATTTAAAGTATTTCAACACTTAGGCTCTGTTTGGTTGGGGAAAATTTTAGTCATGGCTAAAATTTTCTCCAACTAAAATCTTATGTTTTTTTTAAAAAAATAACATAATATTTTATATTTCATCATACACAAATTCTAATATTAAATAATCATTTTATTTCACATCCAACACAATTTTTAATATAACTTATTCACTTTATTTCACGTCATACACATTTTTTAAAAAGTTTTCACAAAAGTTTTTCCAAATTATTTTTTTTTCCTTCAACCAAACAGAGCCTTAGTTTGGTAACACTAATTTTCGTTGCTAGTGGATCATCTTTTTGTGTCTAATGTTCTTTTCCATTTAATAAATCTGACCTAATTGTTATTTTATAAGTTTTTTTTTTCTTTTTTTTCTTTGTGTCCCCATCGTATTCATTTGTCTCATGAAACTCGAGTCAAAATTGCTGCATTTGAGATGCCTAGCTAATTTCTGTTTGTGATGCCCTTATTTATATCTCTATTTCTTTGAATGATAAGAGTAAAAATACCTAAAACATCACACCGGGGGATTAATTTTTTGTTGATTATAGTTGCTTGGAATTTAATAATTTTGGCTCCACTAAATTTACACTATTTATTGAGCTTTTGTTAAAATATAGTTCATCATCTCTCTATTATCCTGACTTTCTATTTACATCGTAGTTTGAGTGATACCATCCTAGAAACATGTTCCATATGATCTTGAATTTGTGTTGCTGATATTGTTCGAACATACTATTCTCTATCAGAAGATAATGCTTTTAGGTCTATCACTATGCCATGGGTAGGCCATAAATTTAAAGATGTTGTGGTAGGTCAACTTCAATTTCGATGGTTTCCTACATGCATATCTTTGTGTGATTTTCCCTGAGTGCAGTGGTGGGGTGGGTGATATATTTTCTATTTATCTTTCTTTGATTGAACCTTCCCTTGTGTACAATGCTAATAATGAAAATCATGTGGAAGAAGGACCAGACATGTATATGCTTATGAAAAGCAAACTTGAAGAAGTGGAATCACTGTGCAGATAGGGAACAGTAGCCAGCACCACAGAATAGTAATCCTGTTGGCTCTTGGTATGGTGTGTCATTCACTTCATGCAATTTGTACAGATTTTGGTTCATTTTACTATAGATAGGATAGAGTCTGTACATATCTGGAGAACCTTTAATGAATGAAATTTAGTTTGTATGCATTTGACCCTAGAATGGGTAGAGTTTAAATATTAAGAAACCGATATCCTGAAAGGGAAAGGTAAAGGGACTTAGGTAACAATCCTAGAAATCTTAGTTATCAATCATTTTCTGCATATTTCTAAATGTTCTAAACCTTAGCCGCCTCTCCTTCATCATCCCACATCAGGAAGCTCATGAAGTTGGTTGCTTACAATTTAAAAACATGCAGGCTTTCTTTTCCAAGTTCTTGATACAATGATGAATATGTTTCCACCTTTACAAACTGTCTTAAAAATGCAAAATAAGGAAAACACCAAATAATCCATCCAGTGTCTTTGATGTAATGATAGCATTAAACCAATGTATCATTAAATTGTCACTATTATCTTCAATAGTCTTGTTGCAATGGCTTCTTCCGTCTTTGCATTCGTTTCCTTTGAGATTGCTTCTTGTGTTATCTCCAATCGGCCTAAATTCTTCATGCTGATGTTTGGCAAGGGGAAGATCTAATATGACTTGGAATATGGCCAATTGGCCATTAAGCATTACAAACCATTTGCACTCAGGGAGAGTATTGCTTTACATAGAGTTCTATTGAATGGGGAAGAGAAATCAATGTTGATCCCAACTACTTTAGTTTTCAAGCTTCAGCATTGTTGTAGTGTTGTTGTAATATATAATCTACCCATTTTTCTTAATTCCCCCTTTCACTTTTTTGTCTCCTACCCTTTTACAAACCCCATCTCCCCTCCTCATTTCTTAGATGTGGCATCTAGGCTGGCATAACTTCTTTTCCACTAGTGCAGTAGATATTTTCCACACCGAAAGAAGAGTTTGAGTACTCCAAAGGTAGTGATTGCAGTTGACTTCTTATATTGATGGCCTTTTTGCATTCCCTACCATCATTCTTCTTTGAAGCTTTATCTATTTGGTGGCAGGCCATTTTCATATGCATCGACCTTTCCTCCTCCATTAAAGGGGTCTTGTGCTTCCATTTCTTCAACTTTGAGCGCAGGCCTTGCTTAGAACAAACAGTGAAATCAACCATGCCCAGGTTGACACCATATATCATTCTTGCCCTCATTCTAATATCCCAAACGTCTTCAGGTAAACTTCCATTTCACTTTCTATCAAATCAAGTTTGATATTGCCTTTCCATCAACATCTTGTTCATTGCCAACGTTTTCAATTGCCACTGTAGGAGAGAAAATCCCCTCAGTGGATGCAGCCGAGTCATCATATACAACAAGAAAGGTATCCTGCTTTAAAAGATAGACTGAAACTCGTTTTCCGTACATTCTTCCTAGAAGTTGGATTAAATTTGATTTTCTCATGATCAGATCATGGTTTTATCTTTCTGGTAAAACTCAAGCTTAGGATACATTTGATGGAATGCAATTTAGATGTTATCGTTATTTAAATGTTAATGTTATTTAAATATCTACATAATCTAGCATTTTTTTTATTTAGTTCAATGTTATTATATTATAAATTAAAATGTTAGTTATTATCGAATTCTGGTCTTAAAGTAATCTATCCTTAAAATCTTGGCCTCCTACTTCTCTGCTATGGAATGAGATCTTCATCTTACACTTAAAACTGTAGCCTCCAATTTTTCCGTCATAAAACAAGATCATCCACTCCATTATTCCAACTTCCCTTATTTCTCTACTATCATAGATTTATTCATAAAGGAGATGACATCTAAATGTCATTGAGATAATTTCTAAATATTACCTTAGCAATTTTATTTCTTTCTACAATATTTTTATACATGACACTCTTAACATTTAAATATTACCCTAATTAAGAGGAGAGGGAGAGAGAGAGAGCGGTGAGAGTTGATTTTCTGTTATCATTATTTAATAATATTGAACCAACAAATAATACTTAGAGATTACATAAATGCCTAGATAACATTAACATTTGCATAACACAAATACGCAGATAGCATTAACCTGAATGGCCCCTCTTAGTCCCGAGGAAGATAACTGAAAGAACATTTCTAAATAATTTTACTTTTTTTTTCTATCTATTTTTTTGCAGATGAATGCAAGAAAGGTCTTCATGGAGATTGCATTAGATTATGATGATGGTGGAGCCAACAACAGGCATGACCCAAGAAGAGGAAGGCCTGGGATTGGCAGCCGGGCTCCCTAACTCTCCGTCTTCCTCACTGATGATTTTGGCACATAATAAACTTCAAGCGGATTAATACTGTCTTCTTCTCATATGGTTCCAAGTGTATTTCTGGAGTCCTTGTTAGTCTTTTCCCTTTTTTTTGAAGTAGTTAGGCCTCTGTAAAACCATGGTTCATATCTCAGGTTGATAATGAGTCGAGTTCGATTGAGTTTGTCTCAACTCAAACTCAAAGGTTTCGAGTTCGTATAGGATTTGATTTGAGTTGACTAAACTCTATTCGAATGAAACTTAGTTTTTAATCTTATTGTAATATTCAGGTTTTTAATTTCAAGTTTTAATTATAATATTTAGTTAATATTGTGTTAAATATATTAAAAAAATTGATATGTTAAATAACGTTATATATGTTTTAATAGTATGGTGTAACTCAAAATAAGATTTAAAATATATTAAAAATGAGTTGAGTTTTATACGAGAATAATTAAATTTAAGAGTAATAATTTTAGATTTATTTGTAAGAATATGGACATTAAGGGATTAAAATGCAATTATGCCATTAAAATGGATAAGACTGAAAAGGAGGTGATCCAAGCTGAAACATGGTAGAAAAGGAGGTGAAGAAAAGTAGGCTACCTCCACACACAGAGCTTTCTTCCTTTAATATTTGATTTATAAATTATATTATTTTTATTTGATGGATATAAGATGTAATTTAAAATTAATGATATTTATATTTTAGTAAAAATTTGATTAATTACGTAAAGTATAAAGACAGAAGCAGTGGCAAAAGAAAGAGAGAGACGACTAGAAAATTAGTTTAGAGATTATTAATTTTGGATTTGAATCAATTTGAAATTATTCAAATTCGAAATCAAGGTAAAGGGAATCAATTTTATATGATTTATTTGTTGATTGCTAAAAATAAGTTCTATTATTTATTTATGTTGATGTGCTTATATTTTTTATTCTTGTTATTTTATTATTGATATATATTATTATTCTGCTAATTAAATTGATTTGTATTATTATTATTATTTATTTATTAATACAGTAATTGATAGATGATATATTAAATTGACACAAGTAGCATTTATTATGGATTTTAGTATAAATAACAGTCATAGAAATGAACTGTTATTCTGTGAGATAATGTACGATTGAGCTTATATGCCTAGAACTAATGAGGGCAGAAAGTTGCCTGCTGTAAGTTAATCCAATAGGGGCTGGGAGTGTTAACCGGGCGATGTCCTAAGAGAGGGAAATCACTGGTGCAAGAAGCATCTCTTGGCAGTCTTTTAGGATGACGGAGTTGCAGGAACTTTTATCTAGCTTCTAAGTAAAAGGGTATGAGAATGATAGTTCTACATCAGAATATAGAACGTAACTTATTATTAAGAAGTAAGAAATTAAAAAATACTAGATAATATATTCCATGTGCCATGCTGATGTGTTATAATATTCTTATTACGTATGTGATAAATATTATGATATGAAGATATACATGTTTTACTTATTTTATCAAATCGCATACTACAATATTGTTTGATTTCATATAAAGTTGGTACAAGCTGAATTCGCAAGGACTCACCCCCTCTTTATTTTTTAAGTGCATTTTAAACTACACTCGGGATAGGTGTGAGAGCGATCTTCTTAGAAAATGATTTTGATTAGTATTTATTTTTAATTAATTTCACTTTGTTGAAAGTGATGTAGAATTATTATTTCGATAAAATTATATTATTTTTCATGGTTATTAATATATTATTTTAGATGTTGAGTTGTTTATTTAGTATTAAAAGATGTTTTAGGATCACCCTCGACCTAGCTAGTATGATTCACTGCTTAATTCATATATTAGCGGATTGAAGCGTGACACTTATCTTTTAATTTAGATATTCATTTTGCATATAATATATATTATTTATAATTTTTTTAATTAAATTTATACGTATTATGCATTTATTTATACATAAATTTTTTTAATGTATAATTTTTTTAATAGAAATCTCTTCTAACATATACTTATATAGTATATTCATGTATATATATATATAAAATGTCTTAATATATATTTTAAAAGTTAGCATACAAATCATTATGCATTTATTGAGTCGATTATAAATTGAATTAATTTTATTTCGAGCTAATTGTCTCGAGCAATAAGAAAATTGAGTTAATCGAGTTAAATACAAGTTTTGAGTGAATTTTAATCTTTTTCTCACCCTTATTCATATTAGTGTTTTTTCTCTTAAAAAAAATTCGATGTTTGGCTACGCAGTTTGATGTAGAAAAGAAATCAAAACTTTAAAAAATATCTTGCATTGGATATATATTTGTTGGTAAACGCTGAACAGTACTTGATTTTAAAAAATGTCAATTTAATATTAAGAATTATTAGCATTTTGAGTTCTTCATTAAACAATTATATTATCGTTGTTTGGCCAAAAAATTTTAACTGTAAATTTGTTGGAACATTTTACCGTATAGATCATATAATAAGCTTTTCCACCTTTTCCTCGACATTTTATAATTGGCCTACATGGTTAAAATTAAAAAAAAATTAATTAATTTAAGGATTTGATGGGCCAAATATTTCTATTAGACTAATAATACTTAAGAATAAAGAGCCTATTTATTTACAAAAATTAATTTTAATAAAATTAATTTTAAATAAAAATATTTTTTATTAAAATTATAAATGATGTGAAGTAAAGTTATTTATGATATTGGGATATGTGAGGAATGCGTAAGAGTGTCCGTCCAGTTGATTTAGTTAGTTTGGTTAAATGAACTGAGAAATCAGATTAGTTTTAGTTTTTAAATTTTAAAAATTAAATTAATTAAATAAAATTCAGCCAGTTTGATTTGATTTTATTTAATTAATTTGTTATTTTTAAAAAATAAAAAAAAAATTAAAATAATATAATGTATCATTGCAAGATTTTACTATCACAAAAACTAAAAATATAATCATAAAAATAATAAATATCATAACTTAAAAAAAATAATTAGTTTATATAATTTGAAGTACATTATTATATGATAGTATGTGATATTTCAATTAATTTAATTGATTCAATTTTTAAATATTAAAAATTTAATCCACATTATTTAACTAAAAGAATTCAATCATTCAAATTTCTTCTAGCCCATTGGAGAGGGTGCTTATCTGGAATCAGAGAGTCTCAAGTTTGAATCCATGATATAACATTTTTCAATTGTGTTGGGGAGAATTGTGATATTTAGGGGCAATAAAATAAAAAAAAATCATCAAATCATTAACCAAATTGATATATTCTAAATCAAATTAAACTGGCCAAATTTAATTAATTTAGTTCGATTTTTCAATTTTAACCAAACCAATATGTTCTAAACCAAATTATAACTTTTTAAAACTTGATTATATTAATAAAAATAAAAAATATTAAGATTATTTTGATATCTCAAAAGTTATAATAAATAGGTTGATCGATTGGTTAGATAATTCATTTATTAAATGAGTTGAGTATGTGTCTTAATACTTAATTTATTTAATAAATAAATTGAGTTTGAATCAAGTTTAATAAATAAAGTAAAAAAAAAAAAGTTGATCCGAATTTAACTCTTTAACTTAAATTATCGCCCCTAATTTGCATCACTGTTCCTACACACGGGCCGAATGTAATTAAAAATAATTATCTGCATGCCACACAAATCTATATAATATAACAAATAATCGAAGTTAAATGACGGAATTGTATATTTGTATGTGTATCCCGGCCCGCGACTGGGCCTTGCAGTTATGTTAGCCATGCTCGCTCAGCCGGCTCGCCCATTCGCACCCCTGGGCCTCGGCGCTTCGCACTTCCTAGTTAAGGCCTGCGATAGCGAGACGGCGAAACTGCGCGTCGCCGGAATCTCCTTCGTGGCTGTGATGGCCGCTTCGCGGGGAAGGGGAGCACGGTTCGTCGATGGTGGGCAGGCCGTGAGTCTTAAGGAGTGGCAGGGATGGGGCACCTCGTCTCCTGTCCCCTTGATGGTGAGCCAGGTCATCGAAGACCTCCAGTCCCTCGAGGCGGACGCGGGTTCCACGATGAGCTTTGGGGGACTCGGTGGAAAGCTTCAGGTCGATCCTTTTTCCCCTCCTTTTTCTATTCTTCTGTCTTATCTGTTGTGAGGGATTGGTGATTCGCGATGTGTGTTTTCTGAGCTTGGATGACCGATGATCCGACAAGAAATTATAGACCATGGATGTGTCATTTCTTAGTTTAGGATGATGTTGTAGAAGAAACCCAACCTTGTCATAGGCGAAATCAAAACTTCACCTTAGAAAAAAAAAAGAGTGAAATGTAAAGTACACCCTCAAAAAGAGGGCTTTTGGCACTTTGCATCCTAAAAATTTAAGCCATGTTTTAAATTTGGCAATTTGCATTCCTAAAAGAGCTTAAATTTTTAGGGTGCAAAGTTCCAAAATCCCTGATTTTTTAGTGTACATTTTGCAATTCACTCCAAAGAAAACCTAGTCGAAAACCTTTTTGTAGTTGAAGATCAAAACTGCATTAACAAAAAAAACCTCATTGAAAATCTCGTAATTTTTGATGAGACACTTCCACTACAAAACAGAAGAATAAATATGGAAATACTCTTCTAGTTTCTTGTACTAATTTGAAGATATTTATTTGGTGATGTGCTTGAGCACTGTTAAAAATCCCAAATGTCCACATGCCATCCTCAAGAACTTGACATAACCGAAAATTGCCTAAGTGATCACCAAGCCAATTCCACATTCAAGTTCAGGATTGGACCTCATGACTTCTACTCATGGGGGATCAAGGTAGATGCCCTTTATCCATTGGTTATCTCTTCGATATTTGTCATGTTGGTGGAGTCAAAATTGATTTGACCCAAGCAAATCACCTCCAACACTCCCTAGATTATCTTCTATTGCTTCCTTGAAGTTGTGGAGCTCTTGATAGTCCCCCTTTGGCCCATTTTCTTAACATGTTATTAATGAGGAAGTTTATATTGAGCAATCTCCCAACTTCATTAGCTCATGCTTTGTTGGATCATATTTGTTAAGCTCCAAGTGACTTTTTATGGCTTGAAACAAGCACCTATATAAGATTAAGTAAATTTTTAATAGATAATTATTTTATAAAGGGTCACAGCTGTTGTACAAAGCAACAACTTGTACAACAGCTAGCGATACCTGATCTTGGTCGACATTGTGCAATGGCTGGATCAATTAGGGCACATCGATAGTCGTTGACTGACAATGTTACCCCTGTTTTGCTATTACTCGGTGGTACGTCGATGAAGTGGTGCCCAAAATAGTGCCAATAAATGACTATTAAGTGGTCTTTTGGAGTTCCCACTTATTCGACCAGAATGGCATCTACTATAAGAGGACACATCACTGAAGCTTCACTAGAGGAAACATTGTTGATAAGTCGGTGGTGTTGGTCAGATATTCAAGAAAACCTTGCTAGAAACTAACACTCTTTTCTATGCAAAGGCATCCTAAGAAGAAAATAGAGGAACAGAAAAGGTTCAAGCCCAAAATAGGAGAACAAGGAGGATTCTTTAGCCCTGTTTGGCGCGAGGACTAAAAACAGAACCAAAATGGTACTAATTTAAAAAACAACAATAATAATAATAAATAAATTATTCTAATCATTATACACAAATTTTAATATAAAAAAATATTATTTTATTCCACATACTTAATAATTTTCAATAAAAATATCAACTTTATTTCACATCCTAAACCAAAATACTAGATTCTAGTATTTTGGTTTAGGATGTGAAATAAAGTTGAGAATCTAGTATTTTGGTTTAGGATGTGAAATAAAGTTGATATTTTTATTGAAACTTATTGAGTATGTGAAATAAAATTTTATATTAGAATTTGTGTAGAATGATTAAAAAAATTTATTTATTATTATTGTTTTTGTTTTTTAAACTAGTACCATTTTGATTTTCGCGCCAAACAGACCCTTTGACTTCAAAAAAAGGGTAAGTGATCTGAGCATACTAGTTAGAAAACTCAACGAATGATATAAATCCACTCCTATGAAGTTCAGAGGCAAGTCACGGAGCAAGAAGAAACTTCGACAACATGAGTCTAAAAGTGCCACTGTTTGCCATGTTCTGAAAGAACAACCTACAAGTAATTATCACCCAAAAGGACAATTAGGCCTTAGCTATTGCAGCGCCTTGAGAAAGAAACCCACCATCACTCGAGTTTTTCCTAGAGCAAAACAATCTCGTGCAGATTATTCGAGAGTATCCCAGGGGACCCTCCTGAAGAAGATCGAGATGGATAAAGGGACTTGTCATAAACAAGATCCCTACTGGAGCAATCAAAAAAATACCCAGGGAGCACCCAAGGAAGATTTCTAGGTTATGAAAAAAACTTTTTGGAAAACATCGCAAACAACACAAATGGAAGTGATTCTTTGTGAAAAACCAAAAGCTATGTCGCACTGGAAGAAGAAGACCTGAATATGAATCACCAACTTCTTTCATAGAGAGATGGCTAACATCTCTCCGGATACTAGATGAAATGTGCTCTCATCCAACTACATCCAAGATGCAGGTAGCTGCTTTTTCCCTAAATTCTTCCATGCCTCTGGCTTTATGTCTACTGGCATCTTCTCCAATCTGGAGCCTAGAAAAGGTTCATCTCTCCGTTGTTGACTAGCCCTTTAGTTAATTTCCTTAGTATTTGATTGTTATTCAAAAAGTGGATTGTTGTGAGAGTACATTGAGAGTTTCAATTAGAATTTATACCTTGCGCTCTCGTAGTTAGCAGAAGGAATTAGCTTGGCTATGGCTTAAGAGAAAGATAATTAATGCCATGGCTTTTTGTAGGTAAATTTATACTTGCATCTAAGACTAATATCACGGGTTCTTATTGATCACATTTTTCATCTGAGATGTGTAATATATTTTTTTTGCCACATTAAGTTATGCACAAGAATTCCATATTTTTCCTATTCTTATGTTAGCATTTTCAGGGAAATTTTAGGGTTCAAGAGGATATCAAAAATAGAGAAGTGTATCGATCTCTTACAGATTCTGAAGAAAAGCTTCAATTTTATGCTGCTCGACAAGTAGCATGCAGATTGCTTGGAAGTAGGGGATATCTTTGCCAGAAGGTGGGTACAACTTGAAATAACTTTACATGTATTATCTTGAGATCATCTTCCCCGCCTCCCGCCCTTGTTTTATGGTTTTTCGAAAAAGAGTATTCGTAATAGAATGTGTGTAAGTTAAAATGACTTTGGTGATTATCGTTTTAACAATGTACATTGACTTATGCCACATTTTGGTCTCTTGAATATGCTTTTGAGCTCTTGGAGTCATTTTGTTTCATTTTTACTTGTGTTTTCAGCATATCCTTGTAAAGTTTTTCATTGCATCTTTTTCTACTTGTGTATAAATATCCAATGTGGATATTTGATTTTTTTTAAGGTGACATAGGCCTTGTATAGATCAACTACAAGCAATATAAAAATACATCAATTTATATCCTAATGTAGCCCATGTTGCAATTTGGTAAATTCGAGTGGGAAAGAGGCACACAACAAACACATAGAACTTGGAAGAGAAAAATTCACATGAATTTTAGAATTTCAATTATGTCAAAAATTATATTTATAATTAAAACCCTAAAAATTGATCAAAATTAATAATACATAATATACGACATGCTAATAGCCAAAATCATGCCAGATTAATAGCCCAAAATTTAGCCTAATTCTAATCTAGCGTGATTTGAATTTATTTGGACTTCCAAAATGGGCTGTTGATAATTATTGCAATAGAAAAAAATTATAAAAATTTCAAATCTGACAAACTAAATAATAGAATTTCGAGTTGAATATGCTGTTAACTAGTTGTAGGCAAGGTCACGATGGATTCATCTTCGTGAGCTTTTTGGATGGGGCTTAAATGCTAAAAACGAACATCTGTAGAGCAAATCAATCGATTTACTGAGCATGTGTCAAAATCTCCTAAAAGAAAGTCAATTACGTCAACTTAACTTGGATTTAGTCTAGTCAACCTTTTCTAGGTATTCTGGTGCCATGATCCTCATTTGACTCCTTTTAATCAAAGGCAATGTCTACAATAACCTAAGTGTCCTTCGTGCAACTCCTTGAAGACAAGAACTATACTCCTTGAAACAAGAAGCCTTACTCAATTTGAAAATAAATTCTTTGCCCTCCTTGGACTTCTTTCCACACAACACCAAAGTGTGGTTCTTAGCATAAAGATCTTTGAAAACTTCAAAGCCTGGAACTTCAATCTGCATTATTGTAAACGAAAGTACATCAGCAACCTGAGTTTGTGATACAGCTTTGTTCTTAAGGATAAACTGATATTTCTGTAAAAAAACTTAACCCACTTCACCTGCCTATTATTTAGTTTATTTTGACAAATGATATATTTTAATGCCTCGTGGTTTGAGAATAATTATACGAAGTAATGTTTCCAATGATGTAGTGCTCTGATGATAACATATAACTCTGTCATCGAAAAATACTACAAGTCAGCCTCCCTGACTGGGAATAATGCCTACTCCAAGTCGGCCTCCCTGAGCTTTAAAAGGCTTGCTAAAATCAAGAAGAACTAGCATGTGGGCACTGAAAATCTTCATCGTGATCTCTTTAAACCCAACCATGCGTCTGATGTCCATTAAAATTTCTTCCCTTTAATGAAATCACTGATAGAAGATATGATCGCACTAAAGGTTTTGATGAATCATCAATAAAATGAAGTCCGGTCATGGAAACTCTGAACTTTAGTGATACTAGTATGTTTCACGTGCGTTGCACGTGGTTCATTGGTTCACCTTTTTTTCATATCGAGCACGATGTCGGATACGATACTCTTTCCGTTGGTTCGGTCTGTCTGCACATCAGTTATGATGCTTAAGCTCAGTATTCTCCATAACACCGAATACGATATGCCTTGATCTCAATTCGGCCTTTCTCAACATCAGTCACGATGTTAAAGATACAGCATTCGCCGATTCGTCATTCTCAATGCGCTCATTTGGCCTAAAATTATTTATTCTAGATCTCAAATTCATTAATTTAAGATAAAATTTATTAGTTTAGTGCTCTGAAAATGAAATAAAATATAAATAATTTGCACCTATTTTAGAAGTAAAATAATTAAGATAAAAATATAATTTGAGATAAGACAATTTCTTTTTCATAAAATACAATATAAAATTCATCAATTCAGTGTTTTAATAATCAGAAAAAAAATAAATAATTTAGATCTATTTGTAAGGAGGTGAACAATTTGAGACCAAAATACAATTTTATTTTTTTTAATATCTTGAGAAAATAATTTAGACTTAAAAGTAATTTTATATTTTTGGATTTAAATATAAATAGATAATTTGAGAAATAAATTTAGGCTTAAATATAAATAATGTAAATGTATTTGTTAGGAGGTGAAAAGGTTGAGATTAAAATATAATTTTAGCTTTTTTGAATTTAAATATAAATATGATAATTTAGAAAAAATTAGATTTAAATAATAATTTAGACTAATAATTTGAAAAAAAAATTGAAATTAAATATAAATAATTTAGATTAATTTGTAAGGTGATAAAATAAGTTGAGATCAAAATACAATTTTAATTTTTTTGAACTTAAATATAAATATAGTGATTTGAAAAATAAATATTTAATTACAATTATGGCTAAATAATTATATTTTTTAAATTTTTATTTTTTGAACTTAAATATAAATATATAGCTTGAGAAAAATATTTAGATTTAAATATAAATAATGGGGACCTATTAATCAGGCGGTTGAAATAGTGAGACCCAAATGCAATTACAGCGAGTTTTTCAATTTAACTAATGGGAAGAGGGGTGGAGGTGGCGGCGTGGCACTGCTGGCTTCGACAGCTGGCAACCTTATTGTTTTAGGAATAATTACGCATTAGTCCCCTAAGGTTTACAGTTTTATACATAGGCCTAACTATATTTATTTTAGGTCTAAATATATTAATTTTTTATCCAAATTAACTCAAAATTTTAAATTCCAAATTAAATTCTAGAAGTTCACTTTTATTTGGGATTAAATATATATGAATATGAAGTACGTGTCTTCAAACCGTTGAAATTTACTTTTATTTGAACTTCAATATAAATATGATAACTTAAAAAGAAATTTGGATTTAAATGTAACTACTTTGGACCTATTTATGAGAAGGTGAAAATTTAAGACTAAAATGCATTTGTAGTTTTTTTTTGGACTTAAATATAAATATAATAATTTGAAAAAAATTAAACTTAAATATAAATAAATTAGATCTATTTGTTTGGCGGTGAAAATGTTGAGACTAAAATGCAATTATAATTTTAAAAATTTAAAACATTATTTAATTCATATTTAAATATTTTTATAGCATCGAATATGATTTCATCGCTCCGTTCCCCGTTGCACGTGAAATTTCTAGTACTATAAAAAAAGGATAAATTACATTCAGGCTTCTGCAAAATTATGTTAATAAATCTATAATTTTAAATTTTTTAAAATCTGAACCCTTAAATTTAAAAAAATTATAATTAAATATAAATAAGTTAGACCTATTTGTAAGTTAATAGATAAGTTAAAACTAAAATGCAATTATAAAAAAGTTTTTCATTTAAATAATGAAAAGAGCGGTCGGTGGCAATTGCCAGCAGCCATCCCAACTGATTTTTTATAGTTTTAGGAATAATTATAATTTAGGCTTCCAGCATTTTTATACTTATCAACAAGTCCCAAAATATTTATTTTAGGTCTGAAATGATTCATTGCGGATCCAAATCAACTCGACATTTTAAATCCCAATTTAAATTCTTGATGTCACAATTCTCCCTACCTTTAAAAATTTTATCCCTGAAATTTATATAAATAATTTCATGAATTTCATTATACATTCGAACTGATTTGTAAGGAAGTGGAAAATGTGAGACCAAAATACAATTATTGCTTTTTTTTGAGTTTTTAAATTCAGCAGCTATTCTTAGGTGGTTTTTATATTTTTTTAAGGAACAATTATAAGTTAGTCTTCCGCCTTTCATGTCCTTATAAATTGTTCTAAAAATATTTATTTAAGATCCAAATTCATTCATTTTGTGTTCAAATCAACTCGAAATTTTACGTCTCAAATTAAATTCTGGATGTCACAATTCTCCTTATCTTTAGAAATTTCGTCCCCGAAATATACATAAATTATTTCACGAATTTTATTATATATTTGAACTGATTTGTAAGGATGTGAAAAAGTTGAGACCAAAATACAATTATTGCTGTTTTGTGAGTTTTTAAAATATTGAGACTAAATTACAATTGTTATTTTTTTTGGATTTTTAAATTTAAAATTACGGATAGGACAAAATTTTTTTTCTCCCAAAACTCGTGCTCTTATATATAGTATAGACTAGTAGGAACAAGCCACTCCCTATATTGTACGCACCTTCTCTTGATATGCTTTCAACCCTTTTGTTGGGACTACCTAGCCTAAGAACATTAGGCTCTTTGCCATAAAATTACACTTATTGGATTGACATACAATTTCTCCCTCTAGAAAGTAGATAAAACATCTCTCAAATGCTGTAGATGAACTTCAACAAAGCAACTGAATATAAGTGTATCATTTACCATTAAAAACAAATGTCATGGAAATAAACAACAAATTTATTGACAAAGGGCCGAATAACATAGTTCATGACCTTTATAAAGGTACTGGGAGCGCTTAACAGACCAAAAGATGTCACCATTCACTCATATAAGTCATCTCGGGGATTGTAAGTTGTCTTTCACTTGTCTCCTGGCTTAATTTGCAAGTGGTGATATTCGCTCTTTAAATCAATCTTGGAGAAGACAGTTGCTCTCACTAACTGATCCAACATATCATCTAACCTTGAAATCGAAAAAAGGTATTTAACATTGATCTAATTGATGGCTCTATTGTTAATACACATCCTCTAACTTTCATTCTTTTTTGGAACCAAGAGTGTTGGTACTGCACACTTAACTCCACCTTGATCATGCCCACCCAGCAAACAAGATCGACTCTAGTGCATGCGGTGGATCTATTCGTTGCTGCTTGAGATGCGCAACCCTCCCCGTGAGTTGTCTTCTCAATTATTCTATCTTGGCATCATGCAAATCTCTCTCCCATTGGGTCCTTCAGTGCCACTGTTGCTTGCTGCCTTCTTGCCATGACCACCAACCATAATCAATTAAAGGGGAAACACACCCATGAGATTGAAACTTGTGCTCTGATACCAACTGATGTTGACTTTACTACAATTTATTGGATTTGAAAGGGAAAGAAGCACACAACAAACACACAAAACATAAAAGAAAAAACTTCACATAAATTTCAAAATTTCAATTATGCCAAAAACTATCATTACAATGATTCATAGGATTTATATATAAAAACTTAAAAATCAATCAAAATAAAAATTACATAATATTCAACCCACTAATAGTTAGAATCATGCCAGATTGGTAGCCCAAAATCTGGTCTGATTCAGATTTATTTGAACTTCCAAAACAGACAGCTGATAATTACTACAAATATAAAACATTAGCAAAAAGTTCCTATTTTGATAGACTAAATGATGAAATTTTGGGTTGAAAATGCGGTCAATCAGCCGTAGACGGTTGATAGTGGATTTGTCTCCTCAAGAGCTTTTTGGATTGTGCTTAAATGCTGAAAACACACCTTTAGAGAAAATTACAACCAATTACGGAACAATATAAAATTGCTCTTAAAGTGGGTCAGTTGCATCTAATCATCGTAGACTTAGTCCTGTCAATTTTATCCAGGTATTCTAGTGCCATGATGTCTGCATCATATTCTCATTGAGGATATAACAAAAATCCTAAGTGCGTTAAGTAGTTTTTGCATTATTTGCATTCTTTAGTACAAAAGAGTTAAGTATGAAACAAGAGATGTGAAAATCATTTCCATTAAGTGGTCTTACCCTCAGGTAGGCCTGCTAGGTCTGTTGTTGGTCTAGTAAGATCTGCTATAGGCTCTTAGGTTGGCTGGCCGCTGTTTTCGGGTGTGCTACTTTTGTGTTCTCGATTATCCTTTTTTGCATTATTTGGAGGACTTCGATGGAGTCGCCTTCAATCTATGTTTTGTGCACCTCTGCTGCTCTCATTGCTATAGCCTTTAAGCTTTTAAGAGGTGCCCCTATCTTTGTTATAGGGTTTGCGCTAGTGAGTAATCGCTTTTTACTTCTCATTATTTTTTATTTTAATCATGTATATGGTACAACTTTCACTACCCAATAGAGCTATTTTTTAGGTTGAATTTCGTTAGTTGGTTTGGTCTTACCTCAATGCTTGGCTAAGAAACTAGCTCATCTATATAACAATGCAATGGTCCTATATCCTCTTGCTAGCATTTGCAAATTTCTTCGATTCTTAGATATTTACTTTTTATAAAACCTTTTTCTAAGAAGGGTTCTATAAACTCCTTTTTTTTATTGTGATTTATATGTCTCCCCAAAGTTTCTCTTATTACTTGTTTAACCCCAAAGATGAATATTACTTTTGTCACCCTCCATCTTTGATGAACAATTATAATCCCTCAAATTACAACAACAACAACCAAGCTTTTATCGTACTAAGTGGAGTTGGTGACATTTCACCCTCAAATTAAAGGGTGAAAAATATCATTAATACATATTTTAGGGGCTAAATTGTAGTTAGTTAAGCAATTTGGGGGTGATAGGAGTAAATACTCATCTTTAGAGTAAATGAGTAATGTGGGCAATTCAGGTGACATGTAATTATTCTTTTTTTTGTTCTCTTTTAAGCCTTGTTTGGTTGGAGGATGAATTTGGGTAAGGAAAGAGAAAATATTTTATTTTATAGAGTTGATGGGAAAGAAATTTATTTTAATATTGGGAGGTGTGTAGGATGTGAAATAAAGTTGATTTTAAGGTTGGAATTTGTGTTGGATGTGAAATAAAATTGTTAAAATTTGTGATAAATTTAAAATATAAATAAAATATTAATGTGTCTTTTTTGGATAGTTACCAAACAAGGCCTTACTTTTATTATTTATAGCAGTTTCTTACACTATCGTATATGCCACCATGTAAATGCTACTTGCGGTTGTTTGATTTTTCAGTGCTGGATTGCTATGGAAGATTGCATGTGTTCAAAGCTTGTGAAATGCCCTCTTTGGCAGAAAATAAGGTTTTGGTTGTATATGCATCCAAAGGTTTGCTACACCATTTTCATGTTTTGATTTTTGAAGTCATCATTTTCCATTAAATTTAACATAACAAATAGGTTTAATAATTCTATCACTTTTCAGGAATTTTTGCGACAAAACAATACTGGAAAGTTACTTTGGCAACTATTTGGGGTTCAAGCTGCATCCTTGTGTCTCTTTGGTATTCGTGAACATGAAGAGATCATGTGGGATGCATTTAGAAAATCGGGTTAGGGTTTCATGTTTATAACAATAAAAGCCTTTGTAATGTTCTCTTCTCATGTTTTGTTGGAGTTTCTACTGAACTTAGCAGGGTGTCTTAGTCCTTTTTGATCATAGCATATAACTGAATATCAGATTTAGGAGCTTAAGGGTGTTGGCACTGATTCTAGCAAAAACTATAGGTTTAAGTAACATGCTGATTCCTGAATTCAGTATATTCAACCACTGAGAGTGGTCATAGATGTGCTCCACCTTCACTCCCATGTTAAGTGTGGAAGAGTGAAATGATTGAGATGGATGATGAAGCAGAAGAGCAGAAATTAACGACATTTCTCATGACAATGCTAGAATGTTGCATGCTTGTATGATAGCTTGGTTTTTAGTGTAAGCTTCTCATTGTGTGTCGTGACGCATTTGTTTGGTTAGTTTAATTAGACTAAATTAAACATAAGTGGAGATATTTTTATATTGAGATAAGATTTGCGTGCATGTGAAATAATATGTTTTCATCTTTAAATGCATGTTGGGGTGAGATAAGTGTAAGATGTAAAATAAAATTTATTTGTTATTTTAAAATTTATGTAAGATATGAAATATAGTCAGTTGGAATATTGTTGGTTGCATAGGATGTGTTATCTTTAGCCAGATTAAACTAAAAATTAACCTTATGAAACAAATAGACCCATCATATTCTACTACCATCGATGGCTCTGCAATTCTTGCTCCTTAAGGCAGTAATTTTGTATACTAAGTTTGAAGGCATTAAGTTGTACGATAGAGTTGTAACTTTCACTGAGAATTTCATGGGCATGCAACAACATAATTACGAAAATAGATTGCCATTGTGATCTTTTAGATGGTTGGGTATAATGCTCTTGAATGTATGTATTCTTCGTCTAAAAAAATAGAGGGCTTTGCCCAAGCTTACTGCTATTGAATATTATATGAAGTGGTCTTTTTCCAGGAAAAAACATGGTGTGGTTCCTTTATCCCAATCAGAATGTCACACCCATGTCAGTCAAGGATATCATCTTTGACAATTACTCTACCAATTCTGAAGGTGAAACTATGGTACTTTTGTTTTTCATTTTAACGAATTTTAATTATTTTCAGTTATTCTTGATTTTCCTTTGGAGCAATCTGTTTCCTTGTTACATCATCATCGTCGTCGTCGTCATCATCTTCATCAACTAAAATTAATTCAAGCAATTGTCGTTGGCTACTTCGCCAGTAGGCTACTGTGTCATGTTACTAAAGTTTAGCTTTTGGATTATGTTTTTAGCAGTACGCTTTGCCTCTCATTGAAGGATATCCAATGCACCATCTCTTAATTTTTTTTTGATGCATCTCTTTATTCCCAAAGATTTTAGATGTAAGGCTCTCAATTTTCACAGTAAATTGCCCTGGTTTCTTTCCTTCCCACATCATACTTTACTCAACCAGGCATATTAAATCTGCATCTACACGAGGGGTAAATATTTTTATACCGACTTGATTAAATCTTAAAATGCAGGATCAGAAGCAGGTAAACTTCGTTTTGATTGATGGCACCTGGAGTAATTCTGCTGCAATGTATAGGCGCTTGAAGGTATTCTCCTAGCATTGTTTCTTTATATGTAAGCAAGTTTATAACTTGAACATTGAAATTCTAAACTTTTGAGTTATCTAGCTAGTCACCACAATACCTTTGGTTTGCGATAATTCAACACACTTTTATCAGCGGATCTACTTCGTCATGCCACCAACTTGCTAGGATCACTTTGTAACAATATTAACTGTGAGAGTAAACTTGCAACCTTTTGGCTTTGTTTACACTGAAATTCGCATTAATCTAAATCATTTTTATGTCATTCGCTACTGAACTCACATGGCGGACATTTCGACCAAGGGCACATTCTTTGAGGACGGATCTCATTCACTGGTCATCCCCATTCGAAAGCCATTAATTAGTTGCGACTATTTTCTGGAGGGCTTTCTCCTCCGATAGAGAATCTGTTAAATCGTTCTCCTGAATTTTGTCCTTGAGAGCACTATGGAAATAAGCTAGCAATTGATCTTGCATAAACCAACTTTGACTTCCTGCCGCTCTGCATAGCCCACTATTGATTGCCTCTTCTAGATCGCCACATGGCAGTCAACATCCAACAAGTGGAGGGAAGGCCAAATGTGAACGGTAATTCTAGCTCTATAAATAGTTATACTATGAGGTTCGAGAGAGGGTTTTGGTTCTTAAAAAACATTATTGTGCTCTAAACGTAGCACTCTCATCTGGAGACGTGCATACTTTCTAGCCTATAGACATGTTTTTTTCCCCTAGTTATACGGTTTTTGACATGAAACTTTTGGTCTCCTTTTCACTTTATTCGCTTGCGTTGTTACACTCAGCCTGCGTCCTGATTGTTTGTGCCCCTAAAGAATTATCTTACTAGCGAAAGATCAAGGCCCTCCATTGCTTGATGTAATTGCTTATCAACAATCTGTGGTGATCTTCAAAAAAGTTTGAACACTTTGCAGGATGGATGGGCTGCAGCATGGGGAGAGAAAGATCCACCTTGTATTTCACTTTTGAGCACCGGTGCATCGGTGATGCATAAACTTCGGTGGAGCCTTAATTTTCCTCAAATTTGTCATTCTCTCAAACCTTCAGTTCCCTTGTTTGAGCTTCTCAATACATCATCTTCTCCTTTTCTGTGAATAAGGCCACAGCCAGCATGGGACAGAACCTGCACTGCAGCGGCTGCAGCCAGTCTCCTCTCCGAACTGCACAGTAATCCCGATCTACTCTCACTTGGGCTTGATAAACAGGCAGAGGAGGTGGAGAATGCGCTGGGTATTCTGCTCGAGGCCCTCACGATTCGACGGCTGCGGATGGGCAGATCCATCACTCGGCGAGAGAGACATAATAACAACTGCATCTGAAGCTGCTTCAAAGTTTTCGATTTTGTTTTCCATACAATCTTTGCATACAAGAAGTGCAGAAGCAGAAGAAGAGCTATACATATGGAGCTTGTTGAACATTTTGCCGTTCAACAAAGTTGGTTTTTTATTCAAATGGCTAACCAAATCGATTTGATGAGCAATGTTTGTAATGCTTTTGACGCCCCTAGCAGTATTTCTCTAAAAGCAGTTCTACTTTGATGACAAATTTATGGAACTGTAACATGAATTTTTTTTTTTTTTTTTTTGATGTCATTCTTGTTTGGATATGATATATTCCAAGGAGGGGATTATTTTTGAAAATTCCACAGTAACATTTTTTTAATGTTCCGTTAACATTATTATTATTATTATTATTTGATAGAATATTTGAAACATTTTTTAAGTTTTATTTGTGAAATAAAATTATTTTATTATTAAAAATTTTATTAGATGTGAGTTAAAATTAAGTTATTTTATTGAAATATATGTATGATATTAAATGAAATTATTTTTTAAGATTAAAATTTATGTTCAATGTAAATTAAATTAATTGTTATTATTTAAATTTGTATATAATGTAAAATTAATATAAAATATTAATAAAAATAATTCTAAAGGAATTTTGAGTTTTTTAAAGTTCTAATTATTTGAGATTTTAAAGGGAAAATTGACAAAATCGAGATCTCCCTCATTTAATTGGAAGATATATTTAGGTTAAAGAGAATAAATTATTATAACTGTATAATTTGATATAAATTTTTAAATATTGAGGTTTGTGTAAGCAAATAAATTTTTTTATTAATATGCATGTTAGATGTAAAATAAAAATTTATTTTCAATATTTTTGTGGAAATTATTAAAAAAAATTATTTTATATATTATAATTAGTATGAAATGTGAAATAAAAATTTAAAAATAAATAATTTCTTTTTGGTTTAGAAGCAAACAAGGCTTTTAGTTGATATTGTTCTTAAAGTTCCCAACGACTTTCTAAAATTAAGGGAAAGAAATTTATGGACTTGAAGACTATTTATATCAATGAATAATGCTGATAATTAAGTTCAACTTTGTTGTAGTTAAATCAGAATTATTAAGAATGACTAATTAGTATAAATGTAATTCTCAAATATTCCTTTTTAGCTTTCAGATGAAAATTAAGAAGAGATCATAAATTTTTATTTGAACTCCTACTGCCATTTACATAAAGCATCACATTTTTAGCGTAGGAAAATAAAACTTTACCAAAGGAACTGTATTTCATATGCATCCGTAGGCAACGAGAAAAGAGTGTTCCGTTCATAAGTGCAGACTTGCGGTCAAGATAAAAGATCAGTTATATATCAACAATAGAAAAGAGAGCTCGGAATGTGAGCACCCAAGGTCTTAAATCTATTTAAGAACAGTGACGACGACTTGCCTCCCTCTCAGATTAAGTTTTTTTATAATTTTATTTAATTACTTATTTTTGTGCAGACTGTCTTTTAACATTTACCATAAATTTCGAGAAACCTCAATTCTTCCTCAGAGAACCTGTACACATAAAACATCACCTATCCTCGACTCTTTCATTAAGGTTTCAATTTTCAGACACTTGCTAGCCTTGACAAGAACACTTTTCTTCAATATTGATTCTTAGTTCATGATCAAGAACTTCTCAAAAAAATATTTTTCAAGAACACATATTTCAAGAAGCCTTTTTGATAAGTATTCTCGACTTCTTCATTTATCCTTCATCTCGGAAGAAAAGATTTCTTCAATTAAAAATTGACTCCAAATAGAATAGGTTTTACCCAATTCATACCATGCTTTACTCCAATTGACAAATTTGAGTTGAGGCATCATCACTTCCAATTACCATTATAAGTGAATATCTTTTCCTTATTTACAAAATGCTTTTTATGTTAAGAACCTTAAATTATTGCTGGTTATATATATATAAGAAAACCCGCGTAAGATAAACAACAAAAGTGGCAGGCATTGAAGTTGCCTAAATCTTCATGCGCCTTAGAAGGAATACAAAAAATAGCTTACCAATCTCAGCTCTCGACCACAAATCTTCCCTCCTAACCATGGCTACCCTCATGATATTTTCACCCCATCATTACCCACACAATCTCTCTCCCCCCCTCTCCCAACCCCTTTAATTAGCTTCTCTTATCAGCATCCACCCACAGCACAGCCATGGCGAAGTCTCCCTGGACCTTCACTCTCCTCAGATTCATGGCCATGGCCGCCGCAATCTCCGCCGCCGTTGTCATGGCCACCAGCCATGAAACCATCACCTTCTTCAGCGTCACTCTTAAGGCAGAGTTCTACTACATCCCTTCCTTCACGTAATCAAACTCAACTTCTCTCTCCTCTAGTAGCTATATTCTCTACAGACATCAATTGGGTTAACCGCCTTGCCTGCAGATTCTTCCTCATCGCCTATGCCATTGCCGCCGGCTACAGCCTCCTCGCTCTCTTCGTCCCCACCACTGGCTTGCTGTCAAGATGGGTCGTCATCTTCGACATTGTAAGCTCGTATTTCATGATGGGAAATAAAATTCACCATAATGATCTACTTCTTTTCTTGTAAAACATAAACAATTCTATGTTCTTACAAAAAGTTATAATCACGGTTGTGAATTCAGTTGGTAGCTATGCTGTTGACGGCAGCGGTGGCAGCAGCAGGGGCGATCTCGCATTTGGGGAAGAAGGGGAACGAGCACGCAGGATGGCTGCCGATCTGCAAGCAGGTTCCCAAGTATTGCAACCATGTCATGGGAGCTCTGATAAGTGGCGTCATCGCCCTTCTACTCTACGCCATGATCGTCCTCCACACCATCAGCACCAAGCTCTAAACCTCTTCTCCCTATGAAAAGATCATAGATATTCACAGATTAATGATACATTAATGTCAATGATGCATCCAAGATTCAGACATTTATGTTTGTTAGTTAATCAATTGGAGACTATGCATGAAGTCCACAGTTTTAGGTAGCTTTGGTGGGATTTATTCTGTTTTGTTGGGGGAATTTAGGTTCTTTCTGGCACAATTGATCATTAGTTGTCAGGCTAAATTTTTAAAGTGTGACCGCTCAACAAGCAGGGGGATCATTAATAGAAGGGAAAATTTTAAGGGTAAATAGTAATTGGGTCCATCTAATTTGCCGTCATCTGCAACTAGATCTCTACTATTTATCAATTAAAGAAAATAGTCTTTCAAATTGTGTAAATATATGACAGGATCCTCAATTATAATAGAAAAAGTGCACATAATGGTAAATTAGAGGGATTCAGTTGCCATTTTTAAATAGTATAGATCTAATCGCACATGAGAGAAAACTAAAGAGACACAATTACTATTCACTCTAATTTGAAATTTTTTCAATTCAACTGCCAGCTAGCGGCATCCCTCGAGATCTCTTCATTGTATTTAGTTGGAGAAATAATTGGGTTCAAGTAACAAGTAGGATTTTTGGCAAAGAATCCCTAAATGACGCATGTAGAAGAGGGATTCACAAGCATGTTAAAAAAAGGCACGTTATCTCACAATTTCTTTACAGAATTTCTTTTCGTAACTATAATTTTTTTAAGGGCATTTTTCAGTATTGTGTGATGGTTTTTCAATTACACAAGTATATATTTTTCAGATATGTAAGAGCATTTTATGTTTCTTAAGACGAGGCTTCATATTCTTATAGGACTTCGATTTTCCATTATATATAAGATGTCCCTACATAAAAAAAAATCCCTTACATAACCATACATAGCTCTAAAACAGCCATACAAAACTAAAAAAAGCCTTACGAAGCTGAAAAATGGTGCTCATAATCGAAAGGATAGATACGTAAAAAACAGCAGATTAACACATCATGTTTTTTTCCCATAAGTCTCACTTTTACATACGTTGCACGGCTATAAGCTTCCGAACATCCTACCTAGTACTCGATCTGAATACAATAATTTCTTCTTGAGTTGGGAGTATTTTAGTGTAAAATGTTAATCTTATTGAGGACTTAGCAGAGTAAATATGATTTAATGTCAGTAATACTTGCTATTAAATATAAATTGCTAATAATACTTATGGCTTAATCAAGTACTTGTATAAGTCCTCCATAAGGTTAACGACTTGCACTAAAAAAATACATACTCAACAAAAGATGATAGCTGACGGTAAAACAGAGATAACTCAAAATAATAATGCAAGAATACAATAATCTTCAACAGAGGTGCGTTATTTTATTTTGTATTTGTGTGAGAGATTATTAATCACTAACAATATCTCAATTATATGATTAAACATGAGAATGGATTAATGGGCGACGTGGATGCTTAAAGTTTATTCATAGACCTTATGGTTTAATAAAATAACTGTTTGGTGAACTAATTAACCTACTTAATCACCATCTCAGACAAAGACATGAGACATGAAGAATATCTTAGTTAATCTTAGTACAAATTTGACTAACTTACTATTATTTCTATGCCTTTTGTGATTTGATAGTTTTTTTATTTCATTAAATAATTTTAAAATTAATGAAATCCAAAAATTTGTGCCTAAATCCACTGATGAATATTGCCAATTTTAGGACCTATTTAATCGCCAGGGAGGTTAATTTTAATGAAGGTAAAAAGTTAATCTACCTTTGAAAAATTAGATGTTCGCAAAAAAGTATAGATATTTCTATACATCTAAACATGTCATGTTGTAATGTATCTCTGTGACCCATGTCGCCTCCATGCTTTCAAGATGCTTCTATAAAACTAAGCACAAATTATAGCAAAATTATATAATCACACAGATATCTCTTATATTATTTAGCATGTCTGGTTATGTTTTGTAATGTGTCCGTGCTTTCTAGGATGTTGGATGGTTGAAGGAAGAAGAAACAAACGTGTATGTTTGGTAATTTATAATTAACAAAAGTGTAGTTGTATTTTTTATATACATATGTAGATTGTTAAGAGTTACTTTGAATTTTCGAAATGAAAAATTATCCAAGAATATCATTGTTCGGAAAGTCTTGTTCAGGATGTGAACCTTGTTAGATAACAAGGATTTGACGAAGAAATGAATAAAGATTGACTTATTCAACATCATATGGCAATTGTAGATATGCTCTTTAAGAAATAACCAAACATGAAAAGTATAAACTTTGATAGACAAGCTCGAAGTGGAGTCATACATTGAAACACAAATAGTGAAGTTGAAATGATTTTTTTAAAAATGTTATCAAAAATGTTACTTCGTGAAAATTTTTCAACAAAGATCAACCATGACTTAGAAAACAAGTACAAAAAATGAAAAAGTGCACAACTGAGGACAGCTACGGGGTATTGTGGGAAGGTATTATATAATTTTGTTAAAATCTTGCACCCTAATTTCTTACTATAAATGATAACTTAGACGCATTTGATGGTTGTTGCTTTGCTAAGTCTCTCTCCTCCATTGTTATACTGTTGCATTTTTTTTTTTGAAAATTAATAAAGTTCTTCCTGCTCTCTTTTTTGATTATTCCCACACAGGTTTCTACATATATCAAGTGTATTCATATATGCAAAACCCATGATAAGTTTTACAATAAGAATAGGAATTAAATACAAAAGACTCAAAGAAGATTCAACAGGAAAGGCAAATCACCACTTGCAATCCCAAGGCAAGCCGATTTATAAAAAAAAAAGAACGGGATAGGTTTCAAAGTATGCTGCTACGTTAAATCACCATGTATCACATTTCCTTTTTCGCTAAATAGAGGAGTAAAAGAATAATAAGCACGCATTGAAAGGCAGAACAAGCTCAAAACCACATAAATGTTGGAAGACGAACAACAAAAATACATGCTTTCATCTTGGATGTCTAATGGCGTGAACAGTATAAACCAATGTTCAAGAAAGGAAAGAAAGCGAAACCAATTCACTTGTAAAGTAGCAGCTTATTCACACTCGTGCCTTTTGAAATCAAAATTGTTCAGAACTTTCAGTAAGCCATCTTTTCCATGCAAAATTTTATCGAAGTTTAGTCAGAAAAAGGTTTATTAGAGGCCAGAAAGTATCGCGCCGTGGGCACGGAGAAGACAGGGGATAGCATACCTTCCATGGCTACTGGAGATGATAGCGGAGAAAGGGCATACTAAATCCAGCACGGGCAGCTGCACAGCGGAGTAAGAAAGATGAAGCCGATGCAGAGAGAGGGCGAAAATACAGATTTGGCAGAGAGGGACGAACCAACCTTTGCGTGGAAAATAGAACGCGACTGGAGAACAATGCCCTAGTCGAGGGGTCTTTACTGAACTGAATCCTCAAAGCCTAACGCGGTCGGGCGAGGGTTTGTTCCATGCGAGAACAGCGAGGTGAGCTAATGGCGACGCCTCAGCTTCGTTCAAAATCGGAGATTTTCTCCTCCATCTTCTCCGTGACTGGAAGCCTGGAATGAGATCCGTGGAAAAGGGATGTTCTTCTTAGGATTGTAAGGGAACGAGCTCGAGCTCCCGGATCGTGCCCGCCCTTCTAGCCGGCGAGGCAGAGAAAGCGGCCACCGGAGCCTACGCCGATTGAACGCTCCGTTGACCGTCGATTTGGTTTGGGGACTTCGCACCCGTTCGATTATTTTTTGGTTTTTTTTAAAATATTTTGCAAACTGTAATTATTAAAATTTCCCGTAAAATGTGAGAATAAAAATAATTGTAATTATATTCAATTTTATAAGAAATATGAAATAAAAATTTTTTAAAAATTTTGAGTTAACTTTAAATTCTAAAAATTTCACGTGCATTACACGTAGGATCATAAAGAAGTGTAATTTTGTATGATTAAAATAAATACAATATATGTTTAATTTTATTTTAACTTTATTCACTTTTGTATTCACTTTGGTGAAATTTATATATAAATGCACGTCAAGCAAAATATATTAAAAAAATTTACAAAAAATATGAAAAAAAAAAAAGTAAAATAACGATAAAAAACAGTGTTATCTTATTATTATGTGCGTGGTGCTGTGTGTGGGGTCGCATGCACATGCGATGCCCACTAATTGGGCGTCTCACAAGTAACATGGCGTAATACCAGCATCAAATACAGGTTTCAATTTCTAACAAAACGAGATCTTAGGGGCACAATATGTAGCTATACATTATATACAAAATAATGTCTATTAATAGATAATAGCACAAATTTCAGAAAATCGACGACACCACAAAATTATGATTGATCACTACCATTATGTATTACTATACTATCCCTTCTCACGAATTCAAATCAAATAATTCTGCAAAATATCACAACGATGCATTTGATATTCTCACGTGATTTTGTCCTCTCTTTGCCTTTATAAATCTAAAAAATAACTATGCCTCTCATAATAATTTTATAGGTATAGTTTTATGATATGCTAGAAAGCTAATATTTCATATAAAAATATCACTCTTTCTCATTTTTCATTTCTCATTCTGATGAAAGTTTACAAATGAATTTTTGGTGAATATATGCATTTCGTATCATTATATATAGAATCACTCCCAGATTGGATGAAATCGGTCTCATTTCATACCATATCTGCCAAACGTGTCGCATATTTTTTTTTTTCATTTTTGCATGAAATAGAAATTAAATACCTTATAAGGAATAATTGAGATCACATCTCAAAACATGCATTTTTTTGTTAAGATTAGTATTACCATAACATTACACATGCTCTATTCCAATAAAAATCACCTAACATATTTAAGTGTGTCAAATAATTAGCCACACTATTTACACTGCGTTGTATATGAGTGGCTTTACAAAAAGTAAATGAAAGAAGTATGCTCATAATATTCTTAAGTACAAGATCTTTATATAATCTATTAGGGCAATGTGTATCCGCATTTAAACTTTCATTTGGTCTCCAGTCGTTCTCTAGCGGTGGTTCAGATGCTTTCTATGGTGTGTGTTGCTGTTGATCTAAATCATCGTTCCTATCATTTTATTGTATCTCCTCACAATGTGTTCTTGTGCACCTAAAGAATCTCTACTATGCAAACCCGTAATCCACATTTTACCCATCTAACTGAAATTTGAAAATCCACAAATTTTAAATCAGTTTCTAATCAAATTCAAATTTTTATCAATAGATTTTAAGTTCTAGATAATTTTTTTAAGTATATTTAAATCAAAATTTGATTTGATATAAATATACTTAAAATAAATATTATTTTATGTATGTCAATATTTATCTAATTAAGTTTCACGGAAATTTTTTTCCTCATTATCTTCTACCCAAAAATCAAAAATTTAATTTCACGTCGAACTTGCCAGAAAGCTACGCAAATTGTTGAAAAAACAAAATTTCAAGATCAAATGAATATTCATCTCTCTGCTTTTTCTGCATTTTAATTTTTTTATAAAAAATATAAATTATTTTTTCAGACATATATAGATAAAAAATAAAGTTAGTTAATTGTGAAAATATTAAATAAAATCAATTGATATATTGAGAATTGTATAGGCTACTTTATTTTTTTAAAAAATAATTTTGCCCATCTTGAATATGAACCAAATAGAATGTTATGATTAGTTGGCCCAATTTGATCTTGCTTGATGTAATTGAAAATTTATAATTTGAATTTATTTTTAAGAAAAATAGCAAAATCTAAAACCAAATATTGGGCTATAATATCATTGAATTTGTCTACATTTTGTAATTAGAGTCAAGAATACATACAAGCCAAGTTTGTTTGAAATTAAAAATTATTATTATTTCAAAATGATTTGATACAAGAACAAATGCTGAAGCATACGTGAAGAATTACCTCACATAGCCAACAATAATTCATGATATTTAATATACAAAGAAATAACCCTAACATAACTATTAGGTTAGATTTCTAGATAAAATTGTACTTGAATTTGGGCCCAACTTTGGCCCATAGGTGGCTTCTCCCATAACACAGAACATCAAATCTACCAACATAGTTGAGAACAAATAATTCATGTTATTTTTTTTTTAATGGAAAATAATTCATGTTAGTTTTACTCCAATGAATATGTATTGCTAATAAGAAGTTATGCTTGATATTTAATATACAAGAGTTGACATTAACAACAAAAATATTCTTTTAGAATTGGTGGACTGGATCTCTCGCTATCAGGATATCGAGTCGTTAAATATTGTTATGCGATTAGTACTCGTTTAACTGACATAAAATAAGGAAAATGTTGCTTTCACCAGTGTGGTACTAGTAATTATCTGTTTGTAATACTTCTACCCCTTCACTATTTCAGTATTTATTGCCCACAAACCATCTCTCCCTGATCTTCCAACTCCTTCTCCCATCAACCTCCAACCACTGCAGCCATGACCGGCAGAGGCTTGCTTCGATTCCTGGCCATGGCCGCTTCCGTCTCCGCCGCCCTCGTCATGGCTACCAGTCGTGGAACCACCACCACCTCCTTCAACATCACCATTCATATCCAGTTCTACCACACCCAATCTTTTACGTAATCAAATTCAACCTGTTTCTCTTTCTAATGTCAATTATCTTTGTTGCTAAATAAATTAAGGAGTATCATTACTGAACCAAAACGGATAATATCTATAGCGAGAGTTTGATCATTTGTTGATTCTGCTCAATAAGTCGATCACCTTACTACTGATCATATTTGATAATGAGATTTGAACTTCAATTCATCAATCTTTTACTTGAACTTTCAACAATCAACCTTCTACTCCTATACTTATAATAATCCAACTACTTTCACGCAGGTTCTTTCTCATCACCAAATCCATCACTAGTGCCTACAGCCTTCTTGCTCTCTTCCTCTCATCCGCCGGCTTAAAGTCAAGATGGATCACCATCCTCGACACAGTAAGCTCGAACCTTTAGACAATTCTTCTTCTTCTTCTTCTTCTTCTTCTTCTTCTTCTTCTTCTTCTTCTTCTTCTTCTTCGTCATGACATGCCGTCGCTTTGAATCCAGTTGATAGCTATGCTGTTGACGGGCTCGACGGCGGCCACGGGGGCGATACTTCAGGTGGGGAACATTGGGAACCAGCACGCCGGATGGCTTCCAATCTGCAGCGAGGTTCCGAAATACTGCAACCATGTCTTGGGAGCTCTGATAAGTGGCTTCGCTGCCCTTCTTCTCTACGCCGTGATCGTCCTCCAAACCATCTTCACCGAGCTCAACCCTCTTCACCCATGAAATTAAAATGTTGGACACCATGGAGTCCTCCATCCCAAGCTTGAACTGTCATTGCATGATATATTATGCATATCAGATTCACGCTTCCTGATATTTTCCTGTTTGTTGTTGAGTTATTACACTGTAAATTTGGCCTGAATCAACTTGTAACATACATATTTCTTCTACATAGAGTTTATATATATATATATTGCCGCTTTTGTTTGAAAATTTTTAGTTTGTGACAACTAAATGATTAATAGTATGATCTGAACATAAAGATTTAACATTTTCTTGTAACAAGTTTATCTTTGAGGAATGAACAAAACAAAGTCAAGACGGGTAATATTAGAGGTGGGCACAAAGTTGAAGAATAAACTGACTGATTGTGACTCGGTCCAATCATCTCATAAATACATAACCCAACAAAAGCACATTATTTTTGTTAAATCTACAAGAAGAATTTGTGTTATTAAACAAGTTATTAATTTTAGTGTAATCGATCTTTCTTGAAATTATTGACTATATATATAATTTTAAAAATTTAAGTTCAATAATAATTAAAATGAGTGTCGGGACCCACGGTCTTGGGCACAAACCTTTGACTTAATCAACTAAACAAGGCAACGTAAATAGACCTGATTACTAGGGTTGACTCGGCTCGACTTGGCCTTTATTGGGAAAATACAGTCACGATAATATATTGTCTAGTCATTATAGATTCAAATCAACGCAATAATGAAGCACAATTTCATATCAAAAATCACATTCTAGCAAGAAGTACTATTTCAAAATGCCAAAATTAAAGATTATTGAAAATCTCAAATAAGAGGAAAAATTATGATTGTATATCAAAAGAAAATTCTATTATTCTTTAAAAATTTTCAGAAAAATTACAAGAGATCACACCCCCACCCTCTCAAAATTGAGAATAGATTCTCTAATTTGGTTCATCTAATTTATATAAATTTAGACATATATGAATATATTTATAAACAAATTAAAATAAAATACTTCTAAACTTTGTATTCTTGACTTCAAATATTGCTAGCATTTGAAATGTACTTTTACTTATATAACTTGAGAGTCCTTTGAATCTATTTATTATGATTTATATTCTAAAAACTTAATTTATGACTCTAGATCTCATTGCATTGCAAGCTCCTTTCATTAATGTCGTTTCAACCAGCAATATCTCCATTCATGTTTCCACTAGTAATAGACGTATTTTATACATACAATAACCAACATAATTATTATTGGACGATTGAAAGTAATATCAAAATTTTATCTATTTGAATAAGAGGAAAAATTATCTACTAAGGCCATGTTTGTTTGGCAGTTAAAAATTAATCTGGTTTAATTTTAAATAGACACATAACATCACACATAAAATTTAATATTAAAAAATAATTTTATTTCACATCCTACACATATTACTAAAATAATAACTAACTTATATCACATCTCTCACATATCCAAACATAATAACTAACTTTATATCACATCCCTCACATATCCCAATATAATAACTAATTTTATTTCATATCATTTACAATTTTTAATAAAAAAATATCTCTATTTAAGTTTAAATATTTTAATTTTGCTAAATTAAACCTTACAAATAAATAGACATAATTATTATTATCACCTTTCTTACCAACTTACTATAATATTATAAATATTAAGACAGAAAACAAAAGGGGATTCTCGTGCTCTTCACTATACCGATCTTTCTTAGAATTAGATCTCTAGCTTTATTTCTAAAATCGTCATCTTACTAGAAGTATTTCTTCGTTTTTTGCTCCCTAATATGAGAAGCTGGCGTGCCGATTGGAGTTCTCTGCCAATAACTTGAAGATGAAAGCTCCTCTCCTACTCCTTATTTACAAATATATCTGCTATACTTTAACATATTTTATATTCAACTACTTTCTATAGTAGATTTAAACTATCGAATTTGGCAACATGGTTTGCCTTAGGCCACTCAAGTTTTCAAGTAAAAGTTACTTCTTCCATTTTGTTTCCTTATTATCTTGCTCATGTTTTATTGTATACCATTTAATATTTGATGGTTAATTGTTTTAATATTTTGAATTTTTACACCCATGCTACAGTACTAACTAGTATATATTACACCGTGTATATCCTCTTCATAAAAATAATTATATTTATATAGTATAAATTTTATAAAATGAGCGTATAATGTATACCAAAATTTATGTGATATAGATATAAATGTCTCGACAAACTTTTATTTTTAATTCATGATCAACTATCTCATTAAGTAATTGTGTGATTACCACAAATACCACTAATGGCCTAATAAGGTGATCAAGTTGAGATCTGATGGTCTATTAATTTATAAAAGGGATATTTATACACATGCCACACAAATCTTCATGTATTACATCACACACAATTTCTTCACACTCCATAGTATAAATTTTGTGAAGAAAATATGTGTGGTGTAATATTAAAAGATTTGTGTGACATGTAGGTAAATGTCCTTTTATAAAATAATGATGTTTTATAAAATATGCAAGACTTCTTAAACTAACTTAGTTGACCAAACATTTAAGCTAAAGTTTAATTAAAAATAAATGCTTAAAAGAATTTTCAAGGCATCTGACCTAATTAAAATAATCTATATATTCAGTCATATATTATGAAAATCACATAAAGTATCATTTCATGAAAAGTTGGGCTCATTTTCCCTCACTCTTGAAAGCAACAATATTGAAGATTTACAATAAAAAAAAACAATATTGAAAACTTTGATAAGAAAAAAAACAATATTGAAGACTTTTCATAAATTATCTTTTTAAGAAATTTTAGCATATCATCAAATCCATGCTAATAGATTTTAGGCCTCATTTGGCACCATCACTGAAAGAAATAAAGGAAAAATATTTTATTTTATAAAATTAATAAAAAAATTATTTTATTATTGAAAATTGTGTAGGATATAAAATAAAATTAATTTTAAAATTTAAATTTAAGTTGGATGTGAAATAAAGTTGAATTTAAGATTAAAATTTGTATTAAATGTAAAATAAAATTATTAAAATTTATAATAAATTTAAAATATTAATAAAATATTATGTTTGACTTTTTTTTCGATGATACTAAATAAGGCCTTAAACTCAAAACTTACTATATAAACTCGAATGTTAATTAATTTTGATTTATAATGATATATATAATGTATAATTATAATTCATATTTAAACTCAAAAGATTAAATTGATTTGAATTGAAATTTGAAATTTTGAATTATGTAACTCACTCAAAATACGGCCCATTTCCTGCTTTATACCTAGAATTTGAAATCGATAAAATGATCTGGGATATTATTTTTTTTTACATAAAGTCCATCATAAAATAAAGGAATAATTACCTATATGCCACACAATTTAGTTTTATTTATGTCTTACCCATTCATTCTTAATTAATTATACTATGCACACTCAAAATATTATAAAATCTTACATACACACATTTGAGTTAAAACTTAATCAAAATCTATTTGAAAAAAAAATATTCTGTTAGTAAATCATTAAAATTATATTTTTACTCTTAATGGTATATATTTTCTCTTCCTCAATGCCACACTAAAGCGCTGATTTGTCCTAAAATCAATTCACATCGCGGATGTTTTCTTCCTTTGTCGCTACCTAAACATTAACGTTTTAGAATTTTCACTCAAAATATATTTAAATATCTTTAAAATAATATGTTGAACGGCTCAGATTTTTTATAATTTAATTATAATTAGATTATTGAAAAATTATGATTATTCATTATAATAGAAATAAATTAAAATGTGTATATGTAAGATTTTATAATATTTTGAGTATGTATAGTGTAATTAACTAAGAATGGATGGTTAGGGCATAAATAAAATTAAATTGTGTGGTATTTAAGTAATTATTTTTAAAATAAAATAGTAAATATAAATTTTGATGAAAAATATTAGGAAATATACTAGGTAGACGTACATCTGTGCTGACACCATTGTACTATTCTAATTCATGCCCACTAGCTAGCTAGACATCAATATCAGTGGCTCACGAGAAGTACTGCATATTTTTAATAAAAAAATTTAAAATTTAAATTTAATTAAAACTTCTATGCGATATTAATATCATATAAATAAATAAAAATATTTTATTTATATAACTTTATTATCATATAAATATTACATAATAATTTTAATTTGATTCAAAATTTGAGATCTATTACTTACGAGAGCTACAGATATTCTCAAATTTCACTAAACATGATGGTGGCACTTTTTGCAATTATTTTGAGTTCTTTTTTTTTTTTTGATGTGTGGAAAAAATTTTACATTCAAAACGAGCATAATTCAAAACGCCAATCACTGGATGTCTCGCGTGCACTTCAAGCAAGCCCGTGCATGCGTCGCGCCAGGCTTGGCCCAGGCAAAAATAACTTTTCCTGTGTGGGGTGCAGCTGGCACCATGTCAAGTGTTGTGGGATTAGGTCAGATGTAACAAAAACAAAAAAAATACAGTTTTTTTTTATTCAGAGAAAATACAGAGTTTTAATTTGGAGCAAGGTTATGAAATTTTAAATCAACTTTTATTATTTAAGTGAGTTAATTATCTAATTCCATAAATTAGAGATACATTTTATACATAATACATGCAATTACTATTAAACTTTTAGCATATTTATGTGCATAAAATACCATGATTAATATATTATATTTTAATTTAAGCTTTTAGCCAATCAATATAACAGAGCTAACATATATAATTTCAAGTCATTTATAAGGCTCTGTTTGGCAATGGACTAAAAATCATGGCTAAAATTACTCATGGCCAAAATCTTAAATTTATTTTAAAAAAACTTAAAAAATTATTTTATATCTCATCTCACACAAATTCCAACATTAAACAATCACTTTATTTCACATTCAACACAATTCTCAATAAATCAATTAATTTTATTTCACATAATACATAATTTTTAATATAATTAACTTACTTTATTTCACATCATACACATTTTTCAAAAATCACTAAAAATTCCAATCAAATCTTCTTTTTTTTCTTATTCCTAAACAGAGCTTAAGAGTCAGCTTCAATTAAATTAAAGAGACGTTTGGTTGATGTTTTCATGTTATGTGAAAATAAATTATTTAGGGGGCGTTTGGTTCGTTGTTATCCAGATGTTATGTTATGTAATCTAGATGTCACGACATCTAGATATTATTTTTTAACTAATAATTTAATAATCTAATAGAAGATTATTTGTAGATATCATTAAACCAAATAATTGCTTTCTATAAATAACATAACATAATATAACATCAAGATAACATTGAACCAAACGTCCCTTTAATTTAATGATAAATTTAAAAAAAAATATATATAAAATATTATAAAATTACTAAGTGGGTGTTTAGTTCAATGTTATTTTAATATTATGTTATGTTATATAGAGAAAGTAACTGTTTGATTTAATGATATTTCTAAATAATCTTCTATTAGATTATAAAATCATTAGTCAAAAAATGACATCTAGATGTCATAACATCTATATCACATAATATAATATTAAAATAACAACGAACTAAATACCCCTAAATAATATCTAAAAGTTATTCAATTTAAGTATAATATAAAGACTTAAGATTAAACTATTTTTTTTTATTTTTTTGATGTAATAAATTTAACTTAAATAAATAGTTTTCTTAAAAATAATATAGATATATAGATATTATTAATATATAGATAACAACAACATTAAAATTCTCCTTAAATATCGTTTGGTTCGAACTTTTTTTGAACAAAAAAATATATATTTTTTATTTTCTAGGTCTAATAAGAAAAAAAATTATTTTAGTATTAGAAAGTATGTAAAATGTGAAATAAAATTAATTATAATATTAATATTTATATTGAAAGTGAAATAAAATTAATTTTTATAGTTAAAAGTTGTGTTGAGCCAAAAAAATAGCCTAAACCAAATGAGGCGTAAGGTTCCTAATTTATTTCAAATTATTTACACTAATTTTTATGTTTATTTTATAATATTTTACACAAATTTTTAATATTAAAATTTGTGTAAAATATTATAAAATAATATTATTTCACATAATTATATATTTCAATAAAAAAAATAAATTTATTTTATTTAAAATCTAACATAAATTTTAATTACAAATTAAATTTATTTCACATATAATATTAAAATAATATTTTTTCTGAACTAAAATAATTCAAATTAATCAATCCAAATATATATTTTTATTAAACATAAGCTGAGTTTAGCTGTGGATCTTACTTTTTTCCTTTTTCTCCATTTATGTTTTTTTATAAACATATTCATTAACATGACAAGCTTTCATAAATATAAGTGTATAAGATTAGTGTATAATTGTTAATCTTAGTCCTCATAGCCAATACAATAATCCCAAGAGCTTCTCCAAATTAAACCACAATTATAATTTTTTACTTTAGATTCGAAAGTCAACCACCGAGGCCTGGATTAACCGACATCACGATGAAGTAAAAATCTATGTGTTAATCAAATGACATAAAAAATGTCATTTTTCCTAACGTATATTTTGAGATTTATTTGTCGGAACACTTAATATACTGATTTCTTTGTGATTAATGTTTAACATATCAGTACGATCATGCGGGTTCTAGCTCATCACGATAATATTTTGCTCGGATTAAGGTTGACCTTTGAAGTTGACTATCAACCCTAAACTTTCACCCTATTGATCTACCCCTCTACATCTCAGAGATCGTGCCATCCAATTAACTACAACTACAGATAGATTTGATTTGAAAAAATTTTAGTTATAATTAAAAATTAATTAATTAAAAATCTCATTTTATTTTCAAAAAATAAAATAATATTTTATATCTCACTTTAAAAAAATTTTAATATTAAATAATCACATTATTTTATATCATATATTTTTTAAAAAAAATTTATAAAAAATTTTAAAATTATTTTTTCTTTCAACTAAATGAAACAGAGCATGGATCATGAAATTATGAGTTATATATATATATATATATATTATCTCACCCCACATATAATGTAATATTAAAACATCATTTTACCAATATTAACATAAAAGTCGGATCAGTTTGAGAACCAGCCTAGCTTTCGATTTATGATCGGATTGATCGAACTGATAAAATTAGTTGAACCAGCAACTAACTATTAATCTATTTTTTAGAAATTCAAAAGGATATTCATGTCATAGATTCAAAGTTTAATACTATAATTTAATTACCAAGATTAAAAATAATAATGAGCCAACAATGATAATACAAGTACTACTAGATTTCATGTGTACATGATTTACAAATAGATGCTCACATGAAAATGAAATGAATAAAAATATAATATTGGAAACAAATACATAGTTAAAAATAGGGGCAGCTTTGAATCGATTCAAAGCTTGTCATGATCAATTCAAAATTATAATCTTTTATTTTGATCGAGTTCGATTAGAGCCTACTAAAATTCTTGAACTAAATCGAGCTTAATTATAAGTTATATTTTTCTATATATATATATTTATATACATATTGAGTTGATTACGAATTGAATTAATTTTATTTAGAGTAAGCTAACTTCGAGTTAGAAAAAAATAAATCGATTTTAAATTAAACAAAATATAAGTGAATTTTAAGAAAGTTACGATTTTTTTCAAAAAAATGCCACCAATGAAATCCGTGAAATCACAATATTTTTTTTTTTTTTTATAGACTCAATATAATCATAGTTGAAATATTTGTACAATATAATTAGCTAATCTAATAAGATAATATAATGAAATACAATTGAAATATTTCTACAATATAACAGCATAACAAACACTTCTTTCCATATTTCAAAAAACAGCTATTCTTTATAACAAAAATAGGAATTTTTATTGATATATAACACAACATAACAAATGCAGAAACCATATTTTCAGCTTAAGAAGTTCTTTCTAACAGGTACATAAATTCTTTATATAGCAGCATAACAAGCCATCATACTTTAAGCTTAAAAAATTCTTGTTGAAACTTAAAAATTGAAGAGTCAAATGTAGAAAAACAATTCTTTATATCTAAAAGAAAAAATATAAGACAAAAATCATGAAATTCATTCTTTATATCTAAAAAATATTAGGAATTCAAACATTGATCATCAGTAGAGGAGATAAGCGTCAGTGATGGTGATGCTCCAACTTTTCAAACAACGACGGGGATGAGCTACACATTAGCAACTTTAATGATGCTTGGAGAGAACGATGGGGGATGAGATACATGACAAATACAGTGAAGCTCCAAGAGATCAAAGAATGACAGAGAGGAGACCCACGACAGTGAAGCTACGAGAGATCGAAGAATTGAGGAGAAGAGTTGAGAATATGAAAGCTGAGTCAGCAATGGTGAGGCTTTGAAGATGATGTAAACAGTCACAGACGTCATACATGCTAGAGAAATGAAAAAGAGAAAGCTACTTCTGCTCAACATCCGCATCTACATATTTATCGTGCGATTAGGGTTCTGCAAAATGCTCACTTGGCAATTGGTACTCCGCAGTTCGCACTTGGAAATTGGCACTCTACAGTTCTCACTTCTTCTTCCACCACCCAATTCAACAGCAATTTTGTGCCGGTTTTTCTAATTCATTTGTGTTTAAATCAGTTCACATGCAATTTTAATAGAAAAATAGAATGAGTTGGTAATCGATTCTCAGTTAGACTAGTCGAACCGCATGATCCGCTCCAGTTTTTAGCATTTTACATATACCTTTTGAGCATTGAGCCAAAATGTGACCTAAAAATTTTAGTGGGCCTGAATTAGATATGCATTAAAGATATCAGACAACATGATCTCAGCTGGTTTAGGATGATAAAAATATCAAAAACCCAATAATCTGCAGCAATTTGCCTTGAAAAATTCATAATTTCTGAATTAAATTACTATCTAATTTTTTTAATTTAAAATTAATTTCGAGCAGATGTCAAATCAGACCTTGCACACTTAAAATAAGTAATGATATTTAAATATTTATATTACATCTTTCTTAATTTATTTACTAATACAAAGTTTTTTTGACTACTAATAAAATACTTACTTTAGATGTAGAGAATTTCAATATTATTATTTATCCTTATAACACTGAAAATTATTACCATCAAAAAAACATAAAACACTTTGAAAACTGCACGCTGATTGCAGAGTTTGGGTGTGCACAAATCAAACTTTAAGTTGACTTAAAATTAAATCAAGTCAAGCAAAAGCAACTCAAATAAAGTTTTCAAGTTAGCTTAAAATTAAATCATTTTTAGCAAAGTGATTTCAAATCAAATGCTAAATCAAATCGATTTTAGGTTGATACCAAGTCTACTTGAATAAGATTTCAAGCTGGCCAGCTCAAACCAATTTTGAAACTGATTCGATTTCAAGAAAGTCAAATTTAAAATTTTGATTTCAAATTTTACTCAAAATTAAGGCAAATTCGGCCACCCAAATGAAAAAAAAATTATCCAAAATTAGTTCATTTCTCAATTGTCGTGAATTAGTCCATTTAAATTAGTCCATTTCTAACGTTTCGTAAGTCTATGTGTTAACACGTGTTCTCAAATTCAAGAAGAACGCTATTTAAACATGGTGCCACCTGCATATTCATAATTCATATACTATCTTTTAGTCAATATAAAAAGTTTCAGGGATATTAACGTAATTATCAGATGCTCCACATGCAGTCCAGTTCAGTGCTTCCCACCTTACGATCAAGATCAAACGGCCACCCTCCTCCGGCCACCGCATCGCTCCTTCCATGCACAACTGATGATTCGTAAGTAGCTGGCGCCGCCGGGGAGGCAGTCGTCGTAAGTCCCGAGAGGAGCAATGGCATTAACTGGAGATTATCTTGAACTGAGCAGAAGCCAGTAAACCCGGGCAACCCGCTGACTCCGCTGGCGGTGGTAGAGGAGCTTCTCCCTACGATGGAAGGAATGTGCAAAGAAGTAGACAGGTGACCGCCAGCAAAACCAGCGTTTTCGAGAGTGGAGAAGCAGGGTACGTGATCCCTCCCAACGCCGGTGAAGGAGCTGCTCTGACGGTCAGCTGAAACGACATCGGCGCCGATTACCGGTGAGTTCACGAGATGAGCACGGGGGGATGGCGACGGGGAGCCACCGGTGGTCGCATCTGAGTAGGAAGCAGCGGCGCTGCTGCAAGAAAAACCGTTACGAAGCTTCTTCAAGCCACCGTTTTTCTGGAATACTCTGGAGATCACCCACTCGTCCTGCATAACCAATAAGAGACACAGAGTAAGCTCCAGGAAAAAAAAAGAGGAAGCTTTTCAAGAACAGGGGAAATCATAGAAGGACACTACCATAGATTGCCACATTTTGCTTACCTTAGAAGCCCTAGAGAGGAAATGGTAGGAAAACTTGCCCTCTAATCTGTATTCATGCATGACCCAATTGCTCTTTTCCCCTTTGGGCGCCCTCCCCCGATAGAAAACGAGCGTCTTCTTCATTCCCACGAGAGAACCAGTCCTAGAGCTGTAGATCTCCCTGTCTTTTCCTGTTGCCTTCCAGTATCCGGCATCAGTGGCTCTGTTCGTCCTAAGCCCAGTTGGGTATTTCCGGTCCCGGAGGCTGAAGAAATACCACTCCTTTTCCCCCATCTTAGCCTTCACTGCCCATTAATGACCCAAAATAAGGAATTTTGACAGAGTCATTGAGTGTTTAATGTGTGCGAGAGAAAGAGATTATGAACCTGGAAGCTCCCATGGTTCACACTTGTTGAGGTCGATTTCCGCTATGGCTCTGCCTGTGAAGTTGCTGTCAAGAACCTTCTTGAGAAGGTAATGGGTGATAAGCTCCTCATCGGTTGGATGGAAGCGAAAACCAGGGGGAAGCTGGGCTTCTTGGTTAACAAAGTTGTTGCCGAAGCTGTCCATTCTCTACAAAAGATCAGGGGAATGCATAAGAAGTTCTAGAAATGAGAGAAGCATAAAGAAAGGTTCGGGTTTGACCCGGGTAAGAAAACAACGAAAGCATCAAGCAATATAATGCAATTGAGAACGATAAAACATTAGGAGTACCACAGGCAGCTAATAGTAGTATTGGATCTGGCTAGTAGTAGCGGAAAGAGGAGTAGACAAGGAAGAACAAAGGAAGGAAGCCAGGGAAAGCTCTGGCTACCGGCCTTTCGGGCCACTTTATATATGGAGGTTTTTGGTTTAATGGGGATTCGACGAATCAAGGGTGCCAGCGAGAAGGGAAGGTAGGCATTGAGTAGTAGCGCATTATAATTCTATAAAAAAAGCAATAGTCCTTCATCTCGACCCTTTTTGTTCTGTTCTGTTTCTCTCTGCTCTGTTCTGTTCTGTTCTGCTCTGCTGCACATCAGCAGGTGCAGCGGGCTTATGATACCCATGGTAGGGCGGGTTGTGGAGAGTTCAGGAATTTTCTGTGTCAGTGGGGAAGGCTAGAGGGGAACAGGTAGTAGTTTTAAGAGGAAGAGTGAAAGGTAGAGGTGAGATGAACTGAAGAGAGAGAAGAAAACAGAGCAGAGGACGGGAGATTATTGGGGATTTGAGGTGATCTTCCGACAGATAAGGCTGCGAGTTCGTATCTCAATCGGTCAGAAAAAAACAGTACAAGATTAAATAAATCAAGCGACAGATTCAATCACATCACCACCTAATGCCCTGACTTCCTCTCTTTTTCTGAGCTCCGTTGGCCCTCACATTTATTTTTGGATAAATTACTTATAGGTTCCCGTAGTTTACTATCCATTGCATTTAATTTATGGCCTGAATCTGAAACAAGCCTTCCTTACATTGGCTATTTTACTATTGATTATTCATATTATATGATTTTTAGAGAGAAAAATTCATTAATTAGATCTAACCCTATAAGAAGGAGATGAGAGGAATCAAGTAGAAGATAAAAGGAGAAATCCATTTACATAAAATCTAGATTAATTGTAAAAAATTAAGATGTTAAATTTGACGATTTAAATTTATTAATATGAAAAAATAAATAAAAAGATGGCCAAAAATTTTTCTCTTTTGAGTATTCATATAAGTGACTGTAATATTCTTTCTCATTATAATAAATTAGCACCCCAACTTTTGCTTGAGATATTGTAGTGCATTTAAGGAAGAACTTAAGGAATGTCCACTCGTATTGTATCACAAAGCAAGAAACTCAAATAACTAATCGAGTTGACTAAACAAAATAGTGGATCCGAGCAATGCTTCTATGAATTTTCTGACATAGTATTTCTCAAATATTTCATATTAGAAAAAACAACAAAGCACTAACAAAGGTTTTATGCTGTCATCAAAATCACTAAAAATACTATATCAATGTTATAATATCCCAAGGGAAGATGATGAGCAGAGAAATCATTTAATCTTTCAATAAATGAAAGCAAAAAGGCCCAAGCAAAGAATTTGGATTGACTTTTTCTACGATAATTATTAAATAAAAAAAATCTTCGTAGTGCTCCTTTTAAGTTGTCAAACTTAATCTAAAGTCATAGTAAATCAGTCTCATCTGAACCCTCTTTCACTCTTCTTTACTGTTGTAATTCTTTTTTAATAATTTCTCTTCTATTATAATAAAAATTAATATATATATATATGCATTCAAAATTACTGATAAGGTCTCCTAATTTTTCATTAGTTTTAATTTTCAGTGTAAAATAAGTATCAATTTATATTCTTTATTTTATTTTAGTTGTTTTCTTAATCATTCTATTTATTTAATGAGAACTTTCATCAATAATACATAAATATTTTATGTTACACTAAATGCATTTACACAATAAATAAATTAAAAAAATACTTTCAATAAATAAAATAGTTAAACAATGAACAAAATGATAAATTGTTAAATAACTCACTTGAATAATCAGTATATTAAATAACATGTTAATATTATTAATTTTTTTTGCTATTTAATATGAAATATTTTTTATTTGATATAAATATTTTTAATATAATTATTTTTTATTTTAAAATATTTTTATGATAAACAACAAAATTTGTCATACTCATTTAAAAAATTTATTTTATTTTTTATGAAAAAAAAAATAATTAATTCTCTGCAGTGGGGCAATAATTTTTCCTACAAGGGATATTCCACTTGTTTACTCGAACGGCACAGAAATCTTCAGGTCATGACAAACCGTACGGCGAGCCCATGCGTTTCGTCAAATCACACAGCGGGAGCATTGCTCCTTTCCTGATAGGTTTTATTCTTTTTATTGCAAATATCTGGCATATAATATACACTTATTAATGGGATTTTTTTTAAAAAAAAATAAAAAAAACGGAGTACGTCCTGATAATAGCCATCAAATATAAATAAATCTGAAAGTGTTTGACTTCGTGCACAGATTTCACATCAAAATAAATTTAAAAATAATTTTATTTAATATTATTTTAATATTATATAATATTCAAGGTTTTAAAAATCGAACCGACAGGCCGGTTCAACGGGTCAAATCGTGAACCGGTCAGCCAACCGGTTCGATTTAATTTTATAACCGAATTCGCTTAAAACCGGTCAGAACCGGTTTAAACCGCAGTTCAACCGATCAACCGGTAAACCGGTACGGTTGGATCAGTTGAGTTTAAAATTAAAAAAAAAAAACGTTTTTAAATTCTGGGTCCCTAATTCAGCCTCCGTTCTGCAGCCTCTACTCGCGCGACAGTCACGAACTTGTGATTTTCTTTGCCTCGCACTCTCCTCTCTAGCCCTCATCCTTTTGGAATGATTTAGTATTTTAGTAATATAAAATGATAAAATAATTTAGTATTTTAATATTGATAAAGCATATATTTGTTCAGATCTTTTAATGATGTACTAAATATTATACTCAATTTGTGATTTGCGAATATTTTGTTGGGTTATTGTTATTTCGATTTGCTTGAAATTATTTGAGTTATTGACATAAGATATTATTTGTTAAATTCAATTATTAAACATTTATTTTATGTCTAATTATTGTATTAATGTGTAAATAATATATATCTTAATTATATTTATATTATATTTTATTAATTTTTTTAATTTTTACTTTATTCCGGTTCGACCCCAGTTTGACCTCGGTTCGACCATTGAATCTTGAACCTTTCATCTACCAGTTCTGAAGCCGGTCTGATTTTCAGAACCTTGATAATATTAATTAAATATCATAATATATAAATATCACTTTTGTATGAAACACTATAATTTTAAAAAATTATTTAAATAAATCATCAAATCAAATAATTTTTTTTAAATAATATTAAAATAAATATTCTCTTAAATATAAAAGCTATATCATTTCGAGATATATATGTATATGTATATATATATATATATATATATATATAAAGATTATATAAAAGCATTAATTTTATTGAATTCGTTAACATTTCAATAAAAAAAGTTCATTGCTTGCCTGAAAGGTCAGATAAATTTGATTGATTATATATAGGCCTGTGCATTCGATTTAATTAGTTAGTTTGATGACTAAATTTAAAAAAAAAGATTGAGTTTAGTTTTAAATTTAATAAAATTAAATCAACCAAATTAGATTATAAACCAAACCAAACTAACCAAATAAATATTGATTTGATTTGGTTTGGTTCGATTAAAATCATATTTTTTTATCTCAAAAAATTTCTTAATCTTTTTATAATAATATTAAATACCATTATATTAATATTTAGATAATAGTTTTAATATAAAAGTAATTTAGCATAATAAATAATTTAATTTAATAACTCAATCGCATCACCAAAATAAACTAACAAAAAAGTGGAAGAATTTAGAAACAATTGCAACACATCGTTACATCAATATCACAATATAATCAAAATAACATAACAAAAATTTTATTTGTTTATCAAAAATGATAAATATTTTTTCAAGTTTTCAGACAATCTTCCTTATAAGAATTCATCCTAATTATCACACCTGAAAAAAAATACACTAAATAATTATCATAAAAATACACTATAAAAATTTATAAATAGACATATATACTATCACTTCAATAATTTAAAGTCAATACCATAAAAATTACTATAATACAACTGAACCGACCCAACCCTAAAATCATATTTATATGTGGGTTATTTAATAATCGGTTAATTCAGTCTGTTTGGTTTCCAAACATGTGAAACTGAACCCAAACTAATTAACTGAAATACTCAAAATATCAAACCATTACCAAACCGTTAGATTCTAAATCAAACCAAACCGCTAAATTTAAACGGTTCGGTTTGATTTTTTGGTTTAAACTATAGTTTGCACACCCCTAATTATATAGCACATGAAGATCGATGATCGTTAGGCTAATTTGATTTTTTTTAAAGCATTTTAAGAAAGAAAAAATCAAAGGCTTTAAAATAAGGTTTCAATTTCAATCATAAAATGAAAATATCAACTTCAACAGTTTCAACGGTTTCAAAAGTTTTGATATCGACAATTTCACTTTTTCTATAAATTATTTAATTTTTATAAATTCAAAGTTAAATTTATTAATTATAATCGTTAAATATTATTTTTCGAAGGAAGATGATTTTCGGTAGTTTTAGTCGAGTTTCGACTAAAATTGCCGAAACTCAACGAAAATGACTGAGTTTCGGCCGAAACTAAAACTCGGTAATTTTTGGCCAAATTTTAAAACCTTGAAAAAAAAAACTATTTGGTTCGATGCTCTATTATTCGGCCCGCTATGCGCAACTGAAGCCCGGCAGCATGCATGCGTGCCGGCCATGATCGGACGTTTGAACATTCAGATCTCTCATACTAAAAACGCTTATAATGAGAAGTAAAGTAAACCGGTTATGCTAATTGAATTTGAAATAAAATTCATTAATTTATTAAAAAATATATGACATGTGAAATAAAATAATTATATAACATCGATCTTTGCATAAAATAAAATATAATATATTCTTAAATTTTTTTTCAATAATATTTTATTTATTATTTTTATAATCATTTACTAAACAGAACTATAAACATGTTCCAAAGTAATACGTTGATATCAAATTTGAACTGCTGAAGGCCTGTATCCATTTAGTATGCGTGATAGCCCATTTAAATAATATATATAGTCGTCTAAATAATATTGATATCTAAATAATATAATAGCCTATTTTAATTAAAAATAACTCATAAATAAAGAAGTTTAAATAGTTAGGGTATATTACATCCATGTATTAGATATATGCAAATAATATTCAGTAATGTGATTTTAAAGTTTTAATATTTAAGCCCAAGATTAGTTAATATTCTTATCCAAGTCACTACTATTTGTGCAAATATTTCGTACATGTTCATTTAAGTTATTTATAATTTAATATGTATATTAAAACCTGCCCCCCTCAATCTACTTTCCTTCGAATGCACGTAAGTGAAAAAGAGGAGATGGGTGGCTCGTAGGAATGACAACTAGGCAACTTTGGGTTATATTTAATAAAACTTATACTCATTTCACTTTTTTTAAATTATTTGTACCAGAATTATTTTCGCTTCATCCTCTCCTTCACCCCACTCTACCTCACCCCTACTTTATTGCTAATAATTTATTTTAAATAAAAATAAATAGATAATAATTATAATGACATCTTAATTTTTTTAAAATTTTTAAATTATGTAATAACATGTAATTATTAGTGAAATATGAGTTGAGGCAGATATAATTTAGCCATATCTGAACCTGTCCAATTTCATAATTGGGTGGAGTGAGTTGCTAGTCATGAATATAGTTATAAGACTCATATTCGTCTCATTAGAAGTAGGTCAAAGCTAGTTAAATTAGTATATGTATAAATTATTATCCCAATAGTGAGGCCCTCTCCTCATGCTCCTGTGGATATAGGACAAAGATATAGAAATAATAATAATTTACTAAAATTTAAAATTAAAAAATAATGAAATAATTTTATTGATATAATTATTTCAATTCAGGACTCAAATATTAGAAATTTTAAAATATTGACCTTTTGTACTATTTATTTAGAGGTGAGAATGATTCGAGTTTGAGTCAAGTCGGGCACATCTCAGACTCAATTCATCACAATTTAATTCGAGTTCGAGCTGGCACGTTTCAATTTCAAATTGACTCGAATCTTAATCCAGCCAATTCAAGCTCTCCAATATTTAAATCATTTTAAAAAAATTACCTTATTTTAAAAATAAAATTGAATTAATCATATATATCCACAAGATTACGTAAAAACTAACAAATTATATATATATATATATATATATATATATATATAAATAATAAATAATTACAATAAATAATTAAATATATTATTTAAATTTAAAAAAATAGAGATCAAATCAAGTCAATTTGATCAACGAGGGCTCACAGTTCGCCTTAACAAACTCGAACGGAACTAAATTCAAACTAAATATATTATAATTTTAAGAATTTGAATGTAATTTTCTCTGTAATGAAAATTAGATCCAACGTCACAGCGATAGTCGGACGAACCATTGTCTTCTCAATCGCTCACAGGATGCTTGCTTGCGTGTGACGTGGCGGAACACATCATTAAATCCCCGAGGCCGTGATGATGAAATCATTCGACGCCAACCAAGAGCGCAGGGGCGATGATGTGGCCGCCGACGTCTTTCTCTCTCTACAGTTGTCCTCTCTGTTTGTGTTCTAGCGGGTGCAATGTGTGGGGTCAATCGAACGGTCCGTCCATCAATCCCATCCGTCCGATACGAATACACAGCTTCTAAAATAGATTTTGATTTGATTTGTCGTGGATCAACACGTCTTATCTTTCATCGTCATGTCCCCAATCTCCCCCCAAATCCCTTGCCTCTCGTTTGTCTCTTCTGCCCCTCCCTTCTCAATGCTTTTAATTAATTAATTTTTTTTCACGTTTTTAAAATCCCTCTCATATATCCTGGAATTTCTATCTTGTTCGCAAGCTTGGCATGGTCAGCCATCCGTCGCCCAATCGCTCGTCACTCACAGCATGCACGCAATACACTTCACACATTACAATAATAAAATAATATATTAATATTGAATTATTCGATTATGCCGACGTTATGGTCAGATGAGATGGTCCGATTTCACCGAACCATCTGATAATGCCAAACAGGCAGCTTGGCCAGGCCACCAGTGCAGCCTGACTTGACAGTTTGGCCACATCGAACGATTCAATCAAACCAACACTCTGGTCCAATGGAACCATTTGGTGTGGTTGGACGAATGGTACGATCATACTAGACTAATATTATATCCTATCACGGCACTGGTACAATAGAATGTTCCGATGCGGATGCACCATTTTATCGCCGTGATGCACTGGGCCGGCCTCCGCGCATATGCAGTAATTGGCAATAAATATTTGACCACATAAGACGTTAGAATCTAATAATTTTTTTATATACTTATAGTAAAATGACATGATTCTGCTTAACAAAATATCAAAAATGTATTTGCACAATATGATTTATTTGAGGAAGCACTTTGTCAAAAATTATTTTAAAAATTTTATTTTTTAATTTGAAGATATATTAAAAACATTATTATTAAAAATTATTTATATATCACCAAAATTGTTGCTCAGAGATTTGAAGTTAAATTGATTTTCATAATTATTATTTTTTAATATAAAAATATCAAACCAAATGAGTAAAAACAAAATATTATAAAACTCTTAATTGCTAAAATGAATGAACAAGGAAAATATGTGCGTACGTTTAGCTCAGAGAAACAAAAATGAAAAAAAAAGTTTGAGCTTCAAATATGCATACAACAAAAATTTAAATAAATTAATTATATTAAAATAATTGAAAATATTAAAAAAATGTGGTTATTATATTTATAATGAATTTGGTCATTCATATTAAAATTTGATTTCATTTGGAATTTTGGGGCTTAAGTTCTTTCCTATGCAAATTTATTAAAATAGAAACATGTCATTTGAGTTTACTGGCTAAAATTTTTTTATATAAGTTATTCTTGATTAATTTCATATTTGATCATTAAGTTATTATTTTAAAAAATTAAAAATATATATTTAAAGTGTTAGAATCTTTTTTTAGTCTTAAATGTTAGAGTGCATTTGAAAATGCTTTTTAAAAGGAAAAGTATTTTGATACAACTGAATGCTTAAAAATATATTTGATAAAATTATTTTTAAAAAAATTTCAGCTTTTGAAAACCTAAAAAAATAATTATAATCAAAAGCTAAAAAATGAAATTTTTCAAGAAGTTACTTTAGTTTTTACAAATTAATTTAAAAATAATATTACTATCAACTATTTTATATAATATCAACTAGTGATTCTTTGATATTAAATTAAATAAAATTAATATAATTAATATAATATATATACTAATTATTCAATATTTATTTTTTTATAATAGTTATACATATATTTTAAATATCTATTAATAATAAAAATATAATTATTATTTATAAATAAATGTACATATAATAATGATGTTTAAAATTAAAATAAATATTATAAAAATTACATATTATTTTTTCAATCATAAAGATAATAATATACACATTATTAAATATATTATTAATACATAATTATTATTTAATTTAATCAAAAAAGATATAATTAAAATTATCTCATATATATCCAATATAATTAAAAATATAATTTAGTTATATAGCACAGTAATTTTTATCGAACTATATTGCTTTTGACAGCAGCTTTTTATAGCTGTTTACTAAATCGAATAAATAGCTTTTAAAATATCAATTTTTTACATAGTTATAAAATATAACACTTTTTGAAAAATTAAATAATGCTAAACAGAATTTTGATGTTGAAATTTATATATAAAGTAAAATAAAATAAATTTTAAATATTACAATTTATATAAAAAAATTATTTAATGCATTTTTGAAATGAGTTTGTATTTTCATTGAATTGTAAAGTCTCCGTACCATCAAAACTCTATAGAAAATTAACATTAGGGGTCTGTTTATTTATAAAGTTTAATTTATCAAGGTTAAAATTAAACTTAGATAAAAATATTTTTTTACTAAAAATTGTGAATAATATAAAATAAAATTAATTATTATATTAAGATATATGAGGATGTGAGAAAATTAGTTATTATTTTAGTAATATGTGTAAAATGTGAAATAAAATTAATTTTAAATTTTAAATTTTATGTGTGATGTGATATGACTGTTTAAAATTAAACTAAGGGGGCGTTTGGTTCAATGTTATCTTGATGTTATGTTATGTTATTTAGAGAAGGCAATTATTTGGTTTAATGACATTTACAAATAATCTTATTGGTTAAAAGATGATATCTAGATTACATAATATAACACCAAGATAACAACGAACCAAATGCCTCCTAAGTTAATTTTAAACTTGCAAACAAACAGGGTCTAGTTGATTCCAAAAATATAAACCTAAAAAATTAACAATGACTTTTTTGTGGACTTTTGATTTAATCATAGAATATGCAGCATTTTTTTCATAATTATAGAATTTGAATTCAACTACATTAATTAGTTGTAGGATGTAAAGAGATTTGATTCAATTATGGCAATTTCTCAATATACATAATCATAGAACATAAATATATAGTTAGTCTTTGGATTGCAATAAATATAAAAGTACATTAATTTTCCATAAAGTTTTGATTTAACATAAAAGTTTTGATTCAACTAAGTTAAGGTTATTTTCAAAAGATTTTTATTTCTTTTGATCAATTTGGTCATCTTGGCCTTTATAAGAATTTTTTGCTTCTCTTGCATCATCAAAAGTTCTTATAAAAATCATTAAATAAATTAAATTACTATTTTTATAAAATGATCAAAATTGTGGAAGTTGAAAATGCTCTTTAGATGAAGCAGTCCTCACCAAAATGCACAGATGGACGGTTACGGTTCGGTGAATTTGAAGAATCAAGGTATTAGAATATTGAATTGTTATTTTAAAAAAAAAATATTTGATAAAAAAAAATATTGAATTGTTCCAAAATAAAAAAATTACATTGTTTTTTACTTATGTTGGATTGACAAAATTCTGATCAATTAAGAATTTCAAGTGAATCTGAGTTTATCTCTACTGCAAGTAAGTAGTCCGAAGTAGAAATGACTTCAAATCAATTTCTAGAGAGCCAAGCTCAACTCTAAATTAGAATTTTTAATTTTGAATTGAGCTTATTAATTTCTTTTTGATATTGGGTTAAATCAAATCTATTTGCAAGTCATATTTATCTTTAAAATATTCATTATACATATTAATATGTTAAAATATAATATAATAAATTTTTAAAAAAATTATATAAATTTATAAAATTATCTATTTTATGTAAAATATTTATAGTTTATTTACATAATTGCATAGAAGTGTTATTACTGTTATTTTAATTCACGCTAGTTTGAGTCAAATTTTTTTTAACTTTTAAATTTTTTTTAAACATTCTCTACTTTATTATTACTGCTCTAATAATAAAGTTCTGTTTGACACAATGATCAAAATCAAGAATAAAATAATATCAATTTAAATAATAATAATAATAATAATAAATAAATTTATTTAATTATTATACACATATTATAATATAAAAAATATTATTTTACTTCACATGCTCAATCATTTTCAATAAAAATATCAACTTTATTTCATATCTTAAACCAAAATATTTGAAACGAATATTTTGATGTAGAATGTGAAATAAAATTGATATTTTTATTGAAAATTATTGAATATGTAAAGTAAAATAATAATTTTTATATTAAAATTTGTGTAGAATGATTAAAAAAAATTATTTATTATTATTGTTATTATTTTTTAAATTAGTACGATTTTAGTAGTGATTTTTCATACCAAATATGATCTAAATTATATCTAAAAATATTATAAATATATAAAATATTAAACTATTTATTAAATATATAATTTTAAGTAAAATTGAATTATGTTTCGAGCTAATTTAGCAACTCAAAATAAAGTTGGAGCCCCTCGCACATTATTTTGATTCAAAAACTTCTCGGTAGTTCGGTATTCGGTGACCACTGATCCCAAACCCTAGCATCATAACCAGAAGCACGGAGAACGGCGGCGGAGTGGTGAACTGGTGCGGTGGAGGTTTGCGCTGAGCGGACCTCCGCGAGGACAAGGTCATGTCGAACCTCCGCGAGGATGACCACAGGCCTGTCGTCCCCCTCGGCCATGGAGATCCTTCCGTTTTGCCCAGATTCCGGACGACTCCCGATGCCGAGGCCGCCATCAGTCCGCTAAGTTCAACTGCTACGCTCCAGCCGTCGGTGTTTCCCTTGCCAGGTGATTAGGTTTGATTCGCTTGGATCATTGGTTTCATCTTATCTCAACCTTGGTGGATTTTAATTTTTCAAATTTTTTAATTCCTAAGCTCTGCTGCATTTTGTAACCATTGCCAAGCTCTTAGACATTTGATTCAATATTATCTAAATGTTATATCATGTTATCTAGATGTTCTTAATCTTTTGACATTTAGATGCCATTTTTAGTGACGATTTTATAATATATTACAAGATTATTATTAACACTTAGATTCAGTGTTGAATCTTGGTCGTACATGTCGCATCTAAAGGTTGTCACTTTTTACCATTGTGCACGATATTTTATTTATCGGTTATAATGTTTTACTAATCATGCTTTATTTTTGTAAATCTCTTACATTGGCCACGAGGTTTGATCATCCCCAGCTTATCTCTAACCTCGGCCACGATGTTTAGCTACCCACATTCCTTCAATAACATCAGCCATGATGTTTGGCCATCCACTGCTCCCAGCAATATCGCCTACGAGCATTAGCTATCCACAGCTATCGTTGCTCCACAGCCTCATGGAGATTGCCACGTTAGCATGACTCTCACTAAGTGCAGATTCTTGCCAGCCACACAGATGGTAGATCGCACTGTTGGGTTCTATGTGATGAGCTTTCTGGATGCTTTCTTTGGATATCATCAGATAAAAATAGTTGAAGGTGATGAAGAAAAGACTGCTTTCATTACTGACTTTGGAACCTTCTGCTATGATGTTATGCCCTTTGGTTTGAAGAGTGCAGGCGCAGCGTATCAGCGTATGATTGATGTAGTATTCAAAAACCAGAAAGCAAGAAATTTTGAAGCCTATGTAGATGATATCCTAGTCAAAAGAATAAGCATGGAAGATCATCTAGCTGATCTCAAGGCCCTGTTTAATAATAATAAATAAATTATTTTAATTATTCTATACAAATTTTAATATAAAAAAAATATTTTACTTCACATGCTCAATAATTTTTAATAAAAATATAAACTTTATTTCACATCTTAGATCAAAATACTTGATTTGAATATTTTAGTCTAGAATGTGAAATAAAATTGATATTTTTATTTTAAATTATTGAATATGTAAAGTAAAATAATATTTTTTATATTTGAATTTGTGTAGAATGATTTAAAAAATTTATTTATTATTATTATTATTATTATTATTTTTTAAATTAGTACCATTTTGGTCCTGTTTTGGTCCTGTTTTGGTCCTCACGCCAAACAGGGCCAAAGAGATGTTTGACACTCTCCGCAGGTATAAGCTTAAACTTAATCCTAGTAAATGTACTTTTAGTGTTGTTTCAGGTAAGTTTTTGGGGTATCTAATTTCAGCCTAAGGTATTGCAGCTAATTGTGACAAAATCTTGGCGATACTTAATATTTCATCTCTAAAATCATTAAAGAAGATTCAAAGATTGGCAAGTCGAGTCACTAGTTTGGGATGATTCATCTCCAAGGTTGGTGATTGATGTTTGTCATTCTTCTAATATTTGCGTGATGGCAAGAAGGCACAATGGACTTTGGAATGTGAAGAAGCCTTCGTATAGCTAAAGAAGTGCCTTACAACTGTACCAACCTTAACAACTCTTGAAGTGGGGGATATCTTTATACCTTGGAGTTTCTGATACGGCAGTATCTGCGGTTTTGGTCAGAGAGGATAAAGGGATTCAACGTTTAGTATTTCATATCAATCATGTACTACTGGAGACTGAAATTCGATATCCTGTGTTGAAGAAGTTGGCCTTTGCTCTTCTTATGGTTGCCAGGAAGCTGCGATCATATTTTCAAACGTACACCATTCAAGTTGTCACTGATCAACCACTTCTTAAGATACTGCACACTTCTAAGGTCTCAAGGAGATTACTGAAGTCATCCATTAAACTTGACGAATTTGATATTAAATATGCTGTAAGAATAACTATCAAGGCACAAGCCCTAGCTTATTTTGTGGCAGAACTTACTACCTCAGAGCCCGTGCCAACAGAAAAGAAAGTTATGCCTCGGTCTCTGCACGATGGTGCTTTTGGGGTAGCAATATCAAGGAGTTGACATTCTCTTGACTAGCTCAGCATGTTGTCTTATATCGATCTATAACTCTTTAGTTTAAGATCACTAATAACCAAGCTGAATATGAAGCTCTTATTGCTGGCCTAGAGTTTGCTCGTAGGTTGGGCGTGAAACATATTCCAGTCTTTAGTGACTCACAGCTAATAGTTAATCAGGTCAATCTCATGCATGAGATAAGAGATAATGTTTTAAAAAAGTACTTAGCTAAGGTTCATCTCTTAAGCCTCATTTGTCTAGAAGTTTAAATTAACCTGATTTAATTTTAACCAGGCATATCACATCACACATAAAATTTAATATTAAAAATTAAATTTATTTCACATCCTACACATATTACTAAAATAATAACTAACTTATATCACATCTCTCACATATTTCAACAGAATAACTAACTTTATATCACATTCCTCACATATTCCAACATAATAACTAACTTTATTTCACATCATTCACAACTTTCAATAAAAAATATCTCTATCTAAATTTAATTTTAATCTTCTTAAATTTAACCTTACAAACAAACACACCCTAATCTCTCAGTTCATGGAGTTCATGGAGTTCTCTCTATCTCATGTCCCTAGAGAAGAAAACCAGATGGCTAATCATCTTGCAAAAAAGGGATTTAATTTTCATCAGCATCAGATATTTGACAAGCCAAGTTATGAACTGGCAGAGATACAATGTACTAATCAAATATCATGCTGGATCAATAGAATTATCAACTACCTGAAGAATGGTGTCCAGCTTAACAATCAGATGGAGGCAAAGAAGTTGAGGCTTGAATGCGCTAAGTATATTTTCATCGATAATCAGCTGTACAAAAGATCATATGCTATACCCCTCACGAAGTGCTTGAGATCGGAGGGGCAATAGAAGTCATGAAATCCATTCATTAAGGAGAATGCGAAACTCATGCTCATAGACGAAGTTTGGTTATGCACATTCTTTAAGAATTTTCTGGCCTAATACTATGCAGATCTACACCAACCAGTAGGTTTCTTCAAACCCATAAACTCTTTTTGTCCCTTTGCAGTTTGGGGGCTGAATTTTCTGAGCCCAATGCCTCTTACTGTATGAAGTTACAGGTGAGTCTTAGTCACTATTGATTATTTTACAAAGTAGACTGAGGCTAAACATATGGTCTAATCTACTGCTCAGCGTGTAGAAGATTTTCTATGGGCGAATATTTTATGTAGATATGATGTGTCACTGATAATGGTATTCTCTTTGCCAATCAACGAATTCGTAATTTTTGTGGAAAATACCAAATCAATATAAAATATGCATCCGTCTTGCATCCGCATACTAATGATCATGCTGAGGCTGCTAATAAAAACATTTTTAATATCTTAAAGAAGCGTCTGAGCAGAGCTAAAACTCGCTAGCCTGATGAACATTCAGGTACACTGTGGGCTTATAATACCACTCCCTTAGAAATCACTCAAGAGTCCCCTTTATCTCTTGTGTTTAGGATGAAGGCTGTTATACCTGTTGAACTAAAACATTTCTCTCACAGAGTGGAGGCTGCGGCAAATTTTGATGTCGATGTTTTGGAAGCTTGAATGAAAGAAAACGATGATTCAAGGTTTCTTGATCTGGATCTCCTAGAGCACAAAAAACAATTATCAACACTCAAACACATAGAACATAAGCGTCGAGTTGAGGGATATTTTAACTGCAAGGTGAAACCAAGGGATTTCACCCAAGGTAATCTTGTCCTTAAGCTGTGACAAATGACATGCAATAACCTTGGAGTCCCAAAGCTTGAGCCAAACTGGGAAGGTCCATATATCGTATGCGAAGTTGCCGGATCCGATGCATACTATCTAATGGATCCTGATGGCACTTAAATTTCGAGGACATGGAGTGGAGAAGATCTGAAAAGGTTCTATCTTAAATTGATCATCCTACAAACTCAGGACATTCTTGATAAAGCTTCACTGAAGACTTCATTCTTCATTGGTCTTTTGAAATTCACATTTTGTATTGGCTTTCTGGAATTCGCATTGTTCATTGGAATTCATATTCTTTCAGTCTCCTAGAATTCACGTTATTTATTAATCCACTGAGATTCATATTCTTTATTGATCCTCTGGAATTCGTATTCTATTGATTCTCTGGGATTTATATTATAATTATGGTCTTTCGATGCTCATTATATTCAGGGACTTAATAAATATGGAATTCTCAATTTCAATTACTATGCAAAGCTTTGGGATAATCTTATGCATCACTGCAAGAACTCAATATTGTAAGAGATGACCCTTTCGTGAGCGATGTTTATTCCTTGCATTGATCAACATCGTAAGCGTGACCCCTCTATGAACGATCTTTCTTTAGATAATCTCCTTTGACATCATGAACGATGCTTAGTTACAGGATTGATGTTATCATTATTCTGTATGCTTAACATCGTACATGATACCTTATTATTTCGTGATCGATGTTATTTTTATTATTCTAACATTCTTATTAGTGGTCACCGAGTCTAGTCAAGCCTGAAAGGTACGTGAGATCTCCTAACACATATAATTAAAATCTCACTAATACACCCAAGAGTCAGGGGAGTATCGGGAAGAGCCAGCTCGTAACCTTAGGGCAGTCCCTTGCATTCAATTGAGAATTTACGATGCAGGTCCCCCCTAAGCAGAGTGTTTTTGCTCCCCGCTAGGATTTGTCGCTTTGACGGAGGTCAACCTATGTCAATAATACAAATATCATCTTCATGGTTTCAGACTATCAGGTCCTCTTGACATCAGGGATGTTTACTTCGGAAACTACTAGACAAGATCCCTGCAAGTACTATTGCTTCTTTTCTGTGCAGGTTTAAATGGTTCAAATCGAAAAACCAAACTGAACTGATTAAATTTGGTCGATTTGGTTTGGTTTATAACATATTGGTTTAGTTAATGGTTTGACAATTGAAATTTTTTGGTTAAATGATTTGGGTTTAGTTTCTTAAATTTGAAAACCAAACTAACCAAATTAATCGAAATATTACGCACCATCATGTAATAATATTGTTGAATAAAGCTAAAAAAATAATATTGTTGAAATTATATGAAATATTTATTATTTTTTTAATTATGATATTTATTTTGTCATGTTTTTAGTTTTTGTGGTTGTAAAATCTTGTAGCATTATATTATCAATTGTTTTAAGATTTTTGAATTTTTGGAGATAACCAATTACATAAAGAGAAAATTATGATTTTAGCTGAACCAAACCGAATTAACCGAATTTTATTTGGTTGATTTGGTTTTCGGTTTATAGTCTTATTTGGTTGGTTTGGTTTATTAATTTTCAAAACTGAACCCAAACAATTTTTTCAATTCGGTTAATCAAACCGATTAAACCAATCAAATGCTCACCCCTACCTAATGGTTTTTTGACCCCAACTTTTCTCATTAACCTTCAAAGAATTTTGGGTTTGTTGCTTGATACCAGTTTGGCGGGTCGAGGTTTTTTTTGTTTAGAAGGTTACCCTGTCTACAGTAATGCTACGTGGATGGCTCAGATGGTTGTGTTATTTCACATGTAAACATTTGCACCAATCATTCTATCATATAGTGATGTAAGCAGATTGTCAAAAATTTTACCCAATTGCCATGAATCAAAATGAAACTGTCTCTAGTTTTCGGTGGATGAGAACCTGATTGAAGTGCTAAAAGTTACCATTAATGTGCAAGTTGTCTGCTCAACTATAGGAAATTATGCCTTTCTTCTTGATATCAAACAGAAATGCGATCAGGTTTCCCTATGAATTCATGGCAAGCCAGTTTCTTTTAAACAGCCTGTCTGATTAATATTTTCTTTTGATTTCGAAATTTACTATGTTCGACATTTTGCTTCTTTGGCAACACATTCTGATTTATACTTAAAGCCGGATCCATGTTTGCCTTGTGACCTGGGTCTTCCTTTGAGCAAAACTATTTTCTTCTGTAGATAGTTCAGCACATACAGAACCTTCTCAGTATTACAACTGATCCTGCAGCAACTTTTGTTAGTCGTCTTCTTTATGTTTTCTCTTGCTTGGAATATGGTCTTGTCCTTATTGGATTTAAATTTTTAATTCTTTCAGGGAACAGTTCTTGATATCATCGACAAGACGATAGAAGCACTGAGGAACACATCTGATGTGTGTTATAACAAATTAAAGGAAATTGAATGCATTGCATGTCCCCACAAACCAGAAAGTTCCATGTTTGTGATGGTGAGATCTGTTCTAAATTATGATCTTCACATTAAATTGCAGAAAATCTTACTAATATTGAGTACTGTTGACTAATCTGAATGTCTCATGTTTGAATGGCATTCACAATGATGTCGATTTCTGCTGCAAGTTGATTCAAGAAGAGTGTAGTAGTCCTGTCAGGTGCACTGCTTCAACTATTGAATCATGGTCATCATCTATTCGATTTAATTTTTTCAATATATTTTTTATAAAATAAAATCTTTCCTCATACTTTTACTATTTGAGAAGTTTATCCGTTATAGCAGTAGTTGTTTACAATTGTGTCGATCGTAATAGTGGAAATTGAATAAAATTAGAGGTGTGTCATTTACATCTATTGAGGATGACTAAAGGAAATAAATTTTAAGTGATTTTGTGTGTGGATTAAACATTAGAAGGAACACCTTACAGTGAGGGAGACAGTTGAAAAGATTGGGAAGAAAAATTAGTGATCAAATTTTGCTTGATCAGAGGTGATAGAGATTGTTTTCGTAAATTAGTATTAAAACTATGTATTATTAGACAAAATGATGGGGGTAAGTTTGTGAATGGACGCTCAAGCCAATGGATGAGGTAGCTACTTCTTGTATATTAATGTCATAACTTGTTAAATTACTATTATACAATAATTGCTCATATGCGAACCCAACAGTCTTATGAAGAACTCTATTGTGATGATGATGATGGATACCATAATAGTTCGTTCAACCAATTTATACATGCTTTTTTTCATGGACTGTGATTACTGAATCTTTGTGCCTTACTCTGCAGGAACTGCGGTGGCGATGAAGAATTGCCTTCGCATCACTTTTGGCATCAAGCCATCATCTCTAGTTCTATCTAAGGCATTTGAAGCAAGCAAATTGAGATAACCTCCCCTCAACGCACTTTTACATAATTTTAGAATAAGTTGTGAATCGTCGTTGGAACTCAACCTTTGTGAGCTCAAACAAGATCAGGAAGTTCATTTTTTTTAAAGGAAAAAAAAATTCATAACTGTTAACACGCGGTTCCTGCGCTGCATCCTGGCCGAACACGTGGCGCCTGTCAGGTTTGTACTTAATTGATTTGATTTGCTGACTCAGCTTCAGGTTTCGCTGGATCATTGACCCAGGTCAAACCTCGAACACGAGGATTCAACCAACCATCGTCCACGACGACCCAGGATAACCTCCCATAGCCTCGGGCACGAGGGTACGAGGTAATGCCTGTCACGATCAACTTCACCTAACCGCGTCGC
>JAEMOT010000801.1:98317-137288 GCA_019297695.1 Apostasia ramifera
CCAGGTCAAACCTCGAACACGAGGATTCAACCAACCATCGTCCACGACGACCCAGGATAACCTCCCATAGCCTCGGGCACGAGGGTACGAGGTAATGCCTGTCACGATCAACTTCACCTAACCGCGCCGCTCTCCGTACGGGCGCCCTTCCCAAACGGAGGTGCCAGCATTTAAAGCCATCATCCTCCTCGTACAGCTGCGGGCCTCTCCGGTGACAGACAAGCGGCGCTCAGAGCTCATCCATCACCTTCTCTCCAGAAAATCGGGATGGAGCTGCACACGCCACATGGTTATAAAAACCACTGAACAGTTCCATAAAGAAAAAAGGGAAAAAAAAAGGAGAGGACACAAGGTGAACAAGAGCGACATAGATACAAAGAAAGAAGAGGATTTTCCCAACGATAACAGGACTCCGGCTGAGGAGCACCTGACTTCTTCTTCTTCTTCTTCTTCTTCTCCGACTCTTCTCAAAGCATTGTACAGCCTTAAAGCTATCATTTTTTATTAGTGGAACTTCTTCGCTAACCGACCGGTGGACGTAGGGGATTTCCTCCCTGAACCACCTTAAATCTCTGTGTGCTTTTCTGGTTGCTTCGGACTAAATCTTCTCCCTGAGCCTTTACTAACAGGTTCGTCACCCCTTTGCGCGCCGCCGTCTCCCGGAACTCTCTTTCTTTGGTGTTTCTTGGGATCCCCACATTCCTACGTCAACAATAACCAACACAGAAATTTTATTATGTTCAACTGCTCGAACTTGTAGGTGATTAATCATACCCCACCAAGAATACAGTAGTCCCCATCTAGCGCATTGAGGCCCAATTGGCTATCCAAACATTTGGGCACAATAATTTCTCCCACTGAGATATTTCATCTTTTATGCAGCTTCATCTGTAAAGTTTTAATTGAAGTTTTGTAAGATTACTTTTAATTGAGGTTAAAGATAATGTTTAATTTGATATTTTTATTTTAAGATTTGTATGGTCATTGAAGGCTGAAAATTTTGTCGGCCAGCGTTGATAAGATATTTTTTCTGGACAAATATTGTGGCACTTTATTAATTGTTGTAGGGATAGACGCTAACAATAGAGTTTTTCCATTAGCATTTGGTGCGGTTGAGTCGGAGAATAATGACTTATGAGATTGATTTCTAATCAAAATGCGCAATTTAATTGAGTCAGTCCATACACGACGAGATCTGTGTATTATTAGTGATAAACATTCTGGTTTATTGCGCGGCGTACCATCTGTTTTGCCTCATGATGCCCATCGACACTGTCATGTCACTTGCGAGAAAACTTTAAGAAAGTTTTACGGACTCTCGGTATCCAGGCAGTTGAGTCTATGTGTGATAAGATGTATACTATGAGTACCACTGATCTTTGGAATAGCTTTGTTCAGCATATGCGAGATATTGTTGTTGTCCATCCGGATGCTCATAGGTGGCTGGAAGATAGAGGATTTGAGAAATGGACACTTGTTCATGATGGAAGCTTTAGATACGATACTATGACTACAAACGCATCTGAATGCTTCAATGGTATTTTGAAGCGTGCTCGTGACTTGCCCATTCAGGCACTTGTGTGTGCAACATATTATCATACAGTTAGTTTGTTTTTGAAACGACAGGACAACGCTATTGGTTGGGAGTCTGAAGCAGTCTCGCCCTACGTACCTAGGGTCCGCGTAATGTTATGAAAGTATGCAGAAGAAGCTGTCTTGTACATTTTCCACTATGATAAATTACAATGAATGAGAGGTTAATGATTATATTTTTGGAAAACAAGCAGTGATCTACTACTCTGATGGTACCTGTTACTATACATGCTTACGTACTCTTATTTATCACCTGCCATGTTCTCATATTATTTGTGCTCTTGGATAGGTACGCGTTGACTACAATCCAGTAATATCACACTACTATAACATACAAAGCTATAAGAATACATACTCTGATGAGTTTCATGTTATTCCTGATATGCGATATTGGGTTGCATTTGATGAAGCTCGTGGAATTGTTGAGCTCAATCCATCATTGCGTGTGAGGCCAGGGCGTCCACGTACGCGTCAGATAAGAAACACATTGGATGAACGAAGGGGTGATCCGAGCAGAACTTGCAGTGTATGTCATGTAGTTGGATATAATCGTTCCACATGTCCTTGAAATCCTGAAAATGTGAGGTAATTAAATACGTTATTGACTCATATATTAGATTGATAAAATTTATTCATGCCTATAATATTACAAGTTATAACTTATTACTGAAGTTATTTCTTCATATGTAGTCGATATGACACGAGGACGAGAACACGGTGGTAGGAGTGCGGCGGGAGATGATCTTCCTCAGTCGTTCACCCATCATTGGAGCACTTATGCGCGTATCTGGAGAAGTCTCGAGGACTACAGCCTGCTAGCCACCTCATTATGCTGCGAGATTGGCCCGTCACATGCCCTAGATTTATAGATGAGTTAGACGTTGCTGGTGTAGGCAACATTAGGAATCTAGATTATGTTAGAATATATCACAATTTGATTACTGTACTAGTTGAGCGTTAGTCTTCAAAGACTAACACATTTCATTTACCTGTTGGAGAGAGAATTATATTTCAGGATGTTGCTGTCATGTTAGGTGTTCAGATTGACGACGATTCATTGATAGGTCGTATACATGGGGGGAAGGGATATATATGGGATAGTTGGATTGACTGCTGCAACGATCTGTTAGGACAGCATCCTGTTCCTGAGTTCGTGTATACACAAACCCCACAGAGGAGACCGAGTCTTCTACTTTTCACATGGGGCAAAACACAGTTAATTCATGTATGTTTTTACGTTTCTTATTGTGGCAGTACTACTCACGCCCTTAGAGCTGACACGTCATATTCGTGCATACATTTTATATGTGTTGGATGTTTCTTAGTACCAAATACTTCAGGCTGTGAAATTCATCTTCAATGGCTTACGATGCTTGAAGATTATAGACGATTTGGAGGCCTATCTCTTGGAACTGCCTTAAACTTTTGTGCTGGTGCATAATTTTAGATTATTTTGGTATTTTATTTAATTTTTTTTATTTAGATAATTATTTTTGTTAAAATTTTGTGAAGAATTTGTATTGTTATACATATAGTGTGGATGTAATTTGTTCTTTGAAATTATAGAAATATAAAAAATAGTTAAAATATTTCATCCTTCACAAAATTTAATTAGAATTGATCTGACCCAAACTTGACAGATTACGCCCATCTCTACTTTGTACTGACCTCTAAGCAAGGGATAACTATGTTATTGTCGTTATTGTACTACTTGTGATTAGGTTAAAAGGCAGATGTGATTTATAAAAGATGATTTTTTTTAAAATTAAATATGATTAATTAATTAATAATTTAAGTATGATTAAAAAAATTCAAGCTAAAATTTATCACTTAAGCCCTAATATTTTTGAAACGAGTTGGATTGAGTCGGGTTGATCCAGGCAGGTCCCAATCCCATGCCCACTTCTGTGTACTCAAATGAGAATCAAACAAAGGCCGTTGTTCGTCCCTCCCAATATTTTTCTTTATAAACATGAAATCAACGCCACCACCCCACCATTCACCTGGCTACAAATTCCTGGCTTCCATCAACTTCCCTTCCAAATCTCTCTCCCTCTCTCATATACACACATTATGGCTCTTCCTTGTAGACCGATTACTACTCCAATTCTTCAAAGATCTTCATCTCCTTCATCTCCATCTTTTTCTCCTCCTCTCCGTTGCTCCCCATTGCCCTCATTACCCACAGGGTGTGAATTTCCCAAATACTCTTGTGAAAAACTAGGCAAGGAGGGGGAATGGCTGCCTGATCTCCGTCTTCCAGTTTATTCAACTTATGAGGTGTTTTCGTAGCTTCTTGATCATCCCAACTCATTCTCACTTAATGCAACAACTTAAGAACGGAGCGTCTAGTTCAGTGCTATCAAAAATTTTTATGTTATTTCTAAATTGTTATTTATTTAGTTTAATCATTTAATGTCATTAATAATAAAAAATTAATTCAATCTCACGTTACTCCATGACAATTAGAATGAAGTTATTTTAGCGGTCATTTAGTTGATGGGTAAACATGGGGTAATTTAACCAAGTTAATTGACTAAATGCTTTTAAATACATGTAGTTAACCCAGGGTACTTACACTGGCTTCCCCCATCCTAATCTAGCTTAACCTTACCCTAGCCTCCCCTGTAAGTAAGGCATGCGAAGAACTAACTATTCACTCTTACTCCAGGATAAGTTATTAAACACCCAAATAAATAGCATCTCAATATCATTCAACTAAACTCCCCTTTGTTGCTTTCTCACTTATTCCATATGATTTTATTTTTTATCATGCTAAACACACACTGAAAAAGTATATTTTATTGCTTATATGCAACGCAGGCGATTGAGAAGATGAGAGAAGCATCATCTGATCAGCCAGATGAAGAACATCCTTACCGAGCGATGTATTCCAGCTTGCTGGGTGGAATCGTTCTGAATCCTGCTTTAATGACTATTCCAATAGATGATCATATGGTTCACAGAGGCCATGGTGTGTTTGACACCACAATGCTCATCAATGGGTAACTGAAAACACCTGCATCAAACAGTTCATGCTATCAACATTCTGAATCTGAGCATGTACATATAACATATATCAATAAATAGCTCAAGGCACTGAAATCAAAGTCACTCCATTCGAATGCAAAAACTTACATTTTTTAGTACAGTCTGATGACTTGCTCAAATTCAACTCGATGCAATCCCTTCTCATGCCATTTGGACTAGCATGATGTGCACAAGCAGTATACAAGAACTATAAAATCTTGACCTCAAGCTAGTTGAAGGTCAGACAACATGAATTTCTTTTATCCATTCAGCTTTAGGTAAAGTGGCGCTCATTGTGAGAGGAAATTATTTGGTTTGGGATGCATAACAGATCATCTCTTCAAGGATCAATCAATGTGTGTGACGTAATATGCCGAACCCAATAGCAGAGTGGAGTAGATAAAAAAAGAAATGACATTAACCACGTTAATGCTATGTGTATGTTATGTATAAGCAAAATAGTCCAGTGTATAAATATTATAGAGCTATATATAAATAAGATAATGCTACATTTCATGCTTATACATAATACTATCATACTTATATACAGCATTTTCCAAAGATTCATCATTAACACAAATTTTCTTTTCTCTAATTTACTATGTCGTTTGATTTCATATATATATGTGTGTGTGTATGTGCCGTGCAATCTTAACTCCCAGAAATGATGACTAGTTATCTGCTCTAGACCCAATAATTTCTCCTCCCTAAAGGTGTAATGCTAGAATATCAAAGGAAATCATCAACCTTAGTATTACTCTTACCCAAGTATGCTTAATTGCATAGTTCTGATAAAACAGAATGGCCTAGAACTAGTATCACAGAAGAAATATACTCAGAAAGAAGTAATCTTGATTAAAAAAATATTACAAAAATAAAATGAAAGCACATTGTTTATACCAAATATTTAACTATTTGAACATATAACCATATAAATCACTATATAATATGCTATTCTAAGATTGATCATGTTTTATGCATTTGCAGATATTTATACAACTTGGATTCACATCTGGACCGTTTCCTGAAATCGGCAACAGCAGCAAAAATAACTCCCCCCTACCCTCCTTCAACAATAAGAAGGATCCTTCTTCTCCTATCAGCAGCTTCAAAGCTCAAAACAGGCTCAATCCGCTACTGGCTGAGCTCTGGACCAGGAGACTTCTCACTATCTCCACCAGCCATTAACCCAAGGCCTGCCTTCTATTCAGTAGTCATCAACACAAAGTTCACTCAAGAACTGGAAGGAGTTAAGGTCATAACTTCCACCATTCCCATGAAACCTCCAAAATTTGCCACCATGAAGAATGTGAATTATCTGCCTAATGTTCTTTCGAAAATGGAAGCAGAGGAGAAGGGAGCTTTCGCTTCAATTTGGGTTGATGAAGACAGGTGTATTGCCGAGGGACCTAATGCTAATATTGCATTTGTGAGCAGAGAAAGAGAACTTATTCTCCCTAAACCTGATAGAATTCTCCATGGTTGCACAGCTAAGAGGTTACTGATGCTGGGGAAGAAGCTGGTGGGGAAGGGGATTCTAAAGAGTGTGGAGAGCAGAGATGTATCTGTGGAAGAGGCCAAGAGCTCATCTGAGATGATGTTTGTCAGCAGCTTGATTCCTATTATGCCTGTTGTTGAGTGGGATGGAGATGCTATAGGAGATGGTGAGAAACCATTCGTTTATTCATTTTTTGGATCTTGAATTTCTGGGTAGATTACCGTTCGGATCTCCGAGGTTGGGACTGTCTTTCAGGATTATGCCATTTCAATTGTTCTCCATAGGTCCTTAAGATCACTCTCAATCATTTCACACAAGTCCTGCTAATTTTTCCGTCAATTCAAATCAAAATACCCCATATGGGGATGTTTGGATGGGTAACCCAACTAACCGAACCATGCTTTTAAAAGAACCATTCCTACCCGAGTTTAGTAACCCCCAACCCCGCCAACTTAAGGAAAACCCAACCCCATTTACCGGTTGGGTAATTTCATGCTCCTTAGGACCATAGCGAAAATCCTGAGATAACCAACAATGAGTCATTAAACAGCTAGACAGAAATCTAGAATAACTTGAGCTAACAATCAAACATAATTTAGAGGTTAATCCCTTACCCTATTTGAAGTAAGTTATTAATAAGGTAGCTACCCATTTCTTCCTCTCCCTCCATCTTTTGTGCTCTTCCTCTATAAAGCTTCTTTTCCCCTTCATCAAAATTATTAGACCGTAAAAAGAAGCCTTTTAAATAAGCAATAGTGAAATTAATTTGAAAGCTCGGAGACCTCCATGCAATAAAAAATTGATGAAAATACACGTGAAATTATTCAAAAAAATATGAAACTGTGTGAAAGATGGTCAAACCTCGAATATAATTTAACCTCATTTTCTGACTGGGTTTTGTGATGATATTTGGATCGCAGGAAATGTTGGGGAAGTGACGCAAGCTGTTTCTGAACTTCTATGGGAGGATATAATTGCAGGGCCCGAAATGTTGAGAACTGAAGTGCCATATTAGCACGAACATGAAGGCTTTGGAGTTCTCTTGCATAATTGCATTATCAACTATTTTCTTCGTTAAGAACTGAATACTTCATAGTAAAAAGAAGTTACCAGGAGCATTTGAAGTTTATGCTTCAGTTTCATGTTGCTCTCTCTCTCTCTCTCTCTCTCTCGTAAATTATAGTCCTTCTGAAATTAATCAGTTAGAATCAACTACAATAAATTTTCTTTCCACAGGAAGAAAGAAAATTGGATTTCAAGTACTCTATTTCACCAAGAAATAGAGACTTTCGCATCCTCAATTGCATAAAAGAGATTTTGTATCAAAAGGGTAGTTTGCCTTCATATTATCTTGTGCAGTAATATCAGAATTCAATCTAAAAATTCATTCAGCAGTTGAAATAAAGGCATTTAAATATTGCCAACAATGGATAAAACATAAACAAGATAAAAAGGAGAATATCATTAAATTAGAAATGCCCTGATGTTAATATTAAAATGTAACTACACAAACATGAGTTCCATTGATGGATTTACAAACCCTTCACACATCCATATTATGGCCAAATTCAGTGACTTAAGATCATGATAAGACTTAGTTTTTAACATTAGACCAAAACAAAATCAACAGCTGCTAATGCTTTTTCTAGAACTTCACCAGCAGCTCCTGTTGAAAATATTGCCTAGTTAAGAAGCAGTAAATCATGATCTGGGATGCAAAGCAAAACAAGTAAGAAAGACCTTTGAAGCTTTCCTCCACACAACGTTCACTCCTCAACCACATTAACCAGCTCATACTCGACTAGTGACAAGTTGTTTTCCTCCTTTACCGTGAAGCTGGCAGGTTCAGTAACCTCAACGCGCCCCCACTTGTCGACAGCCAACCTCATTGACCCCTTGAACATATCGATCTTTGCGTTGCGGAGGACCACAGTGGCTCCAGGATTCATCATCCCAACTGTTGAAAATAAGCTCACTTGTTATTGGAATTTCAGTGAACATGCAAAGTTCTGAGGATGTTTAATCTTTGTCTAATAGACGTTATTAAAGAATATATAATAGTAGCATCATCGTATCTTCAGTTGCATGCTAAACAAAAACCACAAATGCATAGTTACATGGATAAATAGGAGCCACACTACTTTCATTTGATCTCAAGATATGTGTTCTAAAAAAGGGATTAAAAGGAGACCATAGTAACTGCGTTGGTATGTTCTTAATTCCAAGCGTGAGGGAAATAAATAGCTATATGGCAGCATCCCGCACTGAACAGGAAAATACACATGAATTATCAAGGCATCAATAGAAGATCCATTTCATCAATAGAAGATCCATTTCGTTGCAGAACTACGTTAGGATCATTAATTACCTAAATATCAAGCGTGCAGTTCATTTTAAATACTTTATGAGATGAAGCCTAAAAATAAAAGCATTATGATTCATCAACTAGGTTTTGTTTCAAAAAAAAACTAGGTTTTGTTTCATACAAGATAAAAATGTCTAAAAAATCCATCAAAGTGTTTGTGGCAAAAAAAAAAAAAGTAGACAACATTGCTTCATTAGCAATAAAAAAACTTTTCATCAAAAAACCAAAAAACTGCTTCAGCTAGTCAGCTACTAGTTTTCCTTATTATATTACGAAACTACTGAACTGCTTACAAATTTACATGATTATGAAGAAAATTAACATTCCAACCTCAAATAAAACCATGCATATTACATGATCATAAATAATAACTGCTTGCAGCATAAAGGAATTGATAGATCAAGACTTAGAAGATGCACCAAAAACTGTTGCACAATAAGATCCACTCATGGTGCTATTAACATAATCAACCTTTTTGGTTCCAGTGATTTCTATACCAAACATCTGCCCAATCAAAAAATCAGTGTTGATGGGAAATTCCATCAACTAAAATAACGGCTACAGAGAGAGTAAAGTGGAGACAAGGAACACAAAACAAACACGAGTTTTGCGTGGAAACCCAGAACAATGGGAAAACAATGACGCCTTGTGAGCAGTTTGAAATCCACTATGTTAGTTTTAGTACAAGAGAAGTGTTACAATTAGAGAAGAAAAGTTGGATTAGTAGGGGAGAAGAAGATAGTTAAAATTTGAAGGATTCTCTATATCCCCAAACTAAGTAGAAATACTTGGAGAAAGCGCCAAACATACTTGATGAAGAGCGGTTTGAAATCCGCTAAGAGAGGTGTTGTTACAACCAAAGAAAAAAAGGGTTACATTGGCAGGGGAGAAAATGAGAATTTAAATTTGAAGAATACTCTATATCCTAGAACTGAGTCGAACTGCCTGGAGAAAGCACCATAGACTTAACAAAGTTCTCAAGATTTGTGGATGTTGTGAAAGGATTAGATCACCCTTTGCTGGTTTTCTTTTCCTATGTTTATAGCTAGATGATGATGGGACACAATAATATTTCCTTAGCATGTTGTAGTCCCTTGAGATATCTAATGTCCTGACGCGGCTTTTAAGCAAATTAGTCAGTGATTTAAGGCTATAGTTGGTACTTGTGCCACCTTTTTGGACATGGGATATCTAGGGGATCCTGTATCATAGAAGACCGATGGAGTTTTCTTCGCCTCCATCACTTGGCTAGACTATTCAACAATGTAGCTCAAGTGTTCAAATATTTTGTTAAAGCTTCCATTGATCATAGGCTTAACCTCTTCCACTTTTATTTATCCATGTGGACGACTATGAACGATGTGACACTGAGTAAGAATCTTCTCTTTGGAATATTAGCTAAAAATGCTTTTACAAGTCCGTAAACTTTTTATCCAACTAAGATTGTTAGTGAACCAAATATTCAACAAGCTGTTCATAACTACTTGATAAAAGATCGTTTATGTTCATTCGTTAACCTTAGCAAATAAGGTTAAACATTTGAACAACGATTTCTTTATGTGCATGACAAAATCATTTATGTTCATGAACAAGCTCATTTAAATCTCAATACTATTCTATATAATTGTTACTTGCATACACATGTTTTGTAAAGATTTGACAAACATTGGTCAAATGTACAATATAATAGAATTAAATTAGTAGCAATAATTATAATGCATTTTAACAACATTTTGTATTTTAACAACATTTTGTATTTTAACAACATTTTGTATTTTAAAACATTCACGTAGAGCTTCTTTTAGTCCAGTGGGGAGAGAGCCTGCCTAGAACCCCTGTCTTGAGCTTGAATCCACACTTCTACAATTTCCAATCAGGATAGGAAAAATTGTGATGCTTGGAAAAAAAAGAATATATATATTCATGATCTAATCTATTTATTATGACTAATAATCTTACTTACAATTACAAATTTTATAAAATAATATAAGAGTAATTTATCTAGGCCCTGAAATAGACCCCTAATTTTATGCAGGTCCACAAAACACAAAACATGTCATCTGAATCTCTACTTTTGCAATAATGATCATGCGGGACCTTCCATCGCATTTTTTGTTAAATGACAGTGAAAAGATTAAAATACGCATATTCCCCCCTCTTGCCTTATAGTTTTAGTTCGCCATCATCGCTAGCTCTCTGCCATCACCTCCAACCTGCCACTTTCTTACCTAGCCCGTTGCTGCCACTCAAGCACATTGCAAGCAAGAAGAGAAAAGGGTGAAAGAAAGAAAGAGAGGTGGTGACTAGCTCATTTGGTACAACAGCCACACGAAGCTTAGGGAGGAGAGAGAGGGAGGGAAACGTGGATAAAGAGAGGGGGGAAGCAAGCGGTAGCACATGGCGACAAGAACCTGGGTGCAATGGCAACGACGACAGCGGCAACAACCGGCTTAGGGTGGACCAATGATGTTAGAAGAAGATAAGAGGAAGAAATAATGGGTAAAAAAGTACTTTTTTATATATTAAATATTGGTTTTATTTAAAAAAATGATAAAATTTACTAGTAGAAAAAATTGACAAAATCTGTCAATTAGGACCCAAGTGGGAACTTGTTAGACAAAAAATGACATGTTTTATGTTCATGGACTTGGGTGGAATGAATTTACCTAGATAAAGTTACACCAATAACAAATTCACAAGAGTTACAATGAATTAATTAATCTTTATGTTTATTAAGTAATAATAAAATTAGTAAAAGTAAATTTAGTTAAAATACATATGCTTGATTAAGGCTTATATAGCTTGAGCACAATAAGATACTAGATAATAAGCTTGACCTATATTTTTGAAGCTATATTCAATAGGTATAAGTGTTACAAAAATGAGGATGCTAAGGTAGATGAGTGAGTATACATGAAAAAATAGAAAAAAAAATGAGTATATCTGCAAAAAAAAATTAAAGTAATATCAATTGAGGATAAATTTAGAGAAAATCAGCTTAGATGGTATGGACATATAAATCGTAAATCAATTGAAGCTTCAATAAAGTTACTAGGACCACGTAAAAAGTGGAAGAGGGAAACAAAAAATGCAAGGCAAAAGACTATAAAGAATGACTTTACACACTTAAGACCAAATGTGGATTTGTTAATTAATAGAGTACAATGAAAACAAAGAATTCATGTAGCAAACCCCACTTAGTGGGATAAAGTCTTGGTTGTTATTGTTATTGTTGTTGCATGCAATAAATCTTACCAAAAAATAAATGAACGAGCTTGAACAAGATAATACTATACTTAACTCAGTTTATTTACAGTCCTATGTCTAGTTTGTTGATATAGGTTGACAACTATATCAAACAATTAATCCACACACAAATCTGCCATAACTTAAAGAAAATAAATCTTCTCTATCACTCTCATGAGTAGACTAATTCAAGTTTATAGTATTATGTACGTATCCAAGAATGGCATACAAGTATTTAGGCATATCTAATTGCAAAAAAAAAATGTCAGATCCACAATCACATGACGCTTGGTTTGTTTAAGCAAGTACCTTCAAATCCTTGTAAAGAAAACTGATAGAAGATACAAGCAAATTTGATGCCGATATAGGAATATTAAACTTCAAGCCATTCTATAATGTCCCAAAATTTGTTTAAGCAAATTATATGTGTTAATGTGATAACTAGAGCATTCACTGGATTTAGCATAATTTATTAATTACAAAATATAGTTAAGGTGTCCAATTAAGATAAAATTATTGTTTACTTTCGGTCAAGTGATAATAAATATTCTATAAATAATCAAGATAAGTTAGAAAAGTAAATCACTTGAGCTTATTATAATTTCAATAAAAGGGGGATAAGTTTAATTAAGGTGAACAAAGGCACATAATTTTGATGTGGTTGACATGCACAGAAGAAATATAACATATCTATTTAATTATGTGATATATATCCTATATAAATTATAGTTTATATAATAGAAGAAAAAATAAATAAAAAGAGAAGAACAACAGAAAGGAGAGGAGGAACAACAGACAGAGCTGCAATATGTTCAGTTTTTTTTTTGGAAAGTAAAAGAAAAAACAAACATATCACATTGGATTGAATTTCCCTATTTCCAATGTGATAAGTTCGTTGATTGTATGAGTTGCATGCTATTAATGTAAAATAGAAGTGAATTAGATGAAGAATAGATATTTGTGAAATTTTATGTGGAATTAACAGAAAATTTGAACGATTTAAAAATAGAGCATTTTCTTTGAATTCTGTAAGTGATTATACATGTTTATGTTTATACTGAGGTACTTGTCACTTGAGATTTAAAAATATACAAATTTTCACATTTTTTTCATCATTACGGTCTGAGAAATATGTTCTTGAAATGGAATGTATGTCTTTATTATGGATATACTGTTAAAATGGTTATACTTTGTTTATATGAAATGTTTTGACAGAATTTATGAAGGAAAGTTATATAAATGAAATATGTCCAGGAATGAAAAATTATACAAGTGAACAAGAAAGCAAACCAACTGCTATGTTTCATAAAATTTGAATATCATTTGGCACTTTAAAAACTATTAACCAACAGCATGTGTCGAAGCAGGATTTTAGACAGATTCTATTGGTTTACTTCAAACAACTAGAAAGCTATTAAATTCTAAGAGTTTGATAATATTTAAGATACGAGTTTATAGGCATGAAAATCCTCTATAGAACAAAATAAATTACACAAAAATTTGATTTTCTTTAAGATTTTGATACTTTAGCAAAAATAGTTCAAAGAATCAAATATTAGACAATCTCCAGTTATAGAAAATGCAGTAAACATATTAAACTATAATATGTCTAAATTTTAAACCACATGAGCAAGATTTGATTATATTTCCAACTACACACAGAGATACCAATCTGTTACAATATTTTCACATTTAACACTAACATTCAATTTCATGAATATGTGTTTCAAAAGTAAATCAAGCAAGGTAATATGCTTCCAAAAGTTCTAGAATTTTTAAATATGCAAAGTACTCAAATCAAACATCCAATTCCACAATTCGTCTTGCATGCAATTGAATCTACTCAAATTATTTGATTATTATTATTAGTTTTTAATTTATATGTAAATCCTAGAAGATGTAGATGTGGTATATCATTAACATTGCAATTTCTCCATTGCACTTAGGAGATGAATAAGTCCCCGACAATATGAGATGATAGGCAGTGATCCAAAAAAGAGTTCTAGGGCCCTAAAAGATGTAAAATTAAGATTTAAATGTGACTTATGTTATTTTGATATTCATGTTATATGTAAATTACCTGATACAAGCATGACGCGTGTTTTACTTATACTGGTAAATACCTGTATGATGTATTGTTGCTTGCTTCACATTGAGTTTTATTTCTCTACTGAGAACTGTATTTTGCTAAAACACAGACACCACAAGAGGATGGGTGAGAGTGGAATATTAATAGCTGGTTTTGTGTATTATATTTTGGTATAGCTACCTTTGTATAAAAAAACTGTATTATAACCTTTACATTTTAGTGGTGTTCTCCTAGTTCAATGGAGAAATAGCTTGCTTGCGTCAAGGGGTCTTAGGCTCAAACCACTACTGCTACAATTTTTAAGTAGAGTGAGAGAAATTGTGGTGTCCAAGGCTAAAAAAAAAAAACCCCTTTACACTTTTGGAAGACTTAGATTTAAATAAAATGGCTTATCTTATTTTAAAAATTACAGTAATGACGTTCACATAAAATAAAAAGTGAGTTCTACAAATCACTCCTGGTCTGCTGTGCTAATCCGGGGCCAATCCCGCATTAGCAGATCGACGCGTGACAGATACCGTTCATCAGACCCAGTTAGATGAGGGAAAAAAAAAACTCTTTCATGATTTAGATCTACATTTCGCAATCCAATGACAAATATAAAAGCCATAGAAATCAAAAAGTCAACAAGCAAACAATTTGCAACGTAAGTGTAATGATAGCAAAGAGGAGGAAAAAAAGACGCTGACCTTGTTCGTTGCGGGCGGTGAATACAATTGTTCCCGTCTCATCGCCTACGACGCATTCGGCGATCTTCGTCTGCCGGTGGGCCGAGGCCACACGGCCCTTCTGCAACACAGTCTTCGAATCGATCACCTTTACCGCAAGGGTGTGACCACCCGTCCCCGGCTTGAGCTGATCTACCTTTACAAACACGGGCTTCCGCATCGCCGGCTTAGCCGCCACTCCTCCCTGCTGCGCCTCCGTTGCCATTTACCCCCGCACCACACCCTTAGCCCTGAAAAGAAGTGGAAATTTGAATAACCAGAGAAAACCCTAACCGTAACCCTAACCCTAATCCTATGTCAGAAATGATCAAATGGAAACCCCAAATCGGCAATTGGAGAAGGGGCGACGACCGAGGAGTTGCTTCGAAGTAGGAGCAGCAGTAATCGAAAGGTGAGGATCATGTTTTAAAACTGGACCGAAACAGAGATCGATTGGAAAGGTTTCGGAATTGTTCTGACCTGACCCTGCCGAAAACGTGATTTTCGGTTTCGGCCGAGCCAGACGGTTTCTGCTGTTCTGCTGAAACAAACCAGTTTTATAACGGGATAATTATCTTTACTCAGAATTTCAAATATTAATTATATATTATTTCTTTCATAAAATTTAAATTATAAAATAATTATATTTTAAAAATATAATATTGAATGTTTTTAGATGTTCAATCTAGATAGAAATAATTACCTACATGTCACACAATTTGATTTTATTTATGCTTTATTCATCATTCTTAGTTAAAATTATGCTATGCACACTCAAAACATTATAAAATCTTACATACACACATTTTAACTTATTTTTATTATAATCAGTAATCATAATTTTTTAATAACTTAACTATAGTTAGATTACAAAAAATTTGAACTGTTCATCATATTATTTTAAGGATATTTAAATATATTTTGAGTGAAAATCTTAAAACCTTAATGTTTAGGCGGCGACAAAAGAAGGAGACATCCGCGATGTGAATTAATTTTAGGACAAATCAGCGCTTTAGTGTGGTATTAAGGAAGAGAAAAATATGTACTATTAAGAGTAAAAATATAATTTTAATGATTTACTAAAAGAATATTTTTTTTTTCAAATAGATTTTGATTAAGTTTTAACTTAAATGTGTGTATGTAAGATTTTATAATGTTTTAAATGTGCATATCATAATTAACTAAGAATGGATGGGTAAGATATAAATAAAACTAAATTGTGTGGTATGTAGGTAATTATTCCATCTAAATATATATTCTCAAAACGCTGTAACTTTTTTGTTAGGAGAATTTTCAATGTAAATAATTTAATTTTTATCTTTTTGTACTTAATTATATTTTTCTTACAACCGCTTGGCCTACTCTTATATCTTGATGACCACTTAGGGTCTGTTTATTTGTAAGGTTAAATTTAATAAATTTAAAATTAAATTTTGAATAGAAATATTTTTTTATTGAAAGATATGAATGATGTGAGATAAAGTTAGTCATTATGTTGGGATATGTGAGAGATGTGATATAAGTTAGTTATTATTTTAGTAATGTGTGTAGGATGTGAAATAAAATTAATTTTTAATATTAAATTTATATGTAATGTGATATGCCAGGTTAAAATTAAACTAAGTTAATTTTAAACTTCAAAACAAACGGGGCCTAAAAGATTGGGCTAAGCCCAGTTTAATTAGACGAAATCACAAATTAATAAGCTCAAATTCAACGCATGAATTTTGGAGTTGACATGAAATTGAATGAAAATAATTAATTAAAATCAAATCAAATTGATTTGTTCCATTCAATTTTAGATTAGAGATTTTTCAAATATTTTTGTTCACTTCTACCATTAGTATACTTTTGATTAACTAGACCGATCAAGTTCAAATAATATAATAAAACATTGTAGCATGCACTATAACACGATTAGATTTGCACAAGATTCGTATTATATATGATTTAACATTAACATATCAATATGTCAGTGGGGGTGAGAATATGGTTTGAAAATTAATAATCAAACAGATCAAAATATAGCTTAATATTTAAAAAAAAATATATATTTATTAATTCAATTTAATTATTTATTATTTGTGTATATCGATATATTACATATGGTTAAGATATATGTTGATTTACTCATATTTTAAATAAAAAAAAAAAATTAAGGAACATTTGATTTGTTATTATCTTAGTGTTATTTTATGTAATTTAGATATCATATTTTAACTAATAATTTTATAATCTTATATAAAATTATTTATAAATATTATTAAATCAAATAATTATTATTTTTTAGGTAACATAATATTAAAATAATATTGAACCTTAATTTTTTTAGAAAGTTTGCATTAGCTCAGTTAATGCTTGAGCCATGTCAAAATTGATGTGAGATAACTTAAATTTAAATTAAATTGAAATAAATTGCATTTGAATCGTATCTGACTCAGTTCGAACTCGGATCATTCTGCCCCAGTAATGTGTGGAGCAAGCCCCGTCAACCCTGGGCCCCCATTAACGTAGATGTAGGCGGACACGTGGCAGGAAGTAAAGAACCCCGTTTTCGCCGTGCAACCTCAGTTGCATTCAGATTTCCACAAGTTTCACCCATTTGTTTTCCATCTTTAAGTGAACCAAACTCCTCACCCAAACATAAACCAAAAGTGGACCCTATCTCATTTGCTCATAAAAAGCCATGCCACGTTGGATTCATTATTGGTCCAATTACTTGTGAGAAAGAACCTTTTTTGTATTCACCCATCCCACCCCGCCTCACACTATTGTCGGAAACAAAAATAACATTACTCTTTCATGCACATTTGATATCAAACAATTTATTAAAATAATAATGGCCTGTTTGATGACAAAATTAAATTAATTTTACCATGTATAATGAGAAAAAAATTAATTAATTATGTTAAATTATATAGTATATAAAATAAAATAAATTTTTTGATATTCAAAATTATATATTATGTTATAAAAATTAATTTAATATTATTTTTAAAATTTTTATAATAAATAAATTATTTTAATTTTTAACATTATCAAAATATTTTTCTTTATATTTTTTATAGAATATACTATTTTGCAATTATAGTAATATGTATTTCAACATATTATTAGTGCATCACGGAGTTTCAAATGTTTGTTTATATATTGTAAAAAATAGAATATTTTTTGAAGATATTGGGATAACTATCAAAATACATTTTTTTTGTAATACTAGTAAAATTTTAATGCTTATTACTAATATAATGACTCTGATATCGAATGTGTAAATATAGAATATTATAATAGCATGACAGTAATTCAAGTATAATAGTGGATTAATTTTAAGTGCTATTATATTATTTTATCTGTTCATATATCAAATTAAAGTCGACACAAAAATACTATCATATAGACTTAAGCGATGTTATTATGAGCTGAAAGTTGTTGAATAAGACTATTGGATTAAAATTTCAAAATGCGCCAAAAAAATTACATTACTAGAAAACACACTAGATAAAAGTAATATAGAGGAATTCTATTCCACAGATTTGCGTGTATTAATAAATAGTTTCTATTACAGTAAAAATAGAATTATAAAGTTCCGTTTGTCTAGGAGTTTAAAATTAATCTGGTTTAATTTTAACCAGGCATATCATAGCACACATAAAATTTAATATTAAAAATTAAATTTATTTCAAATCCTACACATATTACTAAAATAATAACTAGCTTATATCACATCTCTCACATATTCCAACATAATAACTAATTTTATATCACATCTCTCACATATCCCAACATAATAACTAACTTTATTTCACATCATTCACAACTTTCAATAAAAAATATCTCTATCTAAATTTAATTTTAACTTTCTTAAATTTAACCTTACAAATAAACACACCTTAAGAGTTAATTTTCCCCATATATTTTATGAAAGAATTCTCTAACTTAACGTTTCTTTATGTGGCATGATTTTTAAAAACAATAAAATATTTTTCAACTTTTTTATTAGAAACTTCAAATAATCCAAAATCTTCTTTAATTCTTATAAAGTGAAATAATTCCGACACAAAGATTGCTAGAAAATAAATTATATTGCAACCTTTTTGAATATTGCTTTATTTTCTAAGAAACATATTCTAGCTCTGTTTGATAATAAGAAAAAAAAAATTTTGATTGAAATTTTTAGTTTTTTTTGAAAAATGTATATGATATGAAATAAAGTAAGTTATATTAAAAATTATGTATGATGTAAAATAAACTTGATTGATTTATTGAGAATTGTGTTGGATGTGAAATAAAGTGATTGTTTAATGTTAGAATTTATGTGAGATGAGATATAAAATAATTTTTTAAATTTTTTTAAAATAAATTTAAGATATTAACTATGAGTAATTTTAGCCATGATTTTTAGTCTATTGCCAAACAGGGCCTAAGCTCATGCTAGAATTTCTTTTCTTTGGCCATTCAAATGTTTGAAGGATTTCGATTATCAAAAAAAAAAAAATGTTTGTAGGATATCTTGCTTTGTCATAATTTTGTTACAAAAGAATAAATTAATATTGATGCATAAGTATAATTCAAAATGAAAGGTTCTCTTTTATGACTTAATTTGACTTTTAATTGACATTTACATAATAAAAAATGATTTTTTGGTCAAATGGGACGTGTTGGATAAGATATAGAAACATTTTGGATCTACATGAAATATATCTGATAATTTCGGACTCTAACAAAATTTATGCATCTAACCCTCTTCACCTCGTTCCCTCGGAAAGCTCGCAGCGTTCTACACGGCGGATTAGAAGAAAACACTACGGAAAGTCCGAGGAAGAAGGGGGAGTTTGGAGCAGGATAGAAGCGGAGCGCAAAAGGGGGAGGCAGCCCTTCGCCTTGGTGGGGGATTGATTCTTCAGAAGGTGAAACCTTTCGGCGATCTGGTAGTCTGGTTCGCCTACCGGCCGGGCATCCGACGAATGGATTCTGATCTGTGGATTTCTCGCCTCATCGCGGCAAAGAGGCACTACTCTCTTCAGCAGCGCCAGAACTCCCAATCAGGTATCTGTTCCCCTTTCCTATTTGACTTGCTGCTTGGGTATTCCCCTTTTCTATAACTTGGAGCAAGTTCGTCAATCTTTTGAGCTCGTGGCTTCTCTCCTAAATTAATCGCGTGCTTAGACTTTGGGCTTCCAGATCGGCTTGCCGTCGATGAGTTTGAGGTAGAAGACGAGGCTCGTTCTGAATTTTCGTGCCCTTTCTGCTGCGAGGATCATGACATCTCATCCCTGTGCACCCATCTGGAAGATGAACATTCCTTTGAGTCCAAAGTTGCTGTAAGGCTTGGCTTCCGATGTTCCTTGAAAATAGAAATATGATTGTGATTGGGTTAACTAATTTTAATAGCTGAAACCTTCTTATACAAAAAGTTTTTTACATTTGGAGACATTTCATCAGCAATGCTATGTACAGTACTGTCTCATCCATGTGTAATTGCCTTTGTTAAATGGATAGTTTCTTCATCTTTTCTGCTGATAAGCAATCAGAAATTTAATCATTTTCAGTTCATTGCTTCCCAGCTGAATCAAATATATTTGAAAAGTAATCATGAAGTCAATAGGATATCAGACACTAATCAAAGATAAAAACTTGTTGAATATGTCAATGAGATCTTGAATACACTGTTGACTTTGTGAAATTCTGCGATGATTCACGCATAATATTTCCTTTGACTTCTTAAGGTCTGCCCCGTTTGCTCTGTCAAGGTTGCAAGCGACATTTTGGCTCATATCACTCTGCAGCATGGAAACCTCTTCAAGATATCCTTTCCTATTCATAGTTGCACCATTAATCAAGTTTAACCATGTTCTAGATTTTCTTTGAATTGAACATTGAGCTGTGTGTTAGTATCACCGAACCAGAAATTTATTTTTTTCAGTAGCTATAGTATTAGTTAAAGAATTTGACTATATCAATCTAGTAGCTTGGGGATGTCTAAGGTAAATCACACTAAATAACAGTTTAGTCGACAAAATTTGTTTTTCAGGATTCATTCCTGCAGTTAAGCAAATGTAAAATGGTGAACAATGAACATTAACTTGTTTAAATTGTATAAAAGCCAACATTGAAAAGGTGAAATAAAATTCAATGAAGCAGCAATTTAGCAAGATCATGAATTTTTGTTGGAATGATGATCACAATTCAGCAAAACATTGCAGTCTTTTGTAATATGCACCTATAAGGTTGTCTATAGGGTTGGCATCCTCTCAAGTTTGAGTGAGACAACTTCAACTTAGAATTGGCTTTTTTTTTTTTTGAAAATTGTTCAATTTTTAGATGATTTAAGCTAGGTCACTAACATTATATCTTTGCCAATGTTTGTTTCTATAAATCTCTAACAAGCACTCAATAACATATGTACATACATCGAGTATTTTCATAAAATTATTCAAGTGTAAATTTGTACTTTATGCTTACATCAATTTCATTTGAGTTTATCTATTCAATTTTGAGTGAGTTAGGCACAAGAAAATCAAGTTGATTTGGAGTTGACTAAAATTCCAGTGATTATCAAGGAAATTTTGATTGTCAAACATAATTTCCAGCTAAACTATGACGAAGCAAGCATAGACATTAGCTAAACTAGGAGTTAGTTTTCCATAACTGGGGATCACTTACAGAGATGCCGAAGATTACGGAGACTTGCTATTCCTAGCAGCCAGGCACTTTCTCTGTTGGGGAGAGATCTTCGCGAGACTCACTTGCAGGTGCTATTCGGAAGTGGGGCTTACCGGTCAAGCAATCCCAGTTCATCAACTGTTGCTGCTGACTCATATCTGTCCTCTCTCATTTTGAATATCCCAGCATCTGAAGCTGAAGATTCTTCTAAATCTTCTTTCTCAACTGCTTATGATTTTAACAACAAATTGACAACGACGATAACACAAAGTTGGAAATCAAGGTATCTCTATTCTTTCCTTGCTATTACTGTTAATCAACTGTAACATGAGTTTACACATGAAATGCCTACAAACTGAAAGAAATCTAATTACTTGTGGACATGTTTGGAAGATGGTGGAAATTAATAATTTGATTCTGCTTGGGCGGTTTAGTTCAATGTTATTGTGATGTTACACATTTAAATAGAATTACAAAAGGTCACAAAAAGTGTCATTCTTAGGTGACTAGATATTACCCCACCTATGAATAAGTCAATGACAAAGAAGCAATAGAAGCTAGAATAAGAAAGATGAGGATCTGATTTCGTGACGGAGAACACGGAGGCTGTAATTTTAAGGTGAATTACTTCAAGATATAAAATCTGACAATTATTAACACTCTAATCCATAATACACAATACTTTTTAGGTGATATAGATGACGTTGTATTGAACCAAATGCCATTAATGACTAAGTGTAGGTCTTTCAGTTTCAGATTTGGTAAATATTAAAAACAAATGTTTTTTTTTTATGCTTTTTATTAATATCATTTCTCTGCATTCAAAGACTTGACCATAGACTAGTTCCTACTTCTTAGACCATGATTGGTACTGTAACAGGCATAGCGCTATCCCAACTAGATACAGCTATTTTTTTGCTATTCTGCATCATGTCTGTATTCCATCCTTTCGTGAGTACTTATGGTAGATGTCTTCATGGAGTATGCTTACATTAAATACGAAGGTTCTTGCAATGCTTAATCAATCTTCTAGTTTTCTCATTTAGAGTTTCTTGATCATATATCAATGGAATTGAACTTTGCAACACCAAATAATGTAATTTTGAAGCTTAAATCACAAAGGCTCCAATTTTTCTTTATTATGGCAGCTTTGATCAATCTCTTAGCTATGAGGAGAGGGAACAGAAGCGCAAGCAGGCCACAGTCAGAGCTAAATTTGTGCAGAAACTGCTCCTATCAACTCTCTTTGGGGATTAACTGAACCAATTATCAGTAAACTTTTAAGCAAATTGGCAAACCCCAACTGTCTTTAAATGCATTAGCTATCCATAATTTTATTGTTGTCTTGGGGTTTATTTATTTCCAAATGCACTTATGCACCCATCAGATGTTGTTAGTCTTGAGATAGAAGTGTCCTGTGGCTCCCGTTTTACTCTCCAAGAAAGAAAATTGAATCGTTGTAACCTTAATGCATTACTTGTATTAGATGTTTTTTACGAAAACTATAGTCTTATATTATCAATTTTAATCTGATTAAATGTTACACTATTTAGCAAAATTAGGATCATAGATCATCCTTATTGAACTTTGGTGAACTTTGATTACTGTAGTTGTGATTTAGGATATGTTTTTTTAAAAAACATGATATAATTTATTAATGTATTTTTATACATTTTATTTTATTACATATAATTTATAATTTTATAATAATTTTTTTTATCTTAATAGTTTGAATTTAAATTAAATTACATATAAATGATTAAATAAAATTTGAATTTCACTTTTTAGAATTTATCTTTTAACGTTTAAAGTTTAGTGTTAAGTTTTAGTATTAAAGTAATTTAAGATTTTGGATTTTAAATTATAATTTTAAAATAAAGTATACAAAAAAATTTCATTTTAATTTTTAAAAATTAGTCTGAAATATGTATTTTTTAAAAATTTTGTATCCTATAAATAAATCTCTCTAAATTTTAATATTATGATTTAAACTTTGTAATAAAAATTAATAAATTATTAAATAAAGAGATCAGCAGAGGATTAAGGGTTAATTCATCAGTACATCATAGATTTAATCTGCTACATGATCTAATAATTATAATTTAACGAATAATATATAGACTTTATAGTTTTTAAATGATATATTTTATTGTTAATATAAAAAGTTGTTTTATATGTGAAATAAAATTATTATTTTTGTTTAAATATTTGAAGATTGGAAATTTCGTTAACTTTTAATATTAAAACTAAGATAAAAAATATATAAATTTGAAGTTAATATTAAAATTTATATAAAATGTGAAAAATATAAAAAATTAGTAAGATCTTTGCTCCAAATCCAAACTGATTTAACTGTTAAAATTCGCCAAACAAAATTATTACTTTCAGAAAAATAACTGAAATAGTTTTAGCCAATAAAGCGATTAGTACAGCACAGCATCAAACATCAGACAATGAACTAATCTTTTTTTTTTTTTTTTTTTTTTGGAACACTTCAATCGTAATTTAAATTATACGTCATATTTTGAGCTCTTCATCATGCACATAAATATTACATCTAGCAGACTTAGGATAATATCTAATATAAAATTTACAATGCAAATAGTTAAAATATGATGAAACATGTAGCTTGGCAAAAATTGAAATAGATGTGTTTCAATTCACATTTTGATTGCAAGTTTAAAGAATTAAATTTGATGGTTTCTAGTAGATTTTGGTTTCAGTAGTTTCAGATAGATACTTATTATGCATTTATTTTAAAAAAAAAAATACTATAAAAATACGACAGATTTCTGAGAGCAGTTCCTTCTTGAAAAACCAAATTGATTTGAATCTGAAATAAAAACATCGAAAACTGACTGGTTTTCGGCGTGCCTGCTGAAACTTAAAACTATGTTTCACATAGCCACATTCAGTCAGTCAACCTTGCAACTGAAAATAAGAATCACTATGATTTTATTAGTTAGACTACATTGTCAGCAAATTACATGCAGATATCCTTCAAAAATAAATTTGCTTATGACTTTAAAACTATTATCATCTTCATGTAGACTAAAATAACTGACAAAACCACACAACTTCAGTGGTAAATGCATAAATTTCAATTGATCTGATGAGACAAATAAGCCCTCAAACCTTTCAATAACTTGGGTTACTGGAGCCTGCTGCTATAACACCGAGACCGCTTTCGTTCCCAGAACTAGAAGTGGAATTTGATTCATCTCTTCTTACTACAGCTGAATCAGCAGCAGATTTATTAGCGTCCGTCTTTCTCGCAAGTTCATCAATCTTGCGAAATTGATAGGGCCATCTTGAATTGTAGAGGAACTGACGGAGATCAAACCTATTGTCATCTGGCGAGTAGCTCTGCAAGAATTAGGAAAATTATGCAAAAGTTTAACGGTGTAAAAAACCAACTTTCTCATGGTAAAGTCGAGAAATGGCAAGGGGATTGATGATACTTCGGCATGGTAGGAAGGCGTCAAAACGGTCATCTTGTGTCGATTGATAGAGTAGTACTTGAAGAAGTGTTTTACTTTTTCAGCGACCTCTGCTGGGGAAAATATACCATGCCATTTGTGGCAGAGATTCTGCAAAAGTTATAAAAAAGTAGAGCATTATGCACAAATCCTCTTCCTCATAATCATCATTGGACAATTCAGAGTAGTATTCATGTATCCATTATTTCTATCTAATGTCACATTTCTTTTTTCTGCTCTTATAGATAATAAGTTTATTATCTTATGAATCAATCTTAATGAAGCATCTTTTATTGTTCAAAATCACCTACACTCATTCTTAATTACTTTATTTTCAATAACCTTGCACACTTTCTGCATAATCATTTCAACGAAATATAGGCATTTTCTACGAAAGAGGGTGTCCATCAAGTAATCTCCTATTTCGATGGATAATTGGATTTTGCATCTAAATCATGTCAGAAAAGATTTTTTATAAATTTATAAATGCATAAAATCAAGTGTTTATGTGTATAGAATGCAAATCATTTCAGTTATCAACTACATACTTTTTGATGAACAATGTATTCACTAATTGCAAATGAACAGCAACAACAACAAAAACTTAATCCCGAACTTAAGTTTGACTACAGGGATTTTCCTGCTTTCAGCTCTATTAAAAATGCTCACTAACTTTATCTTAAAAAAAGGTGTTCACTAACTAAAAAAAAAAGAACTTGAGGAACTCAATCATAACATACTGAAGGTACAGAAGAAGATGGAAACTAACTTGAAACATTGACACAGGACCACAACGAAAGATCTTTCGGAGTCTTCCATACACAGATAACTCCTCGTATGTCATACCCATGTCAACCTCGTCTAACTGTAAGCATCAACCGCCATTAGAACAAGTACTAGATGAACATAAAAGCTGAAGCACGAGTTTTAAAGCTGCCTACTGTTGGGCGTCTATATTATGACAAAACTAGAAATTATGTATTTCTTAATTGGTCAAATGGAATATGTCAATGAAATGTTTGATGGTCCTTTGTTTATGCTAAAGTAAATATTCGATGGTCATGCTCCACGGTCTCTATAACAGTAAATAAACAAAACGGGAATTCATGAAACATTAAGATCAAAAAATTTCTATATATATATAGATATTTAAAAAAAAAAAAACTTCTCCATGTTCTAAAAGTTTGGGTAGAGAGAGAAGATTGAATGAAATCTTATATCAAAGAGAATTTGAAACAATATGAACAAATTTCAGATATATTTAGTTAATAGTGGCCTTTATTAATTTTGAAAACATTGAGCAGTTGATCATCACCAGCCAATATTGAAGACTATGTAAGATGAGATAAAAATTAATTTATTATTATTATTGTTGTTTTTATAATAAATTAACTATTTTGATGTTTGGAATAGCCAAAATATTGTAGAGCTCAAACAAGCCCTAAGATTGCATACAACAAATACAATGGACCCCTGCTCATGAAATGTGTACTAGAAGAAGAACTACCTGACTATAAGTGGAACGAATTGGTTCAAGTTCAGCAGTCGGGGGTGCAGATTCAATTTCTGCCAAAGAAAGATAATTAAGATGAATAGCTGCCCACTTTAAGAAAGATCGAAGGTCTTTCTTGCTAACACTCCCAATTGGATTAATATCTGCGGAACTGCAGTCATACTAACAAAAATGAAGAAAAATATATCAAATAAAATATGGTCTATTAGATAAGCAAAAAGCTGAACTGTTTGAAAATATATGCAGTTATCTCCTCAAGAGCCCTTGACAAGATGACAACCAAAAAGAAATAGCACTGCATATACCAAATCTCTGGTTGAACCTATGCATTACGAGCAATGAAGAATCTACATACATCTCTTAAATTGTCTAATTTCTATGTTAAATACTCAAATCTAAAAATTCTTATGTTGGGCACATTCCAGATAGTTTTAATCTCTTTTTCTGTTAAGTACAAAGAATCTGTTCCTTATCACATCCAATAAAAAAAAGGTAATAACAAGCAATGTAGACAACTTGTGAGTTATGGTCACTTCATGGTGTGCAAATACCACAAATTGGACATTTGATATATAAATAAAATTGTTATGTATAAAATGTCAGAAACGTCCTGCTTATCTTGCGAAATCTTTCCTTTAATTCTACCTTCTTAAGATAAGAGATGGATAATGTAGCACGGAGTATCAGAAGATTGTCATATAAGCAGTTAGTCCAACCTACATTGTATTTCCCATAGCTTCTAACACCATTGTTCAGCAATTGAGCAGTAAAAATAGCAGTACTTAAAAAAGAAAAATTACCTTTGTCAAATAACCACGTAATGCTTCATCAACATTTGAACTGCCGAGTACAAGATAGAAACTGGATTTACCATGAACCCATGGCATGAGAGATGCTAACATAAATGCCAGGACCATCCTTACACGAGCTTGAATGTTTTGCAATCCTAGATTTTCAGCATTTGATCCACCATCTACCTGAGGTTAAAAGAGCTGCAAATTATTACCAAGTTTCGTAGACATTAAGGGTATTCTATTCTTATTTTGTAAATTAGCTTCCACCTAGTAGCAATTGCAATTAATTACCTTGTATCGAGGTCTCTTTCCTGTAAGTGTTTGAAACAAAGAGAGCAGTGCACAAATAACAGAATCTATATTGACATCAAGATGCCAGGAGCCAATCTCTTCCGCCAATTTCTTTGCTCTAGCTCTTGTAGCATCAGAACTGCAAGCAACAAAGAATCAGTTGTTACTGAAGAAAACAAAAATTGTCTAAAGTTTCAATGTCTGATTCGGTAGATGAAGGTACAGATAAGTTAAAGCAAACATTAGTATGTTTCAGTTTACCTTTGTAAAAGGTCCTTCACGACACTTTTTTTTTGATAGAAGGTTCTTCATGACTTAAGAAGACTGTTGGTAGAGAATATCTTCTTGTCAATGAAGCCCGTCATATATGTTTTCAATAATAGCTACCCAACTCAAGTGACATTAACCACATGAAAAATGACAATTCATCCATCAGGGAAGTTAAAAAAATCTATACTTGAGCCAGTTCAAAGTTTTTGTCCCAAGGTTTCTTTTATTGTACTAAACAAAGATCATGGTCATTTTACCCACTTTACAAGCTCTTTGATTAAAGCTGAAGATTTTAAAATTAAAGAAACAACCCATGTTTGCTGACAGTTGAGCTGGTCCTATTTTTTGCCTATCATAGTGAATGTGCTGCTCTATTTCAATCTTTAGAAAAATTTGTGTTAATATACATCACATATGCTACAATTTTATGCTTATTAAAACTCACATACTACTTCTTTACAGAAGGGACAATAAAAAATATTTTAACATCTTTACCACTCTATACAATTTCTTTAACTTTCAAGGTACCAGCATGCTTGTCAAGCCCATATTTTGATAGATACTGAAGGGAAATATCAAGAATTTAAATGGTTTAGATAGGAGTATGGTGACTCATGCATGTTGAATACAAGAGAAATCTCTAAATATTCAGTTCGCACCTATTTTCAGTTCCCATATAGACAGTATAAAATAGTCGCTTGGCAAGTTCTTTGCTGTCACCAGGGAACTCTCCATTTTTGTAATTGCCAATTCTTATTGCATCAGCTTTGACTTGTTCATCACCTCTTTCTATATCTGCAAGTATCCAAGAATTGCAATTCGAAAGTCATGCTAATATTGGAGACAAAGTGCCACAAAGTTCGACATTAACGGAAACCTAATTAAGCAAGCCATGCTTATATAGAAATAATTCACACTTAACTCATTCCACCTACCTAGTAATGTGAACAAGACTATCCTAATCCAGGCGAAAAGTGCATCACACCCTTATATATCAGACAATACCTTGTCAATGGAATTTGTGGTGACTCTATCTTTACATTCTATTCAACTAAGGTAGCAGCTTTTCCCCAACCATAAAAAATGCTTCGTAGCACTACTTCAACATAATTTTTGACATTTAATATTGATCCAACACAAAGACATCCTTTGACTTCAAGCACGTTTCTTGCCTAAGAGCTTTGGCTCTCAGCAGGTTTTTAAATTGCAGAAATCCAAAGAAATGCTATTTTCAACTCTCAACTCTCCTTGATATCCCTTAATGCATCGATTAGATTATTTCACATCCCCATGCATGTTTAATATTCTAGTGGGGACACGACATCGAACCATCGATTTATTTCACCATCCCCATGACAAGTAGTGTTTTTCTTAATCCTAGAATGAAAACAATTTGAGTTTGAAATATTGTGTTACATTCCAATGAAGAAAAGGGTTGGGGCCTTCGGTAAAAACCACCAAATACTTTAAAAAAATTTAAGGCATTCCCCAACTCTTCTCAATCACTTGCTCTACTTCAAACTTCCTATTAGTTCAAGTACCTATTTATAATTTTCAGTCCTAACTCCACCTATCGCATGGTTCTATTTGGTTCATTATGTTGTACGCTTCTCGCTCACAGCACCTGTAGTCACAACCTCTCACCATTTTGCCCGCTCTCCACCAGCACGACGGTGCCGACTACGCCGCACCTGTCAACAACCACCACCCCAGTGCGCCCAACACCTCCACCCGAGAGCTTGATATGGCACCTATCGCAATGCTGTCCTCGCCCAGCTCATCGTAGCGTCGCGGCTCGGCTTCTTGGCTATCCATCGGCGCCTTCTGCCAGTGAACCAACACTCGGCCTTCACCCGTGGAATGCCGCCCCACAGTCCACCGCCACCAACACTTCCATGACCACATCCTGCACTCGTATACCCCCACCAGCAACTGATGCCGCCTCTACATCTCCACTGATTCTCACGGCGATCTGCTGTTGTCAACCCATCACTCGACCCGTTATCATTGATCTGCTATCTCGCTCATGTTCGCTCGCCAGGTTGATCGTTATGACTCATCTCTGTGGTTTTGGATTCTCTATATTAGATAACTTTAAAACTTAACTAATACTTTAAGTATTCTGTGAAATCTTGTGGTGATTTCTGTTGTTGAAACTGTTTGAGTTGCTCACCTGTGCGACATAGACATTATAGTGCAAATGAATTACTATTGAGTTATATTTATTTATGAGGCTTACCTATTTTACTACGTACTTCAACTCTAATTTATTGAATTATCTTAATCTTGTGATGAATTATCTATACATTATTTGAACTTATTTTTAAAATATTTAAAATTGATCTTCCCTGTAATATTGAGGTTTTTTTTTATTCTTACATAATTATCATCAGTATTTATCTTCGTAACATTTTATGTTCTATTAATTTTATTATTGATCTCTCAGTAGTATTATATTTTGCATGTTATCCTGCATCATATTCCTAGCCTACCAATCCACTAAATCAAGGTAAAGTCATAAAGAAATCTCACCATTGATAACAAGTTGGCACATACAACCAACTATAGCTGCAACAGCGGAACTATCAGCTCCTCCTGATAGTGGAAGCAAAAAACCTGAAGCACCGCTTCTTCTTAGATAATCCCATAACCAACAACTAGGGCCAAACGCAATTTCTTCTTCAGGATAGTGATACTTAATCTACATATCAAAACTGTCAATACGACTATCATGATCATCAAAAACATGATCTTGATTGAAATCTTTCAAAAATGATCTTGAACAAAAGAGTGGTTCTGCATAGCATAAAATCACTAAGGGGACATTTGTTTAGATGATTTTAAAGGAGATGAGTTTCAATATATGCTGTGTTTGAAAATACAATCTAAACTTTTAAAATGAGTGTTTAGTTAAATGTTATTTGAACTCATTAAATGAACATTTTCAATAAGTATTCTACTTGATTTGGAAAGGTGCCTAATTGGGTTGCATTTTAAAAAACACCAAATAGGGGACGACATATCATTTAAGTATGTGAATTTAAAATTTTTTATGAACATTAAACTAAACATAAGAATTTGTATTTTTAACTCTATACATTAAAAATATTGTACAAAACGGTCCTAAATGTTTTTTTGAAGTGATGACTTTTCAAAAGCATGCGTTTTGACATGCAACCTTAACATTTAACATTAAAGAGTTTGGTCCAATGTCTTTGCATCACATAAAATGATCATTTTCAAATAAAACATTCTAATTTTTTCTCAAATGCATCTGATTCGGTTCCATTTTAAAAAAAGACCATATAATGGATGACATCTCATTACAAAACCTTTGAGCTTCAATTAACATTAAACCAAAAATAAATATTGTATTTTAAAACATTGCCCCGAGTGAAACTCGTCATCTTGAAATATAACATCAAGTTAGCTAACTTTTCTAACTTTAATTTCACTTAAACTTATTTTTTCTTTAATCTTCTGAAAGAAAAATCATGCCTCTTAACCTTATGACAATAATACAGATTAATACGAAAGTGTAGATAAAATAATACATCAAGACGGTGGTATATGTGTGTTATAAAGATAAATACATCTACTTTAAAATGTGAGTCATTGCATCTATATAAATTTACATCTCTTTCTTTTTCCCTCTAAAATCACATACGGTAAGTTTCAAAAGAAAATTACACATGATGCATTTAGAGAAAATTATGAACATTCAATTAGCCTAGTTAAAGTACTATAAGTGAAAAAAGCACATCATAAAAACCAAATTACAATAAAAAAATATGGTTCAACTCACATGAAAAGTCACAAAGCAGTCATGCTATAGACACTAATAAATCTAAGATAATTAGCAAACCAAATAAAATATTTAAGAGAATAACACTAACCTCAATAGGATTAGTAGGAACAATATGTAGTTTAAATGATTGGCAAAGATTTCGTTGTACTTTAACCTGGAGAATTTTTGGTTCGAGACTAGCTAATTCCCTGAAACTACTTGATGATGCTCGATAACTAGAGACCTGCCAAATAAGAGCAAGTTTCTCAAACAGCATTTCATAGTAACGTCCAACTCAAACAAGCTCCATCCTAAATTATACAAAAAGAATAATACTGGGAGATTGTGGATTTTATACAAGCTGCTCAAAATAAATTTAGGAATTTAAAACATTTTTTTGGAAGCTGACAGGGATATATAACAAGCACAAAGGTATCTAACTTACAGCATCAAGGTCCACGACGGCAGTCAGAACTTCAGTTTCTTTCAAGGAAAACTGAGATCCTTGAGCAACAACATCCCCATTTACAGCAATACAACAACACCCATCTGGAATAATTATTATTTTGTTAAAAGAAATTATTGTTAATTGATGTTTACCAATTGAAAGATGGAATACACCAGTAAAATCAATGTGATCAAGAAGCATCTTGAAATTAGATGAAGAAAAACTGTCACAGAAAAGGAAGACTTCTAAACTTAACTTTAGTTCGTATCTAATGAAGTAGAAAACAAGGAGACTGCACAATGCTGCTTTCCATCAGTTTCCAATGGACACCCCTGCATCCACAGTCCTCTTACCAAGAAAAAGATATGGGACAACCCAGGGCAAGCTGGGTTGTGATATAGTGGTAAATGGGTGGGTGATGTAGGATGTGCTGACAGCTTATGCTTTTAATAGTCGATCCATAAGGATCAAACACATCAATTAGTAGGAAGCTAAAGGAGTCATGCAACAAACTTCAAAGAAAGGATTTACAAAGGTGCAACAAAATGCAAGTGTAAAGAGATGTGTAACAAAGGCAATTATAAGCATAAATATGTTTGCAATTCAAATTCAAGCTAAGAGAGAACAAAGCATATATTAACTAACATAATTGAGTAACCAAACAACAACAACAACAACAAAGTCTTAATCCCAATTACTTGGGGTCAGCTACATGAATTTATCTTCTCCATTTAGCTCTATGTAAAGCAACATTTTCTGTGAGTAGAGGTGGTTTCAAATTACTTTTTATGATTTGATCCCAAGTCATTTTTAGCCCACCCTTCATCTCTTTATATTACGACTTAAATCCCCTACGTACCATGGCCTCTAATAGTTGACGATACATGTAGCCAAACTACTTGGAGTTGGCTACATAGATTTCTCTACTCCATTTAGCTCTATATGAAGCAAAGCTACACAAATGTTCTAAGAATATATTTTCATGATTTCATCCCAAGTCATTTTTGGTCCACTTTCTCTCTTTAAATTATGACTTGGATTACCACATACTTACCTAAATTGGTCTATAATGCTTGAAGATGCACATACAAACCACCTCAAACATTATTCTGATATCTTATTCTCAATAAGTGCCACGCCCACTTTCCCTCTAATGCAATTATTTTTATGCGGTCTATTTTCGTGTGATCCCCATCTCTGTAATACTTATTTTACTTGTATGTTTTTTTGCTTTACGCACTAACATTTAGCATCATATAACATTACTAGTCTTACATTTGTTCTATAAATTTACATTTAAGTTTGAGTGAAATTTTTTTGACATAACACACTAGAAGCATTTCTTCACTTTAGCCATCCTACATGAATTTTATTGATAACATCATTGTTTATTTCACTATTATTTTACTAATTAATTTAAGGTATTTAAATCACTTACTCTTCCCGATAATTTGATCATCAATTGTCATCTTACTACAAGTATTTTTATTTTGACTAAATTTGTACTCCATATATTCAATTTTTAATCTGCTAAAACGAAAAAAAATAGATTTTAAGGTATTCCTCTATAACTCGAGTTTTACCTTGGCCCCCTTTTTCTAGTCTTATCAATAAAAAGAATATTATTTGTGAAAAATATACACCAAGGTACTGTTTCTTGGATATGTCCAATCAGGGCTTCCATAACTAATGTAAAAAAATATGGGCTTAAAGTTGAGCCTTAGTGTAGTCTAACTACAACAACAACAACAACAACTAAGCCTTAATCCCACTAGGTGGGGTCGGCTACATAAATCCTTTGTTTCCATTGCGCTCTATCAGTTACTAAATTCTTATCTAAGTTTAAGTAACTAAGATCACTCCTTATAGTTTCTTGTCATGTCTTCTTTGGTCTCCCTCTTCCTCTTTGTACATGGGCAAAATCCAGTAACTCAATTTTTCTAACTGGAGCTTCAATTGGCCTACGATTTAGATGTCCAAACCATCGAAGCCGACTTTCTCTAAGTTTATCCTCAATTGGTGCAACACCAACTTTCTTTCGGATATATTCATTTCTCATTCTATCCTTTCGTGTATATCCACACATTCACCTTAACATCCTTATTTCTGCAATATTTATTTTATTTGTATGTTTCTTCTTTGCAGACCAGCATTCAGCACCATATATCATCGCTGGTCTTACTACAGTTTTATAAAATTTACCCTTAATTTTGGATGAAATTTTTCTATCGCATAACACACCAGAAGCATTTCTCCATTTTACCCAGCCTGCTTGAATCCTGCTAATAACGTCATTATCTATTTCGCCATCATTTTGTATAATTAATCCAAGGTATCTAAAGCGCTCACTCTTCTTGACAATTTGATCACCAATTGTCACATCTCCAATATAAGTATTTCTTTCTTGACTAAATGTGCACTCCATATATTCAGTTTTTGATCTACTGAGATGCAAACCTTTAGATTCTAGAGCATTCCTCCAAAGCTCTAGTTTCGCTTTAGCTCCTTCTTTAGTTTTCTCAATAAGGACAATATCATCTGCGAAGAGCATACACCAAGGCACTTCATCTTGGATATGTCCAGTCATGACTTCCATAATCAAAGCAAAAAGATACGGACTTAAAGCCGAGCCTTGGTGTAATCCAACTGTAATAGGAAAATCCTTAGTCAAATCTCCTTGTGTCCGAATAGAGGTAACAGCTCCTTCATACATGTCTTTAATAACTTGAATATAAGCAGTGCAAATCTCTTTCTTTTCTAAAACTCTCCAAAGTACTTCTCTTGAGACTTTATTATAAGCTTTTTCCAAATCAATAAAAATCAAATGTAAGTTTTCCTTTCTCTCTTTAAATTTCTCCATTAAACTTCTTAGTAAATGAATGGCTTCTATAGTAGATCTACCTGGCATAAAACCAAACTGATTCTCTGATACCTTAGTATTATGGCGTAACCTTTGTTCGATCACCCTCTCCCAAAGTTTTAAAGTATGACTCATTAATTTAATTCCTCTAACTGTAATTGAAAAAATCTTAATTAAATTACTTTATGTTCGAACATAAGTAGTAGTCTCTTTATACATGTCTTTGATAACTTGAATAAAGGCAGTACAAATTCCTTTCTTTTCTAAAATTTTTCAAAGTGCTTCCCTTAAGACTTTATTATAAGCTCTTTCCATATTGATAAAAATCAAATACAAATTTTTTCTCTTCCTAAATTTTTTCATTAAACCACTCAGTAAATGAATGGATTTCACAGTAGATCTACCGGATATAAAACCAAATTGGTTCTGAGACGCCTTAGTATTATAACGTAATTTCTACTCGATTACCATTTCCTAAAGTTTTTAAAGTATGACTTATTAATCTAATACATTTAAATTGGCACTGTCCTGTACATCAATTTTATTCTTTAAATAGATAATAATGTACTTTTTCTCCACTCGTTTGACATTTATTTAGTTTTCAAATCATATTAAATAATCTAGTAAGCCAAAACACTCCATCTTCCAAAATTTTTTAAATATCTATTGGGATATCATCCGGTCCAACTACCTTTTTACACTTCATTTTCTTTAAAACCTCTCAAATTTTAGCCTTACTAATACGCCAGATGTAACAGCAATTTATATTCTCTTTTTGAATATTAAATTTCATAAGATTAAATATATTGTCATAACCATCATTAAAAAGCTGTCAAACAATAGTTTTATAAAATCTTCACATCAAATTAATAGGCATCTTTCTATAAAAACAATATTTGCCATGACATATGCATCAATGATTATCCTAACAATTACCTTAAAATGTGATTAATATTCCAAAGAGATGTGAACATCAAAAAAATAAGCACTATGCCTACAAATCAGAAGAACTTGAAACAAAAGAGTGCTAATTCAGTCATCTCATGCTTATTACAATTACAGGACAACAACATAAAGTTGAGCAGCTCTACAAACCATTGAAAGCTTTCAAAATGTACAAATAATGATTACCATAATAAAGGCGACCACCATCACAACCCTGGTGATTGCTGTACAAGTAAACACCACCACAGAGGCGAGTTGCACTTTTAATTGCATCAATTCGAACATTAAGTTTCCTCAGCTGATGGTGACTTCCACTTGCATTCATAAATACCTCAACACCATTATATGCAAGCCCAACCCGAGGTGAACCAGCAGTAAAAAGCTCTTCACAAGTCTCAGCAGCAACAGCTCTGAAACCAGGAGCAAACTTCTCAATTTATGTTTTGAGTTAATAATCCTATGTTTAAACTTCATTTGTTACATGTACAACAACTACCTCCTCAAATGTGCGAACTCAAAGGATAACGAAGAACAGATACAAGCACCAAAGTGGAAAGACAACTTCAATTCTTTTCAAAATTTAAAACACAATGACGAGCAAAACATCATAGTGCTGACAATCTAAAATACAATACATGCGTATTAATTGTATAATAGTAAGAAATTAGAAGTTAGTGGACATGAAGAGATTGATAGGTGATACAAATATGGCAACTAAACTCTCAATTTTAACGATAAAATAAGCCGTTATTTCCTTCCAGGTTACTTAAATTTTAATGGTACAAATTTCAAAAGGAAAACATTAGATTTGGATGCACTTCTACAAGAACCAGAAGAAAGAAACAACTACGTAAACTGCAAAGTTTCTGTTACCCTGAATCACATATCAAAAGAAACACCACCAAAATAATAATCCAGTCATCAAGAATGTTTATAAAATATCATAGTAGTAAAACGTCAATAAAGCTTACACATCTTGGAATTGAATATAACCAAAGCCAAATGGTGCTGAAATCTGTGATATAGAATTAGAGATATCAACTGGAAGTTGAAAATCAATGAACTTGTCTTTCAGTTTCCATGCTGAAAACCACCGCAGCTCTCGATAATTTCCATCATTGGCAAGGCACATCTTTGGGCGAATCATAATAATTTTCCGGTCCAAGCAGAAAACCTGGCAATTGTATCGTACACTCTCATGTATAATGGGCATGCCAATGCTACATAATATGTTGTCAGTCAAATCAGAGGACAGCAGATCCTTGAGGCATTCCCATCTGCAACCAAACACAAGCCAAAATTTTGGATGACTTTCAGAGCCAGAATAATATAAGTATTTATAAGGTATGCATCAGAGAATGATAGTATACTAAATAACCATCAATGCAGAAATAAGTCTTTTTCACTCTCTGGCTTGAAATCATACTTTACAAAAAATCATTTTCACTATATAGGAAAAAATACACAGTAAGTAAAAAACTGGTATAAGCAATGTACTAAACTTACGCATGGGTTACAGTGTCCTGCTCTAAAAAGTGATCTTCGCAGCCATAACCAGTGATTTCAAGCTCTGGCCCTATTCTAATCGCAGCCCCCGCCTCTTTTGCATTTGAAATTGATTCCTTTACGTTACGGAGATTATTATCGAAATCCATGGCCCACTGCTTCAGATTACAAGTCGAAACCTTTAACAGCCTCATGATTAAATTCTATCTGCATTTGAATGTGGGAGAAAACAGATAGAGAACAGTAGCAATAGGCAGATATCCACAGAACAATACACAGAGCAGACAGAATAATTCACAAAGATAAGAAAATAGCAATCCCGCAAATAGAACCGTGTAAAATCCAAAAATAAATCAATCGAAGGTAAATATGGATTTAACGATTAGGAAAGTCGAGATACAGAGTCTGATGTGGAATATGCAGAGTAGTGGCTTTCACGTGTTGACGGGAATTTTCTCTGGAATATGTAAATAAAAAGCTCTCAGGTAAGCAATCAAACAAATCCTACTTTCAAAAAAAACCCAAATAGATTACGAAGAAACCTGGAAATATTAAATTAGGGTCGGGATTTACCTGAGCCAGAGGGAAGGTAACCGAACGTGGAGCGTAAATCCTGCAACAACTGTGGTCTGGCGGGTGGCGGGTCCTCAGGCGCGCGGTGATGGTTCACCAGTCGCCGGAAGCGGGGGACAGTCGGAGGTGTACGCGAACGATCGTGAATGCGCGGCATGCTAGGCGGCCTGCGGTAGGGAAAAAAAAAAGCATAAATTTTAATTTTAAAGAATTTAATAAATTTATTTAACGCCTCACATAATTGTGTAATTAGCTTACATACCCGAGCGTCTATTTTAAAAATATATTATTTTTGTTAAAGTGAGCATTCAGTAGGACATATTATCTTGAAATTATCAGTCAAAATATAATACCCAAATGCAATAATAATATCTATATAATATAATATATCATCAAAATAATATCACATTTAAAATTTAATTAATATAAATAATAGATTGAAATCAAGAAATATAAAAATTGTAAAATCCAGTAGTCAAATTAAGTTAGCTGATTTAATGATAATTATTATATTTTCCTATTAATTAAATTTATTTAATAAATTACTGTGTTCATGTAATAAAATAAGCTTTACAACAAGTTATGAAATTTTGAGTTAGAAATATGTTTGTATTGAAATTAAAAAAAAAATTAAAAATAGCTGAAAAATCTAATTGTTAGAACCTAAAATTACGAAACTAATATCAAGAATAAGAAAATAATAATAACTAAATTATAAATTTTAAAAATATAAGTCCGAGATTAATTATAATTTTTTAGAATATGAAATTAAGATTAAAAAATCAAAGAATAAAATAATAAAATTTTATAACTTGAAATTAAAATTAAAAGACTAAGGAAGATTAAATTATAATTTTTTAAAAAATTAAGTATAAGGAATTAAGACTTAAAACTAGACAAATAGAAGACAAATTTGAAGTTATTAGGTTTTCAGATTAAGAATAAGTGTAATTGGCATAATTAAATTATAATTTTTATTATAAAAAATTAAAGTTTAACATCAAAAATTAAGAAAATGAGATATCAAATTATCTTTAAGACTAAATCATAATTTTTATAGGAAGGAATTTTAAGGAATTAAGATTTAAGATTAAAATTAGGGTAAATTTTACCCAGGTCCCTGAGTTTAAGGGTTATTATCACACAGGTCCACGTTTTTTAATTTATATCATCAAGGTCCCTAAGTTTTTAAAAAATATGATTTGGGTCCTTTTTTAATTTTTTTATTATTAAAAAATATACAAAATTACCATTATACCCTTACCCTCCCTCTCTCCATCAGATCCGGCAGCCGCGTCGCCCCGCGCAGCCTCC
>JAEMOT010000801.1:137545-187627 GCA_019297695.1 Apostasia ramifera
GCCGCGCGAGGCCGCCGGAGGCGGCGCGGGGCGGCGCGGCTGCCGGATCCGGTGGAGAGAGGAAGGGTAAGGGGATAATGATAATTTTGTATATTTTTTAATAATAAAAAAATTAAAAAAGGACCCAAATGATATTTTTTGAAAACTTAGGGACCCTGATGATATAAATTAAAAAATGTGGACCTGTGTGATAATAATCCTTAAACTCAGGGACCTGAGTGAAATTTACCCTTAAAATTAATATGGGATAAAGTTTATGGAATTAAAATTCAGATCAAAAATAAAAAAATAGGTGGACAAATAATAATTTCGGTAAGAATATAATCAAATTATAATTTTTATTATAATGAATTAAAATTAAAAAATTTGAAGATTAAATTATAATGTTATTATAAAAATTATGATTAATTTATAATTTTGCAAGGAGACGATTTAAAGAATTAAAATTTAGGACCAAAATCGTGAAATTTGAATTTAAAACAAAGCACTAATAGATGGCTACATTTTGTGTTATGTACCATCAATTAAATATTTTAATTGTAAATTAAACTCGACTGCGGTAGATTAAAATTTTAATTTTAGTTGACTTTTAAATTTAAATTGACTTCATGCATTTTGAAATTTTCATTATATTTGTAGTTCATTATGTATATTAATTTATATTACATTATCATAAATAGATAAAATCATGAAATAATTTAAATATAATTGAGTTTAAATACATTCAATTCTTTACTCTATTTGTTTGATAATTCAAAATTAATTTGATTTAATTTTAAACAGATATATTATATCACACATAAAATTTAATATTTAAAATTAACTTTATTTCACATCCTACACATATTGCCAGAATAATGACTAATTTATATAAAAGTATTTTTAAATTATTATTTTTTACATAATAGCAAATAGTGAATATAAATTCTCCTGAAATTTAAATTAAATTTAATGATCTAAATATAGATTCTATGTTCTATTAAAAAGCGTTTGGTTCAATATTATTTTGATATTATATTATATTAATTAGAGAAAATAATTATTTAATTAATATTATATATAAATAGCTTTCTATAAATCTATAAAAATTTTAATTAAAAGATAACATTTAAATATCATGAAGTTTAAAAATAAATTAAAAATTTTAATTGAGTTAATCATTATTTTCTTAAATATTTAATATTTATTTATACGTAAGGTTACAAATTTATTTTTAATTTAAAGATTTATTAATTTTTTAATATCTTTATATTATTATTATAAAATTTTATATACATAAAATAAATAAAATATATTTTAAAAAGTTCAAATATATATAATTATATATTATTTATAATCTTTAATTTTAAAATTCATATAATTTTTATTTATTTGTTTTAAATTATAAAAAAAAGAATGCGGTGGATAAAATACTAATATAATATTAAATCAACTAGAATGTGATAAATATGAGTTTAAATCTCTGCAATAACAGCCTTTTAGGAAATTATTGTAAAAACAATTAATCTCAAGTTACATATCTCAACATAAAGCTATTTAGTTTAGAAAAGAAAATGAATTTACCACAATAAAATAGCACAAGGGAAATATAGTTTTCAACAGTAATTAGGCAATATTAGAATGAAATTACTAAGATTACATTAATTAATATATGTAATTAAATTAAAACTATAATAACTAACATTCCAACACCTACATTAATTTTCAGCAATAAGTAGAATGGAAAAACAATAAATAACACAATGAAATGAATATTTAAAGATGGCATATCAAGAGTGGAAAAACACGATAAATGAATCTAATTTAAATCTTATTTATGTGAATCTAAAGAGTTCTGCACAAGTCAACACTTATACCAATATTATGCAAGAGGTTTTTTTTTTTATAACAATATTGTGTAAGAGTTACCAGAATCTTATCGTCTTCTAAAAGAAGATTTTGCGCAAAATAAATAATATCAGACTCTAGGGAGCAGTTAAAAAGTTATATGTGCATGGCCCACAAATTGAAAGCACAAAAAATAAATGTAGAGTTACATTTGTATGTTTATGTATAAATATCTAATTATTTTTGTATATTTAAATTATATATACAAATAAACTTAAAAAAATAATTTTATATTTATAATAAAAAAATATTAAAAAATAACTTAGAAGAAGTCGCGACTTCTACTCACTTCGTTTGTTAGATAATAAAAATAATTAATTAATTAATTATGCTTAATTTTTAAAAATCATCTTAATAAGCAAAGCATGTGCCTAAAGTCCCCTCCTACCAACTCCCTTCATGCTTTTCCTCCTTGCTCCCTCCCAGGCGTCCCCTCGCCCTCAATCTTTTCTCTGCGAGGGGTAAAATTACAACAGGATACCTAAGATGCCAGCTAACAATTAAGCTCTAATTTTTGAATCCGTTGAAACTCTCTGAGATTTCTACATCATTTCATATAGGCCTCATCATAATAATTTATCTTAGAAGTCATTTGATTTGATATTATCTTAATATTATATTATATAATTTAAATATTATTTTTAGGTGATAATTTTATAATATTTTAAAAAATTATTCATATATATCATTAAAATAAATAATTATTTTCTTTAAATAATATGATATAATACTAAAATAATATTAAATTAAATACTTTTTTAATGTGATATAATTTTAAAAGCTATACTACTTTTAAATTAAAGATCTCACTGTCACTTAATTACAAAAAGGTCGGGAAGTTTACATGGGAGGAGAGGAGTTGATTCCACGAAATAGCTTGTCGAGTTACAAAGCCGTATGTTAAACTTAAACGCATATGATTGTTTATGTTGACTTCATACATGGTTTCAAATCCTGAGTAGTGAGGAAGAGTCAAGAAATTTATGCTTCATGATTGAGTGTTGGGTCATTATTCATTGAAGCTTGCTGAAAGATAGAGCCATTAGAGGTGTTCTTGGTGTTCTAGGTTTACAGTTTACTGGTATATCCTCCTGTGGATGGTGGTGCCTGCGGTGCTAATACAGACTAGTAGCTCAAGGTACTGTAGGCAATTAATATTAGCGAGCTACTGTCAATGGAGGTCATGCTTCCAAAAATGTACAGTACTAACATATGAGAGAAATATTTACCGTTATACTGCCTACGTAGATAAAGTTTCGTAGAGTTAGTAGTCTCGACATGGGATGGAGAATCGAGTTGCTAATGACTTGATCATTTACATGTGAGCCTAACGAGGTTGACTCTCTACTTGTCTCATGCTAGTCCCATGGGCAGGCGATTGAAATATACATGAAAAATTATACTATATTGAATATTCAACATAAGCTATGTCAATATTCAATTGAAGATCCTTACCCATCAGCCTAGACTTTTGAGTTAAGAAATGTTTATCAATTGTATGTTAAGCCCAACATAGGCTCCTCTATGATAATTCCTTAATAACTGGTATCAGAGCTGATGGTTCAGTTAGGTCTTATATGGGTCAAGTCCATGCGGATTATACTTCTATGGGACTTGTGATTTTTACTATGGTTGAAAAATTACAAGAGTAAGGGGGCTTTGAAATGCATTCCCTTGAATAACACATTAGATGAAGAAAAATTTAATATGGATGGATTCTTATGTGAGTTAGTGATTTGTTGGGATATATAAGAAGACTTGTCCTACATTAAATATTAACTATAAGTTATGGTCTTAATATATAATTGAAGATTTTTACTAATGCAAGGCATCCTTGATATTTCCTACGCTAATAAAACACAAGTATAATTGAGGAACCCTGCATGGGACGTTAATTATATTTATGTGTTTGTTATGTACTACATACAATTCTCTCGTTTTGCATGTTTGAAAAAAAAAAGAAAAAAATAAGAGAGAGAAGGAAACAAAGAAAAAAAAAAAGGCCTGTGACCATTGACCAGCACCTGGACCCATCCTTGCTTTGAGTCATGTTGGGAGGTTGACCAATGTCAACCTTGGCAACCTCCTCTCCCTATAAATGAAATTTTCGAAGATCACTTTTAGAATTCTAGAAGTTCGATTTCAATGATTTTTTGAGCATTAAGCTCCTGTCGTTGTGAAAAATGCTTCTAGCAACACCCTAACGCTAAGGAAGAATTAGAGGCATCCCAGCTTTGAAAAACAGTCAAATTGACCACCAACTCGTCGCAGCTCTGCACCTCTATTCTACTTATTATACTTTATTTCATTCTATTTATAATCGATCATCTATTTTTATCGTATTTTTTGCGCCAAGCTTGTTATTCTCATTTTATATTTCTTATCTCCTATCTTAATTGTGACTATACGAATAACTTACAAATTCTCATTTTACTCATCAAATATTCGTATTGTGCCTTTTTATATTATTTATAGTATAATGCTCCTGTTATTTTATTAAATCATTCGCTTAACAAATCCCATCGTGCACATTTTCTATATTCGTTAAACTCTTGCGAAGATTCTATTTTCGTGCATGCAGTATTCTTGTATATGTGATTTACTATAGTATTATCACCATAAAACTCATCAAATTAACTGCAAAATCAACTTTACTTGATTTTATTGAATTCAAGTTAGTTTTCTCTGAACTCTACAAGGATATCAAATTGCATTCATACATAAAACAATCAATTACATATATTGTACGACCGCCACATGTCGTACCTACCTCACATTTAGCATCAGAGTTAATTAAATCTAGTTGCTTTTAGGTCTATACCTCCCCACTTGCATCACATTTGATATTAGAGTTAATCAAATTTAATTACATATAGGTTCCTACCTTCCCACTTGCATCACTTATCCATTGGCCTAGACCTTTTAGTTAGGAGGTATTCATTGATTATATATTATGCTCAACTTGGGCTCTACTATGGTAATTGTTTTAATAGAGCTATCAAATAAAAGTATAATTTTTTTTTAATGAAAAGAGCATAAAAATTATTAATGAATTTTTCATGCCTACTTACTTTTAAATGGGCTCCAACACACGAGACCAGGATGTTATTTGCCTTGATATAAAATGACGTATCTGTCCTTTCCCACCGACTCTGCACTCTCAAACAGAGTGAGAAGGTAGAGATTGCAGAGATCAGTCGCCGCCATGGACAAATCCGCCGACGGCTTCCCTCTTCCCCGACGCTATATCTATCGCGAACGCCGCGGCGGCGGCGGCGGCGGCGGCAGAACAATTCTCGCTTCCTGCGCACTGGCCGCTTGCTTCCTCATCCTCGTCGCCATCGCTCTCGCGGTGGTCTTCTTCGTCCTCTTCCGGCCTCGCGAGCCCACGATCCAGGTCTCCGCCGTCCAACTCCCTCGATTCTCCTCCGGAAATGGCACAGCGAGCTTCAATTTCTTGCAGTACGCGGCCGTCCGGAACCCTAACCGTGCTTCCTTCTCCCATTACGACAGCTCGCTTCAGCTAATCTACGCGGGCAGCCAGGTAGGATTCATGTACATCCCCGCCGGTGAGATCGACGGCGGCCGAACCAAGTACATGGAGGCGGGGTTCTCTGTACCGTCCTTCCCCGTGGCGGCGGCGCCTGCTGTAAGCATGGTGGTGGAGTCGAGGATGAGGGTGAAGGGGAGGGTTAGGGTTCTGAGGTTTTTCACGCACCCCGTCGAGGCGAAGGCTGGCTGCCATGTCGCCGTCTCCGCCAGCGACGGATCAGTGCTCCGATTCAAGTGCTGACTGCGGATCGGACAGATCGGTGGCGCTCGGATCTGATCTCGGAGGTAAGCTGCAGGTAGATAGGAATTTAAAATTTAAAGAAATGATGAAGAAGGGAAAAAAAAATTCCATTCTCGTGTTGTAATTTTTTTCTTTTTCTTTCTTTTTTGATAATTTTTTTTTTGAAAGTAATTTCTTTCTTTTTCAACATTTATTATGGTGCCATGAGTCTATTTCAATTCCTAAATTGGAGTGTTTTTACATTGAGATGAATTTATTTGAAAATTATTATAATTTATTTGATTTTGACTGAATTATTAAAGTTGATTCAAATTAAATCATCAATCATATAACTGAATTAGTATAATATTATAATAGAAATATCATAAATTTTAGTACTAATACTTATATTAAATATTGCAAAATTTAACGATTTTTTTTTAACATATAAGATAATTTTTTTGCTGAAATGATTCTATTTTGAATAATTTGATTTTAAATACACAAATTATTTATTTTTCAGTGATAATTTAGTGAATTTTGAGTACATGGTCCAGCTACACAGTCAAATTTTATATTGAAATTTATGTTTGATATAAAATAAAATTAATTTATGAGAAATGAAATGAATATTTTATCTTAAAATTTTGTAAGCTATAAAATTTAATTAATTTGTGAAATTTTGTAAAAGAAAAAGATGATTGTGCCTTAGTTTGAGTGCCTCGCAAGTAACAATTTTTTGTAGGTTCACATGAATTGGGATTCACGAAAGGGTAGAGTAGTAGTAATGGGCAAGTTTTTTTTAGACTTATTTAATGAAAGCATATTTTCTCATTTATACTTTCATACTTATAAAATAGATATATAAGATAAATAAAAAAATATAAAAATAATGATAATAGCTGAGTATAGATATAATGTGCTTTATGTATTCATAAACTCCATATATAAACAAATCACAGCATTATATTACTAGCTTGTTATCCTCAAGTCAATATTAAATATTTCTATGAACCACCGTAGTAAAATACAAAGGCAAAGCACAAAAAAGCCCAGCCCAAATAACAAGCTGGGCTCTGACTTGAAATTCCGGTCCAAGCCCAGCCCATTAACAAGCTGGGCTCTGACTTGATATTCCGGTCGAAGCCCACGGGCGACTCGGGGACTCATCTCATAACTCATCTCGTCTTCATCATCCACAAATACTTCGTCAAACGGAATTGAACACCCAGAGCGCTAAACAAGCCAGCAAAGCCACGAGTTTGCACCCCCTGCCACACCTTCTCATTCTCTCACACCTTCAATCACCTATAAATACCTCCCCTACCCATCATCGACCTTCACCTCACTCAATCGAAGAAGAAGACGTAGAAGACGAAGATCATCTCGAAGATCCATCGAAATGGCTGATCGCTCAAGCATCGGGTTCCAAGCCGGCCAGGCTGCCGGCCATGCTCAGGCAACGAATCCCCGTCCCTCGATTCTCCTCTTCCCTCTACCTGCAATAGATGATTGCTAATGCCCGGCAGATATTTGATGAAATGCGCAGGTGAAAAAGAACGAGATCGTGGAGCAGGCGCAGCATGGAGCGGAGCAAGCCGGCGGCTTCCTGCAGCAGACCGGAGAGCAGGTGAAGCAGATGGCCCAGGGGGCGGCGGACGCCGTCAAGAACGCGGTAGGGATCGGTGGCTCCGGCGGCGGCGGCACCACTACCACCACCCACACCACCACTACCCGGCGCTAGATGAATGTTATGTCTCATAACTCATAAGCTCGAGCGCCTGCCCGCCTTTTTTCTACCTTTGTTACTTTTTTTTTTCTTCGTTTTTCTTGAGGTAATAATGCGTGTTAGGATTGGGCCTCACTCATGTGGACCATTTTTTGTGTTCATCTTTTTTTATGAAATGAAATTCCTTTTTTAACCAATGTTTTTTTTTTTAATAAGTTTGCCAACAGATTTGTTTGCATCTAACTTTATTTTTTTGATTATAAAGAAAGAATATTTTTTAATTCGATCTTAAAAGAATTAAAAATATTAAACACAAATTTCATCTTTTTCATACACGTGTCAATCAAGCTTTAGTCTGCTAACAAACGCAACATTTGAATTCGACTCTAAACTGATTAACTCAATTCAAATCGGAGTTATATCTCGATTGAACACATTAATTTAAAATTTTAAGTTAACAAAAAAATGAACATTAATTGTTTTTTAATATTATAATTTATATTTAATATTCTAAGAAAATTTGACTTAATTCGTAATAAGTCAATAGCAGCGAATTAAGTTTATTTAAAAATGTTAACCGGTAATTAATATTAAGTTAAAGATTGACATGTGAACAAGATCAATTATTATAGAAATATGTAATGATATAATTTCTCCAATCTAAATAATCATGAATGACCAAATTACAAATAATTATTATATATACATATTGTGTAAATGCAAAATCACTTATTAGTATATATCTTAGAAGTTGAAAATATATAAAAAAAAAAAAAATACAGATGTTATGCGAAAAATTGATAAAATATACATTTTGTATATTATATAATTTTTTACAATTTCTTTGAAAATTTCTTTACAAATTACATTATTAATAAGCAACTCTTTTGATTAAAGCCAACTAATCATTAACTGTCCATGAAACACATTTTTGATATATTGTGATTGACTTGTTAGTTGTTTTAAATTGTCTGAATTTTTAATTAAGATTAAGAAAATACTGTGTAAATAATTTTATAAAAAATTATAAATAAAACATTATCTAAATATTAAAATGCACAAATAATATAATATAACATCAATATAATATAAATTAATACTCTAATTTGAGCTTATATACAATTAAATTTTTCTAATTTCTAAATTAATCATGTAAATTCTATAATTTGATAATGTATAAATAGATCATTTAATATTAATAAAAAGGGCGTTTGATTCATTATTATCTTGATATTATATTATGTAATCTAAATGTCATTATATGTAATATCATTTTTTGATTAATAATCTTATAATTTAATTAAAAATTATTTATTAATATCATTAAATTAAACAATTACTTTCTCTAAATAACATAACATAATATTACCCCTAAAATGATTAATTTTTTCTATTCAATTTAACTTATTAATTAGAAAAAAAAAATTATTAAATACTTTAATTAACATCAAAAGACAAAATAGAAGAACTATTTGATTAATTTAAAATTAAAATATTTTAATTTCACAGATTTAAATTAGATTGATCTAATAACTGTTAACCTATATAACATTAAGTCAAACTTTTCCCGATTAAATAATATTAAAAGGAGACCGAAAATCCGGGACTAACAGCCACAGCATGTTCTGCAAGACTCCACAAAGACAATACAATAAATTAATGCTGAATTATTCTGTGCATTAAACGCCGAATCCATCGAACTATTCAATGAATTAAATCAAAAAATAACTTTTTCTTTATAATAATTAAAAGTAAATTTTAAGTAAGACATTTGGGATGCATAACTAGATTCTTATAATGTTAATCTAATCTAAAATCACTTTATTTATTGGGATCCAATCCAAACCTTATTTAGGGATGGGATTATTGTGTTTATGTTGATTTAAGAGAGATAAATAATCAAACTATATGAGAATTAGAACTATCAAAAAATATATCATACTCTATTATAGTTTGTAATGTCTTCCTACAAAACAAAAAATGATGTGCAAACTGCAAACATATAATTCATACATTTCTTAGAAACATAATCATAAGGCCCTTTTTAACGTGAGAATTAAAATAATACTACTTTAAAAAACAATAATAATAATAATAATAATAATAAATAAATAAATTTTTTAAATTATTTTACACAATTTTTAATAAAAAAAAATATTTTACTACACATACTCAATAATTTTTAATAAAAATATTAACTTTATTTTACATTCTAAATCAAAATATTCAAATCAAATATTTTAATCTACAATCTTAAAATAAAATTAATATTTTTATTAAAAATTATTAAGTAAAATAAAATAATTTTTTTATATTAAAATTTACATAGAATAATTAAAAAAATTATTTATTATTATTATTATTATTTTTAAATTGATACCATTTTGATCATCGAGCCAAACAAGACCTAAAATTTAATGCAAAAAATAACACGACTGATAAAGAAAAATAAGAAATACTTCTAATAACATCAGAAGCACCGTAGAACAAACCTAAATTTAGAGGAGAATCCATCAGAAACAAAAGAGAAACATAACACCATGATCGGATATCAGAGTTTCAAACATTTCTAAGCTGACAGCATGATGCTTGAAACTGCCCCGAAAATCCCACACAAGAGAAAGTATATGGAAGACATGATCTGAACAGAGATCCAGCAGGTTTTCATCTGGCAAAAGTGCCGAAACGAGCACCAGAACCAGCACCTGCAGCCCCACCTCGACCTCGCCGCTGCTGCCAACCACCACGGCCATTTCTCTGAGCCACCGCCCGACCCTGGAAGCGCACAGCCATCTGCTGGGACACAGTTCTTATTCTCTGCTCCTTCATGCCCGCAAAGAGAGCATCCAAGGTTTTAGGTTTCTGTTTGTTAGTCATAGCGTCCTTCTGCACAAAGTTGAAGTCGAGAAAGAAAATAACTAGGGATCACAAACGCAGAGTGCATATCAGCATTCAGAAAAGCCAAAGAAGCATAAACGGGGGATTAACTTCAAGCGTCACTTGCTATAATCTGAATTATTTAGTTTAGACTAATTGAACAATGTATTATATTCAATATTAGATAACAATAGTTCCAACATAGGCGTTCATTTTCCACAACAATGAAAATATAAAGGTAATAACAAAATAAAAGCAAGATGGTTGAAGTAACAAAATGTAATAGGAGTTCCACGCAACAGAAAGATGCTTACAAAGTTAAAGAAAACCTTCATATATTTGTGGACCGATAAGCTAAAATATATTAGAGAAAATAATGGGGAATTAAGTAGTAAGACATCCAAATATTCAAAGTAGTAGTGGTGCGGATACTAAGGACTCGTTTGGCATAATGCCAAAATGGGTAAGGAGGAAAACTTTTTGGGGTTTTTAAAAAAGGAGTTATGATTGAAAATAAAGGGAGTTAGTTCATAAAAAAACATGTAGAATGTGAACTAAAATTGATTAATTTATTAAGAATTATGTGAGATGTGAAATAAAGTAATTTTTAATATTAGAATTTGTGAGAGATGGAGAATAATATACTTTTTATATATTTTATCAATTAAAGTAAAAAAATAAAAATAAAAACTTAGGATGAGGACTTGTTTGGCACTGAGCCAAATGGGTCCTAGCATGGATATTTGTTCACATTATAATGGACTACATTAGAAGTGATTGTAATAGAAAGCGGGAGGCAGTCGCACCTTTAGTTTGGAATTCAATCATGTTCATTGTTTGCCTCTATATGCCTTTAAATGTAAATGAGTAGATCAAATGATAAAGAAAGAGAAGGGAAAACAAAAAACTCATAAGACCACTAGAAATGACCTTCACCCACTTGTATTAAATATAGAGCTAAATGAGAGACAAGCTTATGTAGATGACCCAAACTAGTTTGGCATCAAGCTTGTAGATTTTGCTGAATACAATGTCTGAAATGTCAATTTGAGTGTTTTCTAACTAGAATAATTTGGAACTATGTTTTCATTATGCCTTCTTAATAATTAAAACTTTTCACATATCATAACAGTGCATCTTTTACGCACTATAACATTTCAAACCATACAACCCTATCTCTATAATTTCATCTTCAATAAATTTTACTCAGATTTCCCTTTTAATTTATCAAAATAAAAATTTCATAATCATCATAAACTGAAACTAGCTAAAACCCATAAAACACTAATTAGAAGGTGTACCAAAACACCATTATTCTCCACTAGCAACCATACACGGAGTAACAAAACAAATAATTTCCAGAAACAATCTACCTGGTCAAGCCAGTTTACATCCGCATGCCAGTATGTATCACCCCAAAATAAAGAGGATAAACAACATACCTTTCCAGCAAATCTACCATCACCAGCACTCCTTTGTATCAAACCAGCTGCAATCCTGCATAGCACAAGCAATCATTGGCGTTGAAAAAAATGCAGAAGAACCCAACTTACCGTAACCCAATTGTGGGTGAAATTTCACCATTATGTTAAAACTCAGCCAGAGTAAAAATAAATCTCTCTCTCTATGCATGAATAAATCGTAAACAGCTAGACCAGTTGTGGAGTGTCCCTCATTCAAAAGAAATGTAACGGTAAATCGGGAGTGCAGAATAGATCCTGTTAGAAAACCATATAACACCAGCAATATGATCTGTTTCAAGTAGATAACAATCTCACAGGAAATTTGCAAGCCAGTAATACCCTTTAACTCCTAAAGAGATTCTAAAATCAAGCAGTGAATCACATAGATTCTCCACTAAAAAATCAAGCTGTAGATCACATGGATTCTCCACTAACCGTTATCTCCTTCCCCTAATGGATCCAGACAGCTTTTGCGTAACAAGATAATTAACAGTTCAAAATGGTAAAACTATCTCCGTCATTTAGAGTTCTTGTCGACTCAGTTATTTCCTTCTCTGAGACAATCTTCTCTCTAAAGTCTAAACATGAAAATGTCAACCTGCATAGATGCACCAGCAAATCGCAAAAATCTGCAACAACAGCAAAGCAAGGTGTTCTACAACTCGTGAGAGACCTCAAGGGAGGGTAAGTTATCCACAGGCATCCAACATTTAAACATATCACACTGGACGTTTTCAAACTGTAAATTGATTGATCAAAACTAAAGTTTATGATTTCTGTCTATTACTTCACTGACGGTTATAAGAACCAATCATCCAGTCATGCGTGAAACTCCCAAGGTCCTTCAGAATTTCTATACCTAAACTATTTCCAACATATTTCCACAAGTCAACAAGCATTGATGCCCTGGTCCTCACATCAAATGATCTGCAAAACATCAGCAGATAATTCAACCCTTTTCTGGAATATCCACTCTATGTGCCTTCTCAAGATGTTTGTGATTCTTAGTCAAATAGGACAAGCAATACAGCTACCGCTTAACTGATGCCAAATACACAAACCATAGCATTAATAAGCTTCTGAGGATAGACAAAAGCATTGAAATATCAAAATGCCAAACCTGCTCTGCAAATAATTCAACATAAATGAAGGCAGATGACAAGCTTTGCATTTAATGCAACAGAAATCCAGGCAACCAAGTTACTACTGGTACTAAAATTTCAAGGTTGAAAACAGCAAACTCATCCAGAGGTATGGTGTATCAAAGCTCCAAATTCAACATCAAAAATCCATGGCAATGATTGGGCAGCAGCAAATCTTTACACATCCATCTTGTAATTCACAAGTAGCATGTGGACTGACAAAATGAATATAGAAACTAAGCGATCATAGAGACTGGTCACTACTAAACCAATGTTTGAAACCTAAGACCTTGAACGTGTCAGAGAAGGAAGAAATGACAGATCCCTAAACCTCATTTGGCAACCAAATCATAATTCCAGTACCAAACAGGACAAATCCAATTACTGCAAACCCAAAATATCAATTAGCTGCTATTTTGGCTGATGTTCTGATTTGATGGTGTCTACATTACTCCAATACCACATATACTACATGAAAGCAGCTTCAAGTGTCATCATTCACAAAATCATGAATTACCTGTAAAATATCAGACATACAACATATGTTAGATAAGAAATGTAAGCCTACAAAAGCTGACAATTATGATGGAAACGCTAAACTCGCTTGATTATCAGTCAATTTCAATTGACTCTAAACAGAGTCAAATTTCATGTGACCAGAAGATAAACACTCGAGACTAAATTAATTCATCTCAAAAACAAACTCCAATTATAATTATGCATAAGCATATGTATTGTGGTTGTATATATGCAAACATATATTTCAACGAAGTTCTTAAAGTGTATGCAAGTATTATTAAGACTAAAAGAGGTTAGGAAAAGTGAAATCAACGTATATAAATGTAATAAAAAAAACTCACCTAGAATCAATAAAAAGATCAACTCAAAATTGAATGTTTTAATTGACTCAAATGAAACTCTACTTAAAAATGACTTATTTTTCTAGATAAAATGAAAGACTCTGATTTTTGGTTGAATTAGAACCACTGAAGCTTGACTAGATGCCACTCCTAAAACTAGCTAAACAAAAGTTGAATGATTTGAAATGTCCTAACCTTTGCTTTCTTGGGTTGATGATGATGTTGTTAATAGGCGCAACTGCAGCCCTTCTTGCAACCTCAGTTGTCAATGGAAATTGATTCCCTTTAAAATTTGTCCTCCTTTGAGCAAGCACTCCCTAAAAAAGGATTTCACCACAATATGATGAGTAATAGACATTCAAATGTTAGAATAATATGAGGGTAGCACCTGGGAGAGCTTCAGGATGGGCATTTTGCTACCTGTCTAATTGATGACCTAGAGTTCAAAAACCTCTGGACTTTAACGCTGCGTTGTGCACCTCGGTCGTTCAAGCCTCCCTGGCTTTTATTCTATAAGGAGAAGGTAATGAAAAGCATCAACGTAAGAATTCATTGCACTATAAGGTGCATCAGTAATCTTGAGTGAAAGAAAAGAAAAGTACTAAATAACAACAAAACTCACTGAAGCCCTAGGAGGCTGTTTGCCCTTAGAAGAAGCTTTCTTTGACATTTTGATAATGTCATCTACAAAAGAAACAAGGAACCCATAAAACAGATGCCTCCCTCAATATTTAGTCACCATATTGCAGAATTTTAAGACAACATTAAACATTGGATCACACCTAAAGTCATGTCCATTTTTTTCTCAGTCAATGCGATTGCCTCGGTGGATAAAGCATGTGCTGCCATCTGCAAGATATTTCAACGAATTTGATCCAATAACGAGGATAAAACAAATAGCAAAATCATCTACATAAAAGGAACAGCATACAGGAAGTAAAGGATCAGCTGTCCCAAACTCCCAGTAGGTGTAAAGAAAGAAGACTATATCATTCTCACTAAATTCGGCAAGAATAGATTTTTCGATCTATGAACCTTAAAATAAAATTTATTCAGCATAAAGGTCAATACAATTTATTGCCAATACATTACAAAAGAAAAAAGGGAAAAAATCCTCTATTGCCATTCGATAGAAAATTTCAAAGTCAATACGCAATCAAAATGAAAACAAAAACCGTTATCTCACAAAAAAAATGTCATGAGATAGCGAGACCTAATTCTGCAAACTTTATCATATAAAATCCTATTAGGTTTCTTCCAGAGAAATCTCCACACACAAAAATTCACCTAGAGAATGAACTGCCAAAAACCCTAATTTTGGGCTACAAGAAATACTTAATGAAAACTTAAAACTATTGATTCTCCGAGACAAGTTGTTGCAGAAATTGAACGCTATCACCCACTTCCACCCAAGAATCCAACTACGTTGATGTTTTAACCAACCTGAAAATTTTGTCCATCAGGTGAACTCCCTCAAACCGAAGAAAAACCTTAGCAGCGAAGCTTTACAACAACTAGATTGAACAGGAAATCAAGAACATCAAACGAAATCAAACCAACCTTATCGCGACACGACAGATCCCCCCTTCCCTTATCCGAGAAGAAACGAAGCCCCGAAGTTCCCGACTCCCTCTGCCTGATTCTTCCTCCACCCCGGAAGCCAACTCGCGGCCGCCAAAGCCTCAACCCTAACCCTTCGCACAACAGCCAAGCGCTTCGGATCTCGTTTGAGTTTAAACCCGGAAGGTTAACCCGCCGGCTCGGAGGACCATCCCTTCAGTGGGCTTGATCCTCGTATTTGATAAGGCACTCAACAATTAAAATTAAATAAAATTATCAGCTACAATCCGATTAAATCAAATTCAATTCCTTCAATGTTTATTTTTAAAATATTAATAATATATTCAGTCAATTTGATTATAATTATTTAATACTAATATATATATATATATAAATATGTATTAAATGTAATTAAAATATATATTAGATAATTTTATGAATGCAATTAACTTAAATTCAAGTTCTAAAAAAAATTTTATTTTTATTTCTAAATTTTTTTGAGATAGAGTTAGGTTAGTTCAGCGCCCAAGCAGCAGCGGAGCCACGTTAGCATCGGGAGTGCAGTTGCATCCCTTCGATTTTTCTTTTCCCACACTTATTTTAACTTATATTCTAAATGTCATGGAATAAAAATTATACCATAAATTAAGATAATAGGATGATCAGATATTTAGATAATTAAATTAAAAAATAATATTTAAATAACTTATAATTTTAATTTTTCATATATTTTTTATAAATTATTTAATATATAAGTCATATATATGAGCTTCATGTTGGTGAGAACCCTATCAACTTAAATAATTTGTTTACATATTTAATATTAAAATCAAGAAACTATTATGCAATCCTAACAAATAATCAATTGACTGATCATAATTTAAAATTCTAATTGACTAAATTATTTAGTGAATTAACAGTCAATTCATTGAATAATTTAGCATATTAAAGCTTTAAATTATAATTGTTATAATATTGTTATAAATAATTTATTTGACTCTCCTAATTTGAGATCTTAGCTTCGCCACTGGGCTCGAGTCAATTTGGATTCAAATCGAATTGAGACGAATCGAGCTTAAGTTATACTTGGCGAGCTATAGCTCGAACTTAGATCGTTCACGCTCCTATCAAAAATACTTGTGATAATATACAAAAATAAAACTTTTATGCACAAAAAATTAATTACGTTCCTAGGCACTATATTACCTTATTTAAATCCAAATTTTCATTTTCCAGCTGTTAACACGTGATTCCTGCGCTGCATCCTGACCGAACGCGTGGCGCCTGGCTGGCCTCCACTTGACTGATTGATTTGCTGACTCAGTTCTAGGTTTTGCAGGACCTTTTGACAAGGCCAAACCTCATCCACGACGAGTCAGGGGTATCCTCTGCAACCTCATACACGAGGGTACAAAGTACTGTCTGTCACAATCAGCTCCACCTACCACGCCGTTCCCCGTACAAGGCGCCCATCCCCGAGATCCGCAGATCAAGAATCCGTATGCCCCAACAATTACGTATCCCCAGAAAAGGTGAACGGCGGGGGTTCCAGAGCTTACCCATCACCTATTTTACCGGGAAACCTGGGTGAAGCTACACACTCCAAACGCCTATAAATACCGCTGAACAATCCTCAAAGAGGAGGGCAGGGGGAGCTCTAACTGTATCTAAAAAGGAGGAAGGAAGCAAGAGGACACGACTAGTAACAAAGAGCGACAGAGAACTCTCTCTCTCCAAGACAATTCTCACTGTATTAAGAGTCCCAACAGAGGGGCTCCCCTCTTTTCTTCCCCTCTCTTCTTCTTCCTCTTCTTTTCTTCAAGAAAGTACTGTACAAGCCTTCAGGGCTACCCCTTTTTCTTTAGTGAAGTAACTTTGCTGATCGACCGGTGGACGTAGGGGGTTTTCTCCCTGAACCACCTTAAATCTCTGTGTGCTTCTCTGGTTGCTTGGAACTAATCCTCTCCTTGAGCTTTCATTAACAGGCTCACCTCCCTTTACGCGCCGCCGTCTCCCGGAACTCTCTTTCTCTTTGGTGTTTCCTGGGACCCCCACATCCTACGTCAACACCAGCAAAAGAATTTTTTCCGTACTAGACTATAAAATGAAATTTTTTACATAATTTTATAAACTATAAATATACATATTTATGTTCAACTTATATAGTATTTGAATACTTGGATTAGCACTAATACAAATTGTTTTTGTTGTAACGTAAAACTTCTAAAAGCCCTAGTTATATCACATAGGGAAAAAAAATAATGTGATACCATATAATAAAATCGTCAAAATTTTTGTACTTTAAGCAACAATATTATTAGAGAGTAACGCCCAAGTCCATTCTTGAAACTTATTGTATTCATTAAAATAACAATATGCGAAGCAAGATCTTTCACCTGCTCCACAACTTTGGCACCCACGTCAATTTTATGCACATATCTTTTAATTTTTAATATTTACTGTTGATGGCAAAATGTGGATCTTGGGATCACCGGTACGTGGTGTTCGGCTAAAGGAATTAGTGTATTAAAGGGAGAGAATGGCATCCGGAGTAACATACAAGAATTTAAAGTGGTTTAAGGAAAAAATCCCCTACTTCCACTGAGCGTTAACGAGAAGATTTTACTAAGGAAGAGAGGTTCTAGTCGGAGAGACCAGTACAAGAAATATTACAAGCAATGTCTCTTCTCTTTTGCAGGGAGATTTATAAGTATCTCAGGATATATTGTGGTGACTTCGTCTGGTCCGCCCCTTCTCCGTTTTTCTTCTCCTTCCTGCCTCCTTCTTCCCTTCCCCCCTTTTTGGCGTGGCTCGCCGGGGAATATTTATAGGAGAGTTGCAGTGGAGTTTGGCGGATTCACCGGAATGGGTGTTGGGTGCTTTGTCTGTTGAGTCCATACTGATAGTGCCGCTTCTGTTGGCTTTTGAAGGGACCGACAATAGTGGATGGAGCAAGTGACTTCTTGATCTTCGTGTCTTATGAGAACTCACAGTGGTTTGAGCATGCGGGTCCTTGATCTTTGAGCCTCATGGGGACTTGTGCTAAGCATGCGGGCTCTTGGTGGAAGTCTGCGCTGGCAAAAAGCGGTGTTATCATGGTGTTCTGACAGTCGCAGGTGGGGCCGGAGAAACATCGTGCTCGATATTATGCTAAGGATGAACCATCATGTCCGATGGTACGCAGGTCGGAGAAACATCGTGTCCGATGTGATGTTGAGGTTGAACCATCGTGTCCGATGATATGCAGGTCAGAGAAATATCATGCTCGATGTGATGCAGAGCAAGCATTCAACCATCGTGGCTGATGGTTGTAGGGAGCCGAAGACACATCATGCCCCATGTTATGCTGAGCAAGCATTCAACCATCATGGTCGATGGTTGTAGGAGCCGGAGAAACATCGTGTCCGATGTTATACAGAGCAAGCGTTCAATCATCGTGGCTGATGTTTGTGGGGATGCTACAGCTGGGGTGTCATCTCCGGAAGGTGCGGAGGCCAATAATCATTCTGCAAAGCTAGAAACCTGCAAATCAAAGGTGAACGGCTGGGATTCAACGTTGAATCCTGGTTAACATTTACTTATATACTACAATTATATATAGATCATGTACATATTTATGTATTTATATGTGCATGTATTACCTAAATATTTATTTAGGTACATTTTTATTTGTATATATACTAAATTTGATTGTTATACTTAGGTCTTTATATATTTATGGGTGTAGTTTTTAATATTAGTTTGTTTATTAATGCATTTATGTACCTAGGTATACTTGTATGCATGAGTCTATGTATTTATAAAATATATATTTTCGTATAACATTTTTGCCAAAACTGGTGCCCATATTTAAAAAAAAATCGTATTTAAATGTGAATTTTCAATTACTAAACACAAAAATTAGATTTTATAGCATTCAAGTATGATTTTATTTTATTTTTTCCTATCCGAGGGCTCAAATTTGTGCCAACGCTTTGGGGCATTGGCCCGCACGGTCGCACCGCACGCTGCAGCGGTGCATAAAATGTACAGGTACACAATTATGTGGAGTCCTTTTTTTTAGATTTACACCATACTTTTAAAACACTGTTAAAATTATCAAAACTTAATAAATTCGTATCAATTTTCATTAAAATCGATACGAAAAAGCCACCGAGTTTCGATTTCAGCCGAAGCTCGATAGTTTTGACCGTTTCGGCCGAAACTACTGAAATTCGGTCGAAACCACCGAAACTCAATTTTGCCCAAAAAAAAAATAATATGCAATTATTATTATTAATAAATTTAATTTAAATTTATAAAGTTTAAATAATTTATAGAAGAAATGAAAAATGCTGATACTAAAATTATCAAAATTATTGAAATTATCGAAATGATATTTTTATCTAGTGACAGAAACCGAGTTTTAAACCATTAATTTAGACTATCTATATATTAATTGAAAAGATTTTAATTGAAATCTTGTGAGACATTTATTAATTAGTTGAACCGAATTTAAGTTCGTTGTGAGAACATTTACTTAAATGAAATAGAATAGAATTGGAATTGAATTATCATTCCAAAAAAAGGGGAATAACAATTATTTTATTTTCTTGGATGAAATAGAATATGACGTAAAAAGTGAATAGAGAAAAAGTACTAAAATTATGAGCCAATAATGATATTTTGCTAGACATTAAGGCCCTGTTTGGCGCAAGGATCAAAACAGGACCAAAATAGTACTAATTTAAAAAATAATAATAATANTATTATCATTATCGTTATTTTTTAAATTAGTACCATTTTAGTTCTGTTTTGGTCCTGTTTTGGTCCTCGCGCCAAACAGGGCCTAAGAAAAAAAATCAAATCTCCTCCGCTCTACCAATAAACTACTAGCAAAATTATATATAATAATATTTTATTTATATATATTATACATATAATTTCGAGCCAAATCGAATCATGTTTCGAGCGAGCTAGGGCTAACTCAAAATCGACTCGAAATGAACTTCGAGCCAAAGCCCTTAGTCATAATTCGATTAAAAATTTTTGAACTAATTTCAAGTCGATTCAAAAATCAAATAAGTTCCAAGCGAGTTTTGAGTTTCAGATATTGTTAACACCCCAAGTGAGCTGGTAGCGTAGGAGACTCAAAGCTAATTATAAAATATAATAATTACTGATTTTATACTTAATTTTTAAAAATTATAAAAAAAATTAAATTATAAATTATATTTTATTACTATTTATAAATATTCTTATTTAAAATAGAATATTTTTTTTATACATTACAGCCAATTTTTGACATAAGTGTTCTAGTACTTACAATGAAGTTAATCAGTTTTTAATAGGATCATTCATTTTAATTTTTATTGAGTTTTGGATCATCATTAATTTATTTTTAATAAGTAAATACTATCTTTTAAATGAGCAGATTTCATTCTATTTAAATCAATGATCAGAATGGAAATTTTTTATTATAATTAAAATAAAGATCAAATTTGAATGAATAATGTAATAAGAACAAATGAAATAAAATGTAGTTTTTAATGACAGTTCTTAGTAAATTTTATAAATTTTGGAAATTAGATATAAAATTTATGAAATATAATATTATATATATAATTGCTCCTTATAAAATAGTGCTATGCTTTCACCCAAATTTATTAAAAATAATTCATATGATAACTTGTTCAATTAATACTTGCAATATATAAAATGTATAGAAAAATTGAACATGCAGAGATAAATCAATTTTTGTTAGATTAAAATTTCAAATTGCTTTCCACTTACAAAAATTCAGTTGATTTTTTTTTTTTTGATTGTTAAATTCAGTTGATTTGAAATAGGCAGAGTAATGTGTTTTTCTGAATTGCAATATACACCCCCTAAAATTTTTAATTTTAGTACGATCACATTTGACATTTAACCTTTCATGCCTCTTTAATCTCTAGTTTTAGAAGAAAAAAATAGGGATAATTACCTACATGCTACACTATTTAGTTTTATTTATACTTTATTCATCTATTTTTAGTTAATTACGCTATGCACACTCAAAATATTATAAAATCTTACATACACATATTTGAGTTAAAACTTAATCAAAATCTATTTGAAAAAAAATATTATGTTAGTAAATCATGAAAATTATATTTTTACCCTTAATGATACATATTTTTCTCCTCCTCAATACCACACTAAAGCACTGATTTGTCCTAAAATCAATTCACGTTGTAGATATCTCCTTCCTTTGCCGCCACCTAAATATTAAGGTTTTAGGATTTTAACTCAAAATATATTTAAATATCCTTAAAATAATATGATGAATGGCTCAGATTTTTGGTAATCTAACTATAGTTAGGTTATTGAAAAATTATGATTACTCATTATAAATGTTTTGAGCGTGCATAGCATAATTAACTAAGAATGGATGGGTAAGACATAAATAAAACTAAATAGTGTGGCATGTACGTAATTATCCTAAAAAAATATTAGGTTCGACCGCTGAACCAATTGGCAACCACCTGTTGGCCACCAAGTGTGTGGGGACCACTGCTTGAACACACGTGGTGGTCAATAGTTGGGAGCCAAATGATTTAGCTCTCGAATCGAAAATTTACTCCTAGTTTTCACATATTGCACCCTCAAAAATACAACTCGTAAAATTTGGTAGTTTTTAATATGAATTTTTTTTTAAATACAAATACTAAAATACAACATGAGAATAGTTTAAGATTATAATTTTTAGTTAATATCAAAATCAGGGTAGATCTATAAATGAATCAATTCATCGGCGTTAATAAACAAGCTTTGAATAAAATTTTGAAAGATTGATCGGTAAACAAACGAGTTTAGATATACTAGTGTTTAGTTCATTAATATTTGTGGACTGTTCATATGAAGTTCATACATATGTTTAACCATAAGGCCCTATATAATGCTCTTTTGGAGTTTAATTAATAATATTTTGTTAAAGATTTTAGTATATCTTATTTATTAATAAAATAATAATAAGTATATTCGTGAGCACAATAATATTTTTAATATATAAAAAATTATTTATAATTTTTATATTTGTGAATATCTATATATATGAGCTCATTCACAAATATATTAATGAATCCGATCACGAGTCACGTGAACCAAACCCAAATGTGTTTTTATGTTTGCAAACCAAACTCATGCTCAAATTTAATGAATATAAACGTAAATAAATCAGGATAAAATGAGTGCACTTTCAATTTCAAGCATGAACTTGGAAACTTTGTTGAACAGTTTACAGTACAAATGCCAATAGTATTGATCTTCTAAATAATAATAATTTTTTTATTTATAAAAAATAATAATAATAACTAACTTTTTTTTATCACACTAAATAAGAATAATTATATAAATATTTTATTTTCATTATATTTTATAAATTAAAAAGCTCATTATTTAGCAGTAAGTATATATATATATATCACACTTTATAATTTTTTATGCTTAATTTATAGCTTTTTGTTATATCTCTTTTAATATTCTTCTCTCTAATAACTTTGATGTTTTATTGAAGATTTTGTACATGTCTAAACTATTAAAATTAATTTTTTGTAAATTTATTCTCAATTAAAAATATTCTAATTTTTTTACAAATATTTTCTCATTTATTATATTACCTTTTTGTATATACACCAACCCCCATCCATCCTTTTTTTTTTTTTAAATTTCATTCTTTGCAAAAATTTATATATGTCACCCATTCATCATTTTGTATATATCACTCTCATTTTTTGCAAAAATTTATAATTCTACTAATAACATCATTTATTTCACTGTTATTTAACATAATTGATTCAATCACGCTAACATACTTCAAACTCAAGTCTTAAAGAAAAGAACTTCCCTCTCCAACACTCAAAAGGCAAGAGTTTTTGTGCTTACAAGGTCAAATTGATATCAAGATCATAATAAAACTTAGCTAGAACATTAATTGTATGCAAGATATACAGATACAAATAAATTGAATAACACAATTTATAAAAAAATAATTACCTACATATCACACAATTTTATTTTATTTATGTCTTACACATCCATTCTTAGTTAATTATAGTATGCACACACAAAATATTATAAAATCTTACATACATATATTTTAATTTATTTTTATTATAATGAGTAATCATAATTTTTCAATAAATTATAATTAAATTACAAAAAATCTGAGACATTTATCATATTATTTTAAAGATATTTAAATATATTTTAAATGAAAATCCTAAAAACTTAATGTTTAAGTGGCGATAAACGAAAAAAACATCCGCGACGTGAATTAATTTTTTAAAATAAATTAGCGCTTTAGTATAAAATTAAAGAAGAGAAAAATATATACTATTAAGAGTAAAAATATAATTTTAATAATTTACTAACAGAATATTTTTTTTTTAAATAAATTTTGATTAAATTTTAACTTAAATGTGTGTATGTAAAATTTTATAATATTTTAAGTGTGCATAGCATAATTAACTAAGAATGAATAAGTAAGGCATAAATAAAACTAAATTGTGTGGTAGGTAAGTAATTATCCCATTTATAAATTCATTCACATAATCCAAAGGCATGATTAAGCTAGAGTTTAATTTAACTGCAGTAACAACCAATCATTATTAAAGAATCTTCCATACAACTGTTGTTATAAATCCAACTTCATTTTTAAATAATCTCAACATTTGATCAATAATGATTAATCGCTTCAATTATTGGCATACATATTGTACTAATAGAGCCATCAATATAAAACAATTTAATTTCACTATCAACAGAGAGAGAGAAGCTATTAACGAACGAGATAATTAGTTGAATAAATCTATAACAACCTGCACCAAATTCCTTACCGCATAATATAGAGCCGAAACACGGCTCGGAACATCCAACCTGAAGGATTTCGACAAGAGAAAAGACACGAAAACGTAAGACCGCTCTGTTTCAAGACATAAAAAATGGGCCGGCCCGTTAAAATACATTCACAACTGAAAAGCCCAAAAAGGCCCAGAGCCCATTTAACCATCCTCCCAGAGCCCATTAAGAAAACAACAGAACGCTCGGGGCCAAGCCGTCAACGCCAGCAAGGGAGTGCGCCAGCAATTTATTCAGAGTCGCTGTCCATGCTATCCATTCTCTTCAGCCCCCTTTTCTTCTGTCAAAAAAACGCAAATTTCTTTAATGTTTTTAACAAATTCTACAAAAAAAAAATGCTGAATTCTGCCATCTAGATTCTTCTAGTGCAATTAATGCTCAAAATACAGAAAATATATTTGGAGATTCTTTGCATATATATATGGAAATCAATCAATCATTAAAGAAATGATTACCCCTTGCGTATATTTAGGATATCTAGACATAATATTGAAAAAAAAGGTATGTAAATAGATATTAAGATGTAAAAAAATGATATCAATAACACAGAATAAATGAATAATTCTTAATGAATTGAATTTTTTTTTTTTAAAGCATTGATGAATATAAGTTGACGTATAAAATAATTTAGAATTTAGATCTTTTCTGGATCGGTTCTCAACATATGACCCGCTCAGAGTTTGCTGCAACTGAGGAAAACGGACGATCACGATGCGGCCGCATCAAAGGAATCACGAACCGTCGCGCCAACTAACGCAATGATCGACACGTGTCGAGCGGAAGACAAATAGGAAATAGCGGTGAAATTACCTTCTTCACGGATTTCTTCTCCCTCACTTCATACCGGGCCCGTGTCAAGTCAGAGAGCCACATCCCTGGAAAACAATACTGCAAGCCATAGATTTCAAGAATTAAAAGCCTTCTTTAATCTGAAAAATTAAATTCTGTCAAAAAAAAATAGAATATTTAAAAGAAAAATTTTGAAATTAGAGACGGAGAACAGATCTATATGATTATACCTGGAGAGTTCTATCGATGTTTTTTGCCCTCTTCTTAGGGCGTTGAGGCAGCTTGGTGCCTTTCATGGCGAAAAAGTCCTCCTCCTTCTCCTTCCTTGACAGCGATATGTAGATCCTTGGCAGCTCGATCTGATCTGTCTTCGCCTTCTCTGCACCGCCGCCGGCAGCGGCCAAGGCGGCGGCGCAGCCGAACTGGTCCACCGACCGTTGCCTTGCAGAATCCGAGTTCGCCGATGAGTCGCCGGCGGCGGCTATGCAGCCGTTCCGAGCGGGGGAGGCGGCAAGGGCCATCGGTGAAGGGAAAGATCTCTTCTCTCCTCTTGTTGAAACGCCGGATCTGTCCTCTGTTTCCCCAAATCCAAAGAAACGATAAGAGTGAGATGGTGCTTCTATTTACCAACTATTTTCTTTTCTACCTCTCTGGAAAAAAAGAAGTAACTATCCGGAAGGTAATATATGCGGAATAGCCGCATAGACATTGACGGGAACTAATAAATAAAGAAAAGGTGTCATGAAAATTGAAAATGGTGCGACATGTCCGCATAGAGAAAAAAAAGCAAAAAATTGGAGATCTGCCGAGCACTAAACCTAATCGGAGTTTCAAAAGCTTGAAGGGCAAAAGAGAGGGGAATAATGACGAGATAGAATCAGCGGAGAAGATGGCCGAAGCGAAAGGGAAACAAAGAGCACGACGGCTTACTCGTTGAAATACGCGCTGCAAGGTTGGCAGTGGTGGTAGAACAGGACGGAGGAGCGTCGGCAAAGGTGGCCGCCGCCGCCGCCGCCGACCTTATCGAGCACCGGCGCTGTGGCTTGAACCCGTTCCTCGAGGGGCCGGAGGACTCTGCGTCGCCGGCCGCACGGCTTTCCGACCTTGAGCACCGCAGCCGCTTTCTGTGCCCCCACTGCAGCAGGACGTCGCCACGGATGGGGCTGGCCTCACGGTGGCCGGAACCATCTGGCCTGGGCGCCGTCGCAACTGAGGAGCTGGTGGCCGCCGCGTTATCGGCCGGCAAAGGATTTGAAGAGTGTGAGGCGTGAGGAGAAGATGCCGCCGGTGACTTGATCCGGAGGTGTTTCGCGTCTGCAGGCGAGTTGTAGATTGAGATCTGGTCATTGTTGACAACCGAAATATCTTCCTTGCATGCTTTCAATCCGGGCTTTCTTCCGTTGCTGGGGGGAGGGCAATCCGTACTTAATTTCTGGTATCTATGCAAAGGGTTAGCCGATCCAATCAATAGCAATGAACATAACAGAGCAAGTATCGATAGATCTACATTTAATGGAGAAATGTATAGCAGAGAAGGAACTCTTGCCTAACCCAAAAGAGATTTCTAATAAGATACAAAATAATTTCTTATGCCATGCACTTAGAAGATCAACTGAATGAAGATCAGATGCAGAGTAGAATATATCTGTGAAACTGTCATCCAAGAAAAAGGAAAACTTAACAAGAAAAAATCACAGATTCGAGCTAATCATGCAGGGAATATTGAACTCAACATGTTCAGCAAAACAACAAGATGTGATTCAGTTTGTTCATTCAGTAGATCAGACAGTATGTACCAGTAAAACAACATTAGTGGAGAACCTCGGACACAAAACGAGAGATTTGAAAGGATATCAACCATCAACTGCCTACGAAACGAAACGACGGTCTCTCTTCACAATAGGATTGACCAGTGAAATTGTAGATCTCAGACCCATAAAGATCCGACAGGACCCAACGCTGAGACACAATCTATCCCTCGCTTGTTCGGCTAACAAAGAAAATATTTCTGCAACATCAAACCCGAGCCCTAAAAATATGAAGAACAGAAGTTCGAGAAACACAACGATCAATTTCCAGATAGAACCTTAGCTCATAAAACCACTAAGCCATGTCCACTGAAAACAAATCCGAAGAAACAAGAGCTAATAAGAAGAAGCAAGAATAGATGCGGTAGCTCATTGTACATAACCGCAATCTAACTTGAAGCAGAAAGATTACTCCAAAATCGCAACAATTTCCTCCATTAGGAAAAGAACTTTGCTAGAGAACAACAAAAATCGTGATCGCCATTAAAGAATCGGCTGAGTCCCTAGTCCGCATCAACCTCAAGTCATGTCTATGGAAAACGGATTGTCCAAAATCTAATCTGATCGACTCAAGAAGAATCACAAAATCTTCCTCCAAAGCAAGAAAAACAGAGAAGGGGGAGGGGGAAAGGGAGTAGACCTCATCATATCGAATGCTGGGAGGGTCTTCGAGGAAGCGGTCATTCTACTCCAAAATCTCATCCTCGACACCCTCTCATCTATCGCTCGGGCCATATCGATGGCGGCACCGCCACTGTATCTCCTGTTTGAAGGAACGGAAAGAGAAAACGAAGAGAAAAACAGAGCCAACGGGAACGACGACGGAGCAAGGAGTATGAAGGATGAAGCCGTCCGTGGGTGCAGAGACACAAGGCAACGACGGAGGAAGGGGAGGATGACGGCCTTACCAGAAGCAATGGCGATTCAGCCAAAAATGGGGGTTGAAATAGACAATTCGTTCGACGTGAACTCCCTTTTATGCCCCTGCTCATTTCTCTGAATTCCCTAGAGAAAGGGCATTTTCGAAATTATGAGCCAAAAGTAAGGGCTCTACCGTCATGACAAAAAAGTTCCAAGCCTCTTTCTTCCGCTGGCTACCGTGCGTGCGATTAATACGAGAAGCCCACGATCTGCGATCTCCCAAAGGTTTTACCGCATACATATTTCTATGCGGGTTTCCTTCTTAATCAATTACGTGGCTTCTAATTTTCTAGGTCTCCGTTAAGGCTCTGACGCCTGTCTAGAGTCTCGTTCCGTTCAGTTTTTTTTTTTTAAATAAAAAAAAATATTAATTTATCTTTTAAATTTAATATTAAAAATTTTATTTTAATATTAAAATTTGTATAAAATGTAAAATAAAATTAATTTTAAAATTTATATTTGTGTTAAATGTATAATAAAATTAATTTTTATAATTAAAATTTATGTTAAATTAAAAAAAAAATTTGAAACAAATAAGATCTTAAAGGCAGAGATTTGCCGAAGAGGCGATTAACGATTTGATTTTTTTAAGAAAAAAAAATTAGCAGTCCGACGGACAGATGCAGTTAGAATCACAATTCAAGGGCCGTCCGATTTAGCAGGTAGTTAGTTCGATTGAGCCTGGATGACACTACTACATGATAGGGCTGACATCATATTTTTAGTTCGCAAAATTAAATTTTATTTGAATCTATTTTACATAAAAATTTATTAAGTATAATATAATATTAATTCACTGTTATTTTGATACGGTAGAATATAAAATAATATTAATATTTTATTTATACATAATATGTAATATAATTAATTTTAATATAATTAATTTTTAATATTAAATCTTATTGAAATGTGATATATCAGTCTAAAATTAACTGATTAATTTTAAATTAATTAAATAAATAAAAACACATATATGTCTTGGGTTAAACATATAATACAAGTGTAAGTATGATATTTTAATAATCATATATTATATTTATGTATCTTCTTGCATACATTATTTACATGAGTTATATTAGGTACATTATGAATTATGTTTACATATGAATAATTTATATAAATGTTTTGAGTTATATTTATTTCTCGCCGGATAATTTTGATTGTAAAAAATACAAAATTAGGTTCTGTTTGTCAACAGGCTAAAAAAAAAATAATTTATTTTAGTCATGACTAAAATTTTAAATTTATTTAAAAAAATTTAAAAATTATTTTATATCTCATTCTGCACAAATTCTAATATTAAATAATTATTTTATTTCACATCCAACATAATTTTTGATATATAAATTAACTTACTTTATTTCACATTATACATATTTTTCTAAAATTTTTTATAAAAATTTTTAAAATTATTATTTTTTTCTTCAATCAAATGGCTCAAAGTAATAATGTAATTTAGGTGACTCTAGATTTGTAAATTTTAAAAAGCATCCATTATAATTATGCAAACTATTTTGTATTTTATATATTATAAAATCTATGCTTAAAGAAGTACATTATATGAAAGAATTTTATGGACATCTCACAAACAAGGCTCCGTTTTGTAATAAGAAAAAAAAATTTAGTTGAAATTTTTAGTTATTTTTAAAAAATATATATAATATAAAATAAAGTAAGTTGATTATATTAAAAATTATATAGGATGTGAAATAAAATTGATTGATTTATTGAGAATTGTGTTGGATGTGAAATAAAGTGATTGTTGAATGTTAGAATTTGTGTGAGATGAGATATAAAATAATTTTTTAAGTTTTTTTAAAATAAATTTAAGATTTTGGCCTTGGCTAATTTTAGCCATGATTTTTAGCTCATTACTCTTCTATTTTTATTAGATTAAATTAGTCATAAGAAGCAATAGAAATTTTACATTTTAATTAACAAATTTTGAATAACAGTTTTTAAGGTTTTTGAGGCTTTAACTTTTTATGTTTTGTGATACTTCTGATCTAAACATGTCTATAATTATATAATTTTGATGTGAATCAATAATTTAGCAGCATAAGGTCTTCCTCATTTGGTTCGAGAGGAGTTTTTTGCTCAACACAAATTTCAACTATAAAAATTAACTTTATTTCACATATAATACAAATACGAATATCAGAATTAAAAGTATTTCACATTTTACATATTTTATAATAGTAAAATAAATTTTTCTTTCATTAAATTTAAAAAATAATTTATTTTTTCATGTCTAAAAAAAAGCTCGAACCAAACGAGGCCTTTACTGCTCAAAATAGCTGAATGTTCTTAAAAATATATTAATTTTTCTCTTTCATGTTATATTCATCTTCTCTTGTTCTCTCTCTTCGGCAGTATTTTTTTTTTGTCACGATGTCTCTTGATTCTTCTATTTTTTTCTATTATCATTATATCATATGTTATCGATGATCATATGTTTTTCACAAGGGATGAGGATTTTTGGCTTCCAACTATAAATTTATTTAAATATTTTCTGAATGACAAAAGAATTGTTATTGAGGATATAAAAAAAATCTCGTACTTGAAAATTTATAATATTAGTTCTATACAATAGAAATTAAGACTATTTATTATAATGAAGAAAATAAACTTAATCAGATTAAAGAGTAAATGTTTGCTAGTTATAAAAAAGAAGTATCTATTTAGGTTTAGTGTTAATAAGATAGTAGACCGAGATGGATAAGCAATTATGAAAATTATAGTTATTGCTCGTTGATAAAAAATCTCACAATAAAAGAGAAAAGAAAATTCAAAGAAAATATAAAAAAAAATAAAAAAAATGACATGAAATAAAATGACATGTAGGGCTGCCAAGTCAATACCGGCTCGAAATAAGATCGATCATATTTTGATCGACTCGAAGTCGATTGGGTTCGACTTCGAGCCGAGTCGAGTCTATTCCAATCGACTTCGAGCCGGGTCGAGTCTATTCCAATCGACTTCGAGCCGGGTCGAGTCTATTCCAATCGACTTCGAGCTGATTTCGAAAATGAATCAAATCTCAATTTTTTTTTGAGCCGATCTCGAGCCGGGTAAGCTTGACTCGATCTGGCTCGAGATCGCCTCGGTTTATAATATATATATATATATATAATATTTATTATATATTATATACATATATTGTATATATGTATTATAATATAAAATATATTTGAATTCGTGCCGATTTCAAGCTGGATCGAGCCGAGCTTATCCCGACTCAAATTCGGCTCTAAAATTGATTCGATTTTTGATCTTCAATCCATTTAACACCCTTAATGACATGAGATTTTTTTTAATAAAATACCCATATTTTTTTGGTCCGATTGTCTATAAAATACTTTGGCTGGTAGAATTATTTTGTTGGTAAATTAATGATTTGAAATTGTGGAAGAGGCAGCGGAGCTTTGAGATGAATATGTGAATGATTTGGATTAAGGGCTAAAAATCTTAATCAACAGACCGCCGCCACTATGAAGCGTCACATGACATTTATACATAAATAAGTCATGTGGCAAAACTTGTCTCCAGAGTAGCATAAAAAGAAAATATTTCTAAAGTTTCATATGTTATGAAATCATGCATCTAAATACTAGTATTGTACTTAAATTACATTATTCTTAGCATCAGACTTCTTCATTTTTGTTCAATAAGACAGTAAGTTTGAAGTTTTTGGTGAAAAAAATTCCTGGCAACTGTAAAATTTAGACTTCTGACGAGAATACTTAAGTACATTTTTGATAAAAAGTGCTCAAATCATCGACTAAAGTCTTTAAGCATTCACTTGTTGTTCGCAAAAAAGAAGAAGAGGGAGACGGATAACTAAGGCTAGCATCTATAAGAGAGCCCAAGATATAAACAACAAATTCACAAACCAAATGCATTAATTATAAAAGATAAAAAGATGGGAAAATGGAGATGTGAGCTTTATGTAGAAATCCTAAAATAGGGGGAAAAAATAAGGCTGCGTTTGGGAAAGCTTTTTGGTATTAAAAAGTGCTTTTTTATATAGCTAAAATATAAAATTTGTGTTTGGTAAAATAGCTATTTAACTGTTTTCAGCTATCAAAAAGCTAAAAAACAGCTGTAGAAAAAAGCTAAAAAAAAAAAAACTTTTTGGAAAAGTGATTGTGCTCTAATTAATTATGGACAAAAATGCTCTTAACATTATTTATCTCTAACCGAACACATCTTGCTAATCTTTCCCGTCATTTTCTTCCTCACGTCCCGTCATTAGACCAAATATGCAATTACCGTAATTTTCATATTTTTATATTTTCTTTATAAAAATGTATTAAATGATATTATTAATATAGTAAAATAAAAATATATATATTTATGTAGATATAATATAAAATAAACAAAAATTATTTTAAAAATTTATAAATAATATACAAATAAACTATAAAAAAATATAAAGTATATTATAAAATTAATGGCACATAAATTTTATTATTTAATAGAATAAGTTAATTATTATATANTAATAGTTTACCAAACGTATAAAACAGCTTTATTCAACAGCACTTTTTTATACAGCTATATAATACAGCACTTTTTTATACAGCACAGCAATGCAGAGCCTAAAACCATAACGCTTAATTGCCTGCATTAGAATACTTAAAAGATTCACTATCAATTATTATTTTAGTCTATCAAAAAAAAATTTATTGTTTTAGAGCACAGACAAACTCTTATAAAAATCAAACTCAAATGAGAGATAGGTCATGCATTATAAAATCAACATAAAACATAAATCATACAGCAGAGGAAGCAACTAGAGAGAAGGCCACTAAGAAAGCCGAGGTGGAGGTGGAATTGGAGAAGATTGGAGGCAGGGGTGTTAAAAATATTCGAAATTCGTTCGGAATTCGTTCGATTTTTGAATAGATTCGAAATCGGTTCGAAAAATTTGAATCAAATTATGAGCTAAGGATTTTGGCTCGAAGTTCATTTCGTGCTAATTTTGAGTTGCCTCATCTTGCTCGAATTTGATTTGGCTTGAAATTATATGGATAGTATAAATAATATTGACATATAATATATATATATATATATATATATATATGAATAAAATGCTATTATATATAATTTAGTTAGTGATTTAATGGTAAATTGGAAGAGATCTAAGATTTATTTTCCTCAAGGTATAGGGATCAATCCTCTTGAACACATAAAGTTTTTACATTTTTTTTACAATTACGAGCCGATTCGAATCATGATTCGAGCCGAGCCAAACTTGAAATTCTCGATTTTGAGTTGACTTCGACTCGCTCGAAATCGGTCCAATAACAGCCCTAATTGGAGGCCTTCATCGGTTTTGCTCGTTAATTTGTTTATTTGAACAATATAACAATTATAACAACAAAACCTTTATATTTCCTGCAGTGTGCATACCCACGCATGATGAGTAAAAACTCACAAGAATTACTTGGATGACTCTGATATTATTACATGCAGTTAAGTTATTAGTTGATTATTAGAATTTTCAATATTTATTTGATTGGTAGGTTGGGAGGGGGAAATACTTAGTAAGTTTTATATTAATATTTTTGATGTGATGTATAATTAATTAGTAAATTAAAATTCATGGAGGTTATATTTATATTCTTATGTTAAACTTAGAGATAATTATATATGTCATCATAAAAATGATTTTAATATTTATTGATTTTTAAAAAATAAATAATGTTTAAAAAATAAATTTATTCTTCCTAAAAGACATGTTAATATATTTTTTTCTTATTTGAAATGATAAAGGTAAACAATTAATTTTAGAATGATAAATATAATATTTAATTTTAAAATTAAATGAATAATAAGAATAACTGAGAGTGTCGCGTATCATCAAGAGTACCTAATTTAATTAGAATTTTTTTTTCATGTCATGTTGACAAAAAAAAAGTTATAAAAAAAAGAAAAAAGAACAACAACAACAAGCAAGCCTTAATCCCACTAGGTAGGGTCGGCTACATGAATCCTTTATTCCATTGCGCCCTATCAGTTACCAAATTCTTATCTAAGTCTAAGCAACTAAGATCACTCCTTATAGTTTCTTGTCATGTCTTCTTTGGTCTCCCTCTTCCTCCTTGTACATAGGCAAAATCCAATAACTCAATTTTTCTAATTGGAGGTTTAATCGACCTACGATTTAGAGGTCCAAATCATCTAAGCCAACTTTCTCTAAATTTATCCTCAATTGGTGCAACACCAACTTTCTTTCGGATATACTCATTTCTCATTCTATCATTTCGTGTATATCCACACATCCACCTTAACATTCTCATTTCTACAATATTTATTTTATTTGTATGTTTCTTTTTTGCAGGCCAGCATTCTGCACCATATATCATCGCTGGTCTTACTACAGTTTCATAAAATTTATCCTTGATTTTGGATAAGATTTTTTTATCGCACAATACACCAGATGTATTTTTTCATTTTACCCATCCTGCTTGAATACTGCTATATCATTATCTATTTTATCATTATTTTGTATAATTGATACAAAGTATTAAAGCACAAAAAAAAAAAAAAATAGGAAAAATAAAATTTTGCTAGCCAATTAAATTGAAGGGCCGGCCCATTAAATCTGCTATCTCAGGCCAGTATAATATTGTTACCTGCCACGCTGCAAGTTCCCTTTAGGCGCCAAGAACCCTTTTTTCCCGCCAAGCGGAGCAGGAAGACCTTTCTCCGATCCTACGGCGGCGATAGAACGAGGTAGACAGAGGAAGGTATACCAAGAGGAGTGATGGATGCCTTCAGTGGATTTTTTGTCGACGAGAAAGCTGTTCGCGTGGAGAACATATTCCTGGAGTTCCTCAAAAAGTATAATCCTCGATCAGCTTGTTTACTCCCTTCTTCTAGGGTTTCTAGATCTGTCTTCCTTAGATCCCGAAATATCAGTATTCTTACTATTGTTTTTGCCTATCACAGGTTCAAACTTGATTCCAATGCCGTCAATCCATACTACGACTCGGAGATCGAGGCCATGAGGACCGAGGAATCGACCACCATGTATGTAGACTTCACGCATGTCATGCGCTTCAACGACATCCTTCAGAAGACCATCTTAGAAGAATATCTCAGGTGAATTCCTTCTATCCCTTTTTGCTCCAGCGCAAAGATGTTAATTTCCTACAATTATGCCAGATTTGAGCCCTATTTGAGGAATGCCTGCAAGAGATTCGTCATGGAACACAAGTCAGCCGTAAGTGGAGCTGCTATTATTTCCGATGACAACCCTAACAGGGAAATAAATGTTGCTTTCTACAACATCCCGTTGCTGAAGAGGTTGTCTTCCGTTATGTGCTTCTACCTGAAGACAAACTCCGTTGTTTTCGTCTAATCTGCAAAAGTAATCACGCGTTATTGTAGATTGAGAGAATTGACCACTTCTGAGATTGGCAAGTTGACTTCAGTAATGGGGGTGGTGACCCGAACAAGCGAAGTCCGGCCGGAGCTTCTTCAGGGGACTTTCAAGTGCCTCGATTGCGGGGGGATCGTCAAGAACGTGGAGCAGCAGTATAAATATACTGAGGTAGGTTCATACGACCTTTTTATTTCTCACTTAAAACGCTTGTTTTTAGATAGCATTACTTGGTAAATTTTGTGCTTATTGCTTACTTATTGCAAGCACAGGGGTCCTCCTGTTGTTATCGTGGAGGGCTTTCTGTTTTGTACTGAGTCGAGAGAGTTCTCTTACAATTGTTTCATTGATCCTGAAGCCTATAATTTGCGTCAATGCAACTTGCCAAAATCGAAATAAGTGGGCACTGCTCAGGCAAGAGAGTAAGTTTGCAGACTGGCAAAGGGTGAGGATGCAGGAGACATCTAAGGAGATACCCGCAGGTTCTCTTCCTCGATCATTAGATGTTATCCTTCGGCATGAAATTGTGGAGAAAGCAAGGGCTGGAGATACGTAAGCTACTAGGTCCTGGTTGCATAAAAAAACATATTAACGAGTTATGTTTCTTCATGTCACTCCTGTTGCACAATGTTAAGGGTCATCTTTACGGGAAGTGTGGTTGCCGTGCCGGATGTCATTGCTTTAACTTCTCCTGGTGAGAGGGCAGAATGCCGGAGAGAAGCCTCTCAGCGGAGAAATGCTTCTGGTGGCAATGAAGGTGTTAGAGGTCTCAAAGCTTTGGGAGTCCGAGATCTCACCTATCGTCTTGCTTTCATAGCAAATTCAGTGCAGGTATGTTGAAATATGGCATCCATGTCTTCTATATAATTTTTGTTTTATAATGTTTGAGTTCTCTTGGCTTTATGATCTTTAGTTAGCTGATGGTAGAAGCACTGGTGACATAAGGGACAGGAGGATGGATGGTGATGATGGTGATAAGCAGGAGTTCACGGTAAATATTGATTCCATGCTTGTTTTTGTAGAGATTTTTGATATATGATTTATTAGAAAAATAAATGTGTGGCTATTCTTTTGACTTAAAAGAAATAAAAAGGCAATAGTACTATTCATATTAATGTTTTATCTTCCATGAACTAACTCAATCAGCAGACTTGTGACCATAGGTCACTATGTTCTGGGCCCAGTTTAGTAAGAGTAGAAACGGCATTTTAATCTATGAATCTGTTGCATCACTTGACGATTTTCGCACCGCCTTTCCTCTAGTCATGACTGTACTAGCAGGAAGTTTATGCTTGTGCTTGTATTTGGTTTTTTCCCAACAATAAATCTGCATTCTGTACGAGAAATAAGTCCTTTAGCTAAACACTTGCTATTTTGTTTCTGATTTTGAGTCTGCGAAGCATATTTGTTATTTATTTATTGTTCTTGTTATATGACAGCAAGAAGAAAAAGAAGATGTTATGCAAATGCGAAATACCCCTGACTTTTTCAACAAGATAGTTGACAGCATTTGCCCTACAGTGTTTGGCCATCAAGAGATCAAACGTGCTGTTCTTCTTATGTTGCTTGGTGGTGTACACAAGTTAACACATGAAGGGATCAATCTTAGAGGTGACATCAATGTCTGCATTGTTGGAGATCCTAGCTGTGCAAAATCTCAGTTTCTAAAGTAAGCATATTTTTCTCGTCAGGGTCTATCACTTAAGGCAAATTTAAGGTGTTATTAATCAATAAAATAATGCAATAACTGAACCAATAATGGCAATCTTAGTCTTCTACCGGAAAATATTTGACATCAACTAGCTTGCGTAAAGCAACTAAGTGTCAATTTGCCAATTGTGAAAAGGATTACCCACATCTTTCTTTACGAAGAAAAGAAAAGAAAACCTTAATTACATCATGATTACAGTGAACGATTGTTTGACAGATGTTTATCAAGAAAGTAATGATAATAATGTTTGAGAGATCATGTTCGCAATAACTCTGTATTTAATAAGCAGCAATCCAAAATTACAAATTATGTTGGAATGTTGATGGTCAAATATTGACACGAGATGTAGTTATGAAAAGTTACACTTATAGGCCTTCGAGAATCTTGATTGCCTGTATTGAACTTGTTCTTTGATTGTGTGTAGGAGGAACTATTGGTGTTGTTAATCTCACGGTTGCCACAAGCAAGATAATTAGCTTAGTTTTAGGATATTTTTGATTTCTTTTCCTAGGCTTGATCGGACCCAAAAGGATGGCTGTGAAGAGAGAATTTATCTTCTCTCTTCATTTTTTATGATCTCTGAAGGCTTCAGATGGTTGATCTTCATCTATTTCTTTGGAGTTGACATCACCACAATACTTGTCAACGACAATGAAACTACATGGAATTCCCTGTGGATCACCATTCATAGTAGTAGCAACTCCACTTGGTTTATTTTATTCCTCGTGATGTCTACAACATGAGCCACATGCATACGCCGCTTTCAAGTTTTGTGCAAGCATGAGTGCTAACATGTTATGAAACATAATTGAGTCCATATGTTTTGCACATGACTTGAGAAAGACTTTAAATTTGCGGCTAACTAAATATTCATTGGAAGATGTGTCCTTCAATTTTTAGGTTTTGTCAAAAAAGGATTTTCCACCATCGTCATTTAGATGGATCATGGATGACCCTCCTGAAGATTCCTTCTTTAAGGTGGATATATTTAATTGGCTTATTTGACAAGCTTCTTCAACTTCCTCCTTATAAGAAGGAATATCACGTGATGCAAAACAAGGATGCAATGATATGTAAATTTTAAAATTAGTAAAATTAAATAGCAATTTGTTGAAATTAAGCACAAATTATTTCTAAATATAATTATATGTGATACAACAATAACAAAAAATAAGCCTTTATGCCTAGGTAATGTTAGTTACATGAATCCTTTGTTTTCATCACACTCTATAAAATAACATCATCTTTTAGCCTTAAAGCCCTGTTTAGCAATAGCTTACAATTCATGGCTAATTTTAGTCATGGCTAAAATTTTAATTTTATTTAAAAAATATTTAAAATTAATTTTATATTTCATCCTACACAAATTTTAATACTAAACAATCATTTTATTTCACATAAAATACAATTTTTAATAAATCAATCAATTTTATTTCACATTCAACACAAATTTTAATACAACTCACTTAATTTTATACTATATATGTTTTTTAAAATGACTAAAAAATTCAACCAAATTATCTTTTTTATTCTATTAACAAACAAGGTGCATGCAAAATCATTCATTTTAGTTTTTTGTCATGTGTTTTTTGGTCTTTTTCTTTCTCTTTATATATAGACAAAATTCAGCAATCCAATTTTCTTAGTTTTTTTTTTGGGTTTTTGATTTATATGTTCAAACTATCTAAACTGACCCTCTCTAAGTTTATCCTACACTAAGGCTATTTCATTTTTCTCACGAATATACTAATTTTTTATCATATTTTTTTATATATACTCGCTCATCCGTCTTGGCATCCTCATTAAATCAAATCCCACAACTTTAGTTGATTTATAATTAAGATTAATTTGGATGGATACAACAACAATAATAACCAAGCCTCTTTCCTACTAGGTGAGGAATTCAGATGGATGATAAATAATTATTTATCAAATTAGTTAAGATTTATCGATTTAATTTAAATAAGACACATTTAGGATCCCTAAATTAATGGGTTTTTCACAAATAAATCCGACAATAATTTTATTCTGAATAACTATTATGTCTCTCAATTTAGATATCAATCGAGCAAATAAAATGAGTTAAAATTTTAATTGAATTCAGTTTACTAAAAAATATTTAAAATCAATAATATATTTTAAATCAAAAAATTTAGGAGTGGATGGTGTGGGTCCAAGTCAGTTGAGAATCCAAACTCGTAGGTTTAAGTAGTGTCTACTCATGCTTATTTATTCGATAATAAGATCAAATGCACGCATTGTTATGGCTGAGGAGTATTCGAGTTTGTTATGTTGGTGGCACTCAAGGTGGTGCATAATGCTAGTGGGCCAAAACTCGATTGAAGCAGAAGCGGATCATGGTACTTGGCCGGCATTGCCGGTCATTGGTTCACAAAGCTGTGGGATGTTTGACCCTGCATAAGGCTAACTCAAAAGGCGACAATAACTGGAGGTCACGGTGGAGAAGTTGACTCAGGTTGTTGTGGTGTGTGTGGGATGAAGCTTCGATGCTTTGGATGAGTTGAGGGATCTATGATGAAGGCTTGAGAATGGAAGGACCAAACAATGATATGCAGCAAAAGAGGCAACGAGCTTGGTGAAGTTTCACATAGGATAGTGTTAGAGTGTTTTGAGAGCGATAAGGAGGTGGAGATATGAAAGAATGGTGGGTGTGTTCACAGGAGTGGGCTTTAGTGCTCGATCGTGCACAGGCGTGGAAGGAGGCATTTGATGGTGCAGGAATTTCTTTTTCCTTTTTTTTCCTTTTTTTCCTTAATATGATAACTAAGTAGATTTCTTGGATTCTCATCCAGTGTTCTAATTCCTCCTTTTATCAGGATATAACATGCTCATAATTATCCAACCCAACTTTTATTCTTCATGAATTGAAGATTAGAATATTGGGCAACACCTTTTATATAGAATTTTGGAAGCATCAAAATAAATATTGAATATAAAACAATAATACAAATGGAGTAAATAAAATAAATCATATAAAATAAAATCAAACATATAAAATCTGTTAAATATGACAGATATTCTTCTTCCATAAATCAGCTTTAAATCTTTAATCAAATCAAATTTGGAGTATGGTAATATTGAAATTAGTGATTATAATAATTCAACCCATATTTGAAACTTCAATCATCATTGGATGAATGTAGAAGGAATCACAAGCCCGTGGGGACATGGATCGATGTTGAATCTGACGACTAGGATATCATCACGTGCTGCATTAAAATTCAAATTTAAATTGATTAAGACTAATTAGAGGCTTTTATATTGACTTTATTTAGATTTGATTTGATTCAGAACAGATTTGGGATATTTGAAGACTCACAATGCGATCGCCAAGTGATATTCCAAGAGAATAAAATTACTGGAAAAAAATGTGGCTCCTGCCAGGTTTCTAAGTCAATAAATAGTGGTGAAAGGGGGCATAAGAATGAATTATCTCACATCTGAAAGGGGGAAGATCTTGAGCTGTATCAGTAGATGGCGTGATCTTAAATAGTAAATATACATTTTGGGGTAAAATTGTAAGGCTAATGATGAGAAACGTTGTAGTTAAGCGTGCTTGGGCTAGAGTAGTATTAGAATGGGTGGCCTCCTAAGAAGTACTCAAGTTGCGCAGTTTTCTAAAATCAAAGTGGATAATACTTTTATATTTAGATCATGAGATGTTACACGTCATATTTGGAGCTAATTTTGTTTTATTATAATAGCATTAGTTTCATATTTATCTAGGTTTATTTGATATTTTTATTTTCAGCATTGATTATTGTATTTTTAAATTTTATTATAGGATTTCTCTCAGCTGATTTGAGTAACATCCAGCTTTGAACCTAATCTACAAGTAAGGGCTCAATGAGCACATCCCTCGTGTATGAAGAGAAATTCTTTGCATGCAAATGAAACAAGAATAGTTGGATACCAACATTGTGTTACTGGAACATGTGAAGCATGATTTCTGTTATAAGGGGATATTATCCTCACTTTTTTAAGTTGGGGCATTTGTGTGAAGTAGCTTGTAAATTTATTTCATGCTTTGTAATGAAGGGTTTGTTGTTTAAACACAGTTGATATTTTTCGGCATTATAGTTGCAACGTTTTTCTCTTGTTCATCATAGAAACCATGCCAGGCATCATAGTGATTGCTGAATAGAATCATTTAATATCTTTTCCCATATCCATCTCTAGGCAGTCAAGTAGCATAGAATGTGATCATTTATATAATCAGCCAAATTAGTCTAAATTTTTTTATTCACCATTCATTAACAGGTACACTGCCAGTCTTGTTCCCCGATCAGTTTATACATCTGGAAAATCTTCATCTGCTGCAGGGTTGACAGCAACTGTGGCTAAGGAACCAGAAACTGGCGAATTCTGTATTGAGGTAATTATGTGCCAAAAATTGAAGTATTCGTACTTCAGGACTACCTTGTTATTGCCAAGGTTGCAAAGTGCTTATAATTCAGATTCAGGAAGCTCAATGCATTTTGCTTTCGAACTGTAGCTGGCTAAACTGGGTTAGAGCCACCGGTTGTGCTCTTCTAGAATGTAACTTATCTCTTGGAGACCAAGTTATTTGTGACTAAAATGATCTCTGCAGTATTTTCGTAACAATAATAAGTTCTTCGCAAACTTAATAAAAAAAATTGCTGTGGACCATGTTCCGCTACCCTATTTTTATAGTGAAATTATGGAGCACCCTCATTTATTGATATAAGCAAAAGAGATGATAAACAATGAGAAAAATGAAAAAATAAAACACATATTTACATAGAAAGTTCCGGATTGGGAAAAAATAACTGGCAAATGAGATCACTGTCAAAAATGCATACAAAAGAGATTATTTTCAGCGGCAATAATTAGAACTGAATGACAATAATCCACCCTAACATAAAGCACTGTGTATATAATGTACAATAAACTCTAAATCCAACCTGAACAATAAATGAGCTGAACAGAATAAGTGATACTGTGGGGGCTGTGCCCCTGCACTATCGACCCGATCTCCACTACCATCACAGATCTCAAAAAACTCTATATTTATCACAGAGCTTTTTTGTTTGAACTAAACAGAATTTGTATCACCATATTCTAACAATCAAGTTTTCTGAAAAGCTTTAACTGATTTTCCAATCCTATTATGAGGCATTCCTTTTACGAAATGTTTAAAATGCATCAACTTGTGTTGGATAATGAATATCTCACAAACTAGCATAATTCCTCAATCACTATCATTCATAATTAAACATAATTGTTTTCATATTTATTAGTGGCCTTTTACAGGCTGGTGCACTCATGCTTGCTGATAATGGTGTATGCTGTATTGATGAATTTGACAAAATGGATATCCGGGATCAGGTATCATCATACTTTATTTGCTGCTATCGTAACAAATTAACTGTCATTTGTTTTTGCATTTAGGTTGCCATACACGAGGCAATGGAACAGCAGACCATAAGCATTACAAAAGCAGGCATTCAGGCTACTTTGAATGCCAGAACATCCATTCTTGCTGCAGCAAACCCTACCGGTGGGCGCTATGACAAGTCGAAGCCACTTAAGGTCTCCATCCTCAGGAACTATTGATAAACTCTAAGCTTTATGATGGCATTTTTTTCTAATTAATCTGTAATGTTAATTTTTTAATTTGGCTTTGTTGGCATTTAACAATAAAAACCAAATCATGATCACATATTTTTCTTACCAACAGTACAATGTGGCTCTGCCTCCAGCTATTCTCTCGAGGTTTGATCTAGTGTACGTCATGATTGACGAGCCAGATGAAAGTACTGATTATCATATTGCCCACCATATTGTGAGAGTGCATCAGAAGCATGAAGAGGCGTTAACCCCTACTTTCACCAGTGCAGAATTGAAGCGCTATATTGCATTTGCCAAGTCATTAAAGCCTCAGGTCTATTTGACTAGGTTTTTCCGAAGACATCACAATATGACAATTGATGACCAATGTCTTTCATGCAGCTAAGCTCTGAAGCAAGAAAAGTTCTGGTTGAATCATATGTAGCACTTCGTAGAGGTGACACCACTCCTGGAAGCAGGGTGGCTTACAGGATGACGGTGCGGCAGCTTGAGGCGCTGATCAGGCTGTCAGAAGCCATTGCTCGAAGCCATTTGGATACAATGGTAAGTTTTCTGCAACTAGTATATGTGATGTTGGAGATTCTACTTTATCTGCCAATGCAAACAACAATACTTGACATTAATCAGGCTTTTTTTACATGTTAGACACTCAAATTTTCATTTTTACATTGAACTACAAATAAGTTGACCTGGGTCATTGTTGGCATTTAGGCAACCTACAACCTGGGTCACATTTTATTCTAGCTTACAGGATTTAAATATTCTTTTAATATTAACAAACAGGTTCTTCCAGCTCATGTTCGCATGGCAGTGAGGCTGCTTAAGACATCTGTTATCAGGCAAGAAGTAAAATTCACTTCAATGGGCCTCTGTGTCTACTACTTGGCATTTTTCTTACATGCGTTTTTGAAGTCTGCAAAATGCATCATTGTATGCAGTGTTGAATCAAGTGAAATTGACCTTTCTGACTTTCAAGAAAATGATGATGCTGATGACAATGGAGGCATTGATCATGATGCTGCACAACGTGAACCTGCTGATCTTGGTCCACCCCCTGCGAATGGAGGTGACTATAAATACTATATGCTAATCTGAAAAAACTTACTAAAATAATAATATTTCAGCTTTTATTTTTGAAAAAGCTAAGCATTGTGTGTGAATTGAATTATGCTGAGTGTTCAGTATTTTACAAGTATGACTTATGCTTGCTTGCATCATAATGTTGCATTCTCCTAATTTTGAAATTAGTTTCATACTTAATGTGATTTAAAATTTATTCTAATAATTTACCCTGCATTTTACCGTGGTAAGTTACATCGAGCATGAAACATCCTACAGGCATTCAGCATGGGCCGCAGAGCGGTCAGAGGAAGAAAATTGTCATAACCGAAGAGCATTTTCAGAGAGTTACTCAAGCTCTGGTCATGCGTTTAAGACAACACGAAGAGACTGTAGTGCGAGATGGTGGGAAGTCACTATGGAAATTGGATGTTCTATGATATTTATGTTGCTTATTCATTAAAAAACAAAACAAAATCATTAAATTTCAGCTGTTGGTTTTTTGTCCTTCCTGCAGGTAGTGGCTTGGCTGGTATGAAGCAGGGTGATCTCATTATATGGTATGTGGAGCAGCAAAATGCTCAAGGAGCATATAATTCTACGGATGAGGTTCGAGAAGAGGTGAAGTGCATCAAAGCTATCATCGAGGTATCGTATTTATAATTACTACAGATAAATATTCTTCCATTCACAGTTATTCACATTTGCATTTTCTGGGAATACTAAGTGCAGAGGCTGATACAAAGAGAAGGCCATCTGATTGTAATTGACGATGGCACAACGTCCACAGGGCCTGCTGAAACAAGGAGATCAAGTGAGAACAGGATTCTGGCTGTGGCTCCAAATTATGTTGTTGATTGAGGAAGTTAATTTTTCCAGATTATATTTTTAAATGCATATTTTTTTTGTTAATTTATTGTTTAAAATGAGAGCAGATGTTTTGTTGCTATTATTATTATTTTACCTATTTCCATGAATTAGGAGAACACCTTTATATCACTATTTTTTGACGATGCAATGAATAATCTTCTGCGGTATTCTTTTTTTCTAAAATTATAACAAAAAAGTTATCTCCTGTACTCTTTTGTAAGTATTTTAAACTTTTTTTTTGAATTGGTGTCTTTTTATTGCATGATTTGTTTATTGCCTTCGTGTATTTGGTGGCCAGATGCAATCTGAAAGAAAATGTTTAAATAAATGAATTAAATTCATCAGTGCTGGAAATTCAACAACTGTTCCGGGCAACAAAATTAACCTAACGACCACGGTGGGACTCGAACCCACAATCTCCCGCTCCGGAGGCGAGCGCCTTATCCATTAGGCCACGCGGCCAACTTGTTCAATTATTATTATTATTATTTTTTAAAGGCAACAACTTGTTTAATTTTTTTGCGCCAATCCATCCTTACAATGAAGGGACTAATCTTAAAAGAAAAAAAAACTGATCACAAATTTCACTTACTGAGAAGGACAAGCATCATGATTTTTTAAAAGTAAAGCATCTAATTAATTAATTAACTTCATAGCTGAAGTCGCCTATTTAAACAGTGTCTTCTCACTAACTAAAGGAGTCGATAATTAATCTGGTAATTTCTTTTCGAAAGAGCTGCTCAAAGTATTTTTTCACACCACCAAAATGCAGCAACATATACTACATTGAAAGAGTATACGTGCAAGATTAATTTCATCTAACTACATAAAATTATATTTTGTAAAATTCAATCATACATTACTACTTTTACACAATTACTTAGTTGAAAATCACTAAAAATTATATTGTTATATAAAATTTACATATAAAAATTTTAACTCGGTCTACATGTATCTTGTCTTATCTTGACAATTGAACTTACATTTCATAGCCACTTTGCTTGGATTCATCTTGGATTAAATTCTTTCAAATTGTGATTTGTCATACTTTAGTAAATAACTGCAATCAACAAATGAATAAACTTGAACAAAGATATGGAAAGCATGAAAATGTATCAAAATTTATTGTTAACAGAGAGGTATGCTTTTCACTATTGACTTTTTACAATATTCACAAAAAGTATTAGTTGATCTTTATATTTTTTGTGCTGTTGTTTTAATGTAATACTATGGTAATACTAGCTTTAAAAGAAACAATCACTATTAACAGTATATATTGTAAATATAAACTCTAAACAAAACTTTCAAAATTAAGATAACTATTTCAATTATGTCCCCCTCTTGTCTCCCATGATGTATCAAATTACTACCAAGAGTGTATGAGTTAGGTGGTTGCTAGTGTCGTGGAACAAGTTCGTGTGCATCCCCATCATCATCAGTGTTTGATGTATCAGCATCCGTGTACTATGTACCAAGCATAAATACAAAAGGCCCAATATCGCATTATCGCAAAAGACCACCATATCATATTGAGTCATTGAAGATCTCGTACTATGGCAAAAAAGGCTCGATTTCATACCTTGCCTGTCTAATGAGGTCCTCGTAGTGAATCTTATTCCCGGATGTAAGGAACATCATAAACTCTGAAACTTGTGCACAAGCTTGATCTACTACTCTTGTTCATCTACCATCTCCGACAAATGAATGTGTTGTTTGTGTTACTTCATCCAGATGCACGTATTAAAACAAAAATTCTTTACAGCTGTTTTGTTAACATAGTTTAAAGAAATAGAGCTCTTACAAATTCAAAGGAGATGGGAGTTATGATTTGGGTTTCTTTGGTTTTGAAAAAACTAGTTACGGGTGTGGCCAAAATTGATACAAATCTATGTACTCTCGCAATGCCTCGCTGTGATCATCACTCACCAAAAGAGGTTCCTGCACCAATTAAGGACGTGTACTCCATAAATTCCTGTACATTGTATGCTCGACAAATCAATCTACATAGGCACTTCTATAGGCATCTCTCCACCTAAAGCCTAGCTCCATGATCTCTAATTGCAAGTGTTGCTACAATCCAAACTGTCACATAAAACCTTCGGGAAAATTTCACTACACAACAACCCATCAAATGAACGGTAGTCGTAGTAAATCATTGATCCAACAAGAAATAAAGGGAACAAAGACTGAGAACATCCGCTGAATATGGAGTCCACCTCATCTAACTCTCAATCTCATTCCTATAAAAAGGAAGTCCTGTGATGTAGTACGTTCCCGCCTTCACGACACTAGAGAATATTAAATATCAAAATTAATCGAGAGGTCTGCCAACAAACTGATCTACCTGCATCCATCCGGTAGGATGACCAATATGTAGTCTCTCCCATGACCAAACCTATAAAAAGATACAGGCATCCTGCTATAGTAGAACACAAAGCTGAGCCAACATTACTGCCCCAAAAGAGAACTGATCGAATCGTGTAAAATCCTCAACACGAAACCACTGGAGATGCATCTCAATTTCTCCATTGTTGATTTCTGAGTCAACAAAGGAGAGACCGTAGTGATCAATCAAGGACAGAAAACTAGTAAGGTTGAAGCAGGAAATTCAGAGGCAAATAACATTTGGAAACAGGAAAATACAACTTTGATCCATAATCCAGTTCAATACTACTACAAAACAGTAACAACATGTGCCAAACTTACGCTAAAATTAAAATTAAAGCATCTCTCAGGCATTTCTACAAACACTTTCCGTGCAGTAATAAATCTCAGATCACCTCTTCTTCTTCTTCTTCTTCAAGACTCCTGCTCTGCTCTTCGCTACGCTTTTTCTGTTCTTCTTCACCGGCTCCAAAGTCCAGTACGAGGCATTCCAAGTCCGATTCCCCGCCGTCGTCCTCGCCGATGGCATAAGGATCTATGGCATCATCCTCATCGGATGACGACGAGTCGGACTCGGACTCCGACGGCTTCCTCGCTGTCGGAGGGATGCGGTTGCGCATGCGGGCGTGGGCGTAGCCGCGAGAGACAGCGACAGATCGTTGCCGGAGATGGTCGATGACGCCGCCGGAGAATTGAAATCGAGACACCTTAGGCGCTGAGGATTGGATGGCAAAGATCTCAACATGTCTCCGTAAGGTCATCCAGGCCACAGCAGCTCTGCGGATCATCTTCTGGGCGCAGAACAGACTCTTCGTAGGGACGCAAATTTATATGTCCTGTTCATCAAAGAAAAAAATGTTTTCTATAGTCAAAAAATAAATAAATTATATAACATTCAAAAATTAATTAATTAATTAATTAATTATAGGTAAATTAATATCTCTTTTTTACAAGCAACATAATTAATTAATTATAGGTAAATTAATATCTCTTTTTTACAAACAACACCTCCTAAATCAAATACTTACAAGCAAATTCCTTCAGTTAAATATTTACAAACGCATTTCCCATTTTAAATTTTAATTTACTGATAGCACATTCATGCTAATTTTTATTTGCTCTTTTTTTAACCTAATTAGAGTTAACATATACAACTAAAATTATATGTAGCATATTTCAAGAAGATTCACAATAATGAATTTATGAAAAAAAAAGAGATCTTAAAAAGGATAAAAATTGAAATAAAAAGATTTAGAAGATATAAAAATAAAAAATATAAATAATAGATTTCATTTAAAGGCTGAATTACATTTAATCTAGCTCTTAAATAAAGAACTTAAAATTACATTTATTAGACCTAGTTGGATTAAATAACAGATGATAAATGAAAGTTAGCATGATGTCTGTAAATAAATATTTAATTTAGGAGGTGGTGCTTGTAAATATTTGACTTAGAAGGTGCTGCCTATAAAAAAAGTCTTTTTTGTGAGTGACAAATATAAATTTTCTTAAATTATATGATTTTTATGTAACCTTTCTATTTTTATTTCTCTTTTATCTTTTGCACACGTTCTACTCCATCTTCAACAGAGCTTAGCAATTTCCTGCATGGGATCTCATTAGCCTTCAACAACGATTAGTAATGGAGCTGGATTTTCATTAGGTTAAAACTCAAGGTATATTCTCTAGATTTCTAATATCTCATAATGGTCTTTATGCAACGGTAGTTGGCACTTCGACCCAAATTCTAAATTATTTTAATATATTTAGATATCATTAATATCTAGATAACATTGAACCAAACTCTCCCCAAGTAGAAACCTGCAAGGACTTCCCCTCTTCGAGCCAATGCTTAACTGGCATGACTTTGTCTTCCTTATCCTTCCATTCATTTGCCACAACTACTGCAACTCGATTCACACTGACCTTTGCTTTTGATAGCAATCTCGCAAGAGTCTTCTTCTCTTCCTAGTGAACATTTGATTATAATCAACTAAGCATCTTCTTCCATGCTAAATTTCAATCAAAAGAATATGACGCAAACCCACATTCAATTCATAAATTTGACGCTGGCATTCACAGATGGCATTTGCAGCTGCACCACCTGCTAGAATGCACTCCTCGATTTTGCAGATGGTTTTCAAAAGCAGTTCAACCTCAGCAAAAATTCTGGAGTGCATTCTAGCGAGTTCCAAAAACCTGTTTCCCTCCTGCAGCAATTATTTAACAAATATAGATTTTGATGGCTTTTGAGTATGAAAAATGGAGAGTGAAAGCAGTATGATGTTACATCAAAACAAAAAGTAACTAAGATTGGATGTGTTAGGACACGTATGGTAACTTATCCCATATTAAATTTTCAATACAAATTGTGGTATTACTGTACAATTAATGATCTTTACTAATTGGAATAAGTTTTTGAGTTAATAAGTATCTATCAATTGTATATTAGGCTCTATTTAGGCTCTCCTAAGGTAACTCTTATGATAACTAGCATTAGAGCACATGTGTGACGACCCTAGCCGTCACACTAAAATATTTATCTAAGTTAGGGGAGAAGGAAAATTAAATCAACAGCGGAAGAAAATTAAGTATATCAAATGCTACTACAAGAGTTCACAATACCATAACTTAGAACAGAATTAAATATTCAACTAAAGTAAATGAAGCAGAACTACTATTGTCTCAACTGAACACATAGTAAATAAGCCACTCTCTAAGAAAATAAAGTAATAAACTAATTTTCTTCTTGATTGACATTCTCCCCATTCCCGTGATTAAGTGCTCCAGTACCTGCCACGTTAGTGACAGAGTCTGTTAGAACAGACTCGTAGGTTGTACACTAATAAAGTCTTTAAATAAAAATATTAAACAACAATAATAATAATAATAACAATAATAATAATAACAATAACATGTTAACATGATATATTAAGAATGACAAACAGTTAAACATGTATAACATAGATTTCAATTAAACATGCATACAGGATAAAGAGATGACATAGCACAGTGTGAATAACAAATCTTAAACAAACATAACATAGTTTTGCATAGCAAGTCTAACATCAGCATATAAACAGAAACGATAAAATAGTAGCAACAAGCAGATTTCTTTTTATTAATTTCACATTTATCTTTTGGGCCCGTGATTTCTCGTACTACGCCTCAGCTGCTTTTTACACATTTGGGGATCGTCATCCCCTAGCCCCGTAGGCAATAGCCCATAATGGCAAAAATGTGAGGTCCTCAATCAGTTTTGGGAGTTTTCACCCCCTAGCCCAAAATGGCAATGGACGCCGTCGCGCCTATATATATTATATGCTCGAGCTAAGGCAGGTGCGTAATCCCACAGAAATCACATTTAAT
>JAEMOT010000802.1:0-25721 GCA_019297695.1 Apostasia ramifera
ATATATATATATATATATATATCATTTTAGAACACTAATTTTATAAATATTTAAAATATAATCAAAATATATTATTAAATTAATTTAACATCACAAAAACATTGAACCAAACAATTTAATGTTGATGGACAAAATGTTATTAGGTTCCTTTGGCCACACTCACCCACAGGATGTCATAGTCATAGCCCATGAGTTGAGTTTAAATTTTTATCTTATATAAATGAATTTAAATACTATGTAATAAAAAAATTTTATTCAAATTTAAATATAAATTTTATAAAATAATTATAAAATAAATAATATTATATAATACTACTTATAAAATAGAAATATACAAATACAATAAATATCACAAAAATAAAAATATTAAAATAAATTAATAGTATATACAAAAGAACAGAAATAAATATATCTATAAAAAATTTAAAATAATCTTAATTAAAGATAGACTCAGAGATTCATATGACTTGAATATATAAATCATAAATTGATAAAAACTCTAATAAAAAAATTAAATTATTGAGCTCTATTTGATTAAAGATCATTTTGATCATAATCATAACTAAAATAAATCTCATGCGTAGCAATTTTACTTACATATGTATCATAATGTATTTTATATGTAGCAATTTATATCACAAATAGATCATAAAATATCTCATATATAATAAATTTTGACATTTATGCATCATAATATATCTCATACATCTCACATATGTATCATAATATATTTCATACGTAATAATTTTTATCACATATGTATCATAAAATATATCATACGCAGCAAATTTTATCATATATGTATCATAATAGCCTGCCAAAAAAAATTAAGGTTCACTGGCATCACGATTGAGCAAATGGCATTAAAAAACTCGCTATTAATGTTGACTACCAAGCTGTAATGATGGGACCCACATACAAAACGTTACACGCCAAATGGCTTCCACAAAATCCAAGTGTTAGCCGTCCGGCTGCAATAATTTATCTGCCGGCGTGCTCTGCCGTCAAAAAAACGATTTTTTTGCTGCTTCGTTTCGATAAAAACGACATTTCTACACCTAAATCATGTTCTTCTTTCCCATTTTTCCCCCCCCTCTCTCTCTCTCTCTCTCTCTCTCCCTCCTTTGAGTTGCTGCCGTCTGTGATTCCTCTTCCTTTTCAGCTCTGGACGGTGAAAGACAAAGAAAATATATAAAGCCGAGAGCGACGGGCTGCTTTTTAGTTTTCCCACTATTCTCTCTTTCTTCTTCGTGGACGTCTCTGGTTCGTCTTCTTTTCCGCCATTGTCGATCTACAGCAGAGGGAGAAAGAGTGGAGTTTCTGCTCATCGGAGATGGGTTGAAGGTGGATGAGCGAAGCAGCTGGGGATTCTTCTTGGCAGCTGCTCCTCGGCGGCCAATCGGTTTCACTTCTCTCCTGTACTCCAAGAAAAAAAAAAGAATTTCTTTTTTATTTATGTTTTGATGAAGAAAAAACAGCAAGTTTTGCAAGTTTTAGGGTTTCTTCTTCATTATAACTATATTGATTCAGAAAAAGGACTGATTTTCCGGTTATTTCTGATTTGGGTTCAAGTGATCTTGATGAAAAAGGCTTCATACTGAGCTTTGCTATTATTTTCAAAATCCAAATTTGTGAATCTTTTTATGGATGGTGATCACAAAATCGTCTAGCCAATTAATATGTAACTATGAGATAGACTAGACTTAATTTCCTGGTCCTCACCTTATTTACTTTTTTGCACAGGGGGAATATATACATATGAACAAAGAGAAAATCTATACTTTGAAGTCATATTTTGTTGGTGAAGGAGAGGATCAATCTTTCGAACATGCTTTGACCTAGATCTCTTGCCTAGTTTTAGCTGGTGGAGGATCAGAGTTTGCCCAAATCAAGAGAAATAATACTGATTTGTAGTGGAATCATGTCAACTACTATGCCTGCTGAATCAAGAAGATTGTATTCATGGTGGTGGGACAGTCATATCAGCCCCAAAAATTCAAAATGGCTTCAGGAGAACCTTGCAGGTATGCCCATTCCTCTTCTCTATATAGATAGTCTTTAAAGAGTCAGTAATTTTGAATTTACTAGTTTTCTGTTGAGGTCTATCCTGTAGAGATGCTCCAATCGGATCAACGATTGTTTCTAGATTTCATCATAAAGTAAATTGGTCACTTCCAAATTCCATTTATACTATTAGAGAAGTGAATCCTTGAATGTGTCTCAACAAACTTTCCTCACATGAGAATTCATTCACATTGAATCTACTCCCCACCTCCAATGAGCCATATAATTCATCGTCGACTGTATGTCACTCAATCATCTAGATTCATAGTGGGAGGCACCCATTATTGAAATTTTTTTGTCAACCACGGTAGAAATCAGCAAAGACCTATGGAACCACAACTCACGTGAACCGCTTGATCCCAGCCGAACTGTCTATTGATCATCCAATACGTAAAAATTCTTGTGTATCCCAACATGTACATTGCATGTCTCCAATTATAACTTGGGATGTAGAACATAACTCATACTAAATGACACAAATGTGAGCATTTTGATTAAGAATTATTGAACAAGTGCTGCATTTCTTGTAACATAATGTTTTTAGTGCTACATTTTATGTTAACTGTAGTACATTCAAATCATGTACTCTAGTCTTCTTCTTGAATACTTGAATCTATATCAAACTAAACTTCCAATAGAAAAGGAAAGTACCTCAACATATTATCATTTCATCTTCCATTGGCTGTTGATTAACAGACATGGATGTGAAAGTCAAAGCAATGATCAAGCTCATAGAGGAAGATGCTGATTCATTTGCAAAGAGAGCTGAGATGTACTACAAGAAACGGCCCGAACTTCTGAAATTCGTGGAGGAGTTTTATCGAGCTTACCGTGCATTGGCTGAAAGATATGATCATGCAACTAGTGCGCTCCGCCACGCACATCAAAGCATGGCGGAAGCTTTCCCGAACCACATTCCGCTTGCATTGCCTGATGATCCGGTGGCTTCTTCAGTCACCAATTCAGGACACCGTGCTTCAGATTTGCCTTCACCAGTTTATGCGCTGATTGATCATGATATCCTGCACAAGGATGAAAATATGAAAGGAGAGTTAGCTCGAGTAAAATTACCCGAAAAGAAGGCACGAAAAAGCCTTAATTTCCAGGAGGAAGAAGAAATAGTTCTCCATACCAGGAAAGAAAATGTCAAAAGTGAGATAAAACATCTAGAAGAGTCAGTTTCTAAGCTATCCATTGAGAACCAGAATCTGAAGAGTCAGATTGTGTCAGAATCCAAGCATTTGGATTTGAACAGAGCTGAAGTTCAGAGCTTGAGAGATGAGTTATCCAGGTTAGAATCTGAGAAGGAAGCTGCTATTTCTCAGAACCAGTTATCCCAGGAAAGCATAAATAGCTTGGAGACTGAAATCTCAAAAGCAAAAGATGAAATTAGGAAGCTCATTGAGGAGATGATGATCTTAATTGAAAAGTTGAGCAGAGCAGAGAAGGAAAATCAGTGTCTACAAGTTGAACTTGAAGAAAGAAAAAGGGTATTGGAAATGTCTCTCAAATCAAGCGAGCAGCTGCATAATGAGTCTCAAGAAAAATTTAAGCTTATGGCGCTGGAAATTCAAACTCATGTTGAGAAACTGCAGGAATTTGAACATAGTAAAGCGGTGTTAGAGGAAGAATTGCACCATTTTAAAGATAATAATTGTAGTCTAAATGAACAAAATCTTGCTTGTGCTTTGAAGATTAAAGAGCTCCAAGATGAGATGATTGCCTTGAAGGAAATGCATCGAAAACTAGAAGATGAAGTTGAAATATTTTCAAAGGACAAAATGGTTCTTCAGCAAGAGCTCGAGTCCACAAAGACTGATAGAAATGAGCTTGACCTGAAACATAAAATTCTGTCAGAGCAAATATTAGAAGCCAGATCAAACGTAGAATCCCTTGAGGTAATGGTGAAGGAGCTGAGGCAAGGAAATTCTGAACTAAAAGAGGGGTGCAGGATGCTCGAGGATGAAAACGTACTGCTTCTCAACAAATTGAAGAGTATGGAGCTGGATTTATCAGAAAGGAATGTGGTGTTGGAGAACTCCTTATCTGATGCAAATGTGGAGCTTGAAGAGCTAAGGGACAAGGCAAAGCTTCTAGAAGATTCTTTTAACTCTCTCAATACTGAGCTTTCGACACATGTGGAGGAAAAGGCTGCTCTAGCCTCTCAGATAGAGGCTCTAGTTGAGAATGTGAAGAAGCTTTCTGAGAAAAATATCCTTATGGAAAACTCGCTGGCTGATGCCAATTCTGAAGTTGATGGTGTTAGATCAAAATTGAGAGAAATGGAGGAATCATGTCAGACCCTATCAATTGAGAATTCAGAACTTCACGACCATAAGAAAGACCTAATCTCTCAGGTGATTCTACTAGATTCCATTTCTCCCCTTACAGTGGTGTTGTAATTGAATGGTGATCATAGCTTTCAGAAGAAAATTGAACCAGTGAATACATTTGATTTTGATATCTAATGAATCTTAACGTTTAACTTTCACCGATCTTAGCTGTTACATCCATGCAACATGTCAGTAACCGTTTCCTCTGGCGCAAGTTAACTACATGTTAAATAATACTATCATTCTTTGGACTCTTTCTCTGTAAACTTATATTTAAGAGTTCTTACTTCATAATGGTTTCCTTATAAATTAACCAACTTGGCATTAGGTCTGAGCCACTTTATTTTATTTTTTAACATCCTTTCTCTTAGATTTTCAGGAAATCCATCTTTTGAAGAAGTTAGGATATCATTTTTTTTCGCTTATGTTTCAGGTTGAAAGCATTCAGCTAATCCTTGCAAATTTGGAGAGAAGGCATGCCACCCTGGAAGAGAAGCACATAAATCTGGCTAAGGAAAATGGTAAGTCCATTAAGACGGTTAAGGAGCTTGAAGATTCACTGTGTGTTAAACAGAAAAGTTATGAATCTCTGAGGCAATCATGCAGCATTCACTTGAACACTCTAGAAAAGGAGATAGAGATGACACAGGAGGAATGCATGTCTAATATGAATGAGAGTTTTATATTACAAAGATGCTTGTGGGATATGGCAGATTCATTATTAATGGAAAAGAAAAAGTACAAATGTTTTGTTCAGCTAAGTGATTTTCAGAAGGCTTCGTTAGATAACCAAGTCCTGCTTCTACAAGAAGAAAGAAAAGCTCTACAAAATAGAGTGCATGAAGAAGAGCAAAGAACCATGGACTCTATGCTCGAGACTTTCATCCTGCAGAGATGCTTGTCTGAAGTTGAACAGAAGAATTTCATTCTTTTGCAGGAGTGTCAGAAGCATCTAGTGGCTTCTAGATGTCTTAATGAACAAATCATAGAGCTAGAAGGTAGAGATCTCATCCAAAAGGAGAAGATCGCTTTGTCAGCAAAGCATAATGCCAATATCAGGGATGGTATTAATCTTTTACTGAATTCGCTTAGTATCAGTAATGAGTTAATGAATACAGATACAAGTGGTGTTGTCAATCTGAAAAGCATACTGAATGAGGTTAAGAGTCTTCTGGCCTTCATTTCTAATGTAAATGACGAAAATCAACTTCTTTGCATGGAGATTTCCATTTACTGCACCATTCTGAAGCAAATTGGACTGGAAGGCCTTCTTTTAGACCAGGAGCTTGGGACAAGGAACAGTCAGTTGCTTGCTTTGCAGAGCAAGCAGCATGAGCTTTTCCAGAGATATGAACAGCTCAGACATTATGTGTGTGTCAAACAACATAGAGAGAATGCATTAATGGCTGAACTGGGGTCTCTCAACAGTCACTTGGCAGTGTTATCAGAGGAATATAGGGAGTTGGAGGACAAAAATAATGCTTTGGAAGAGGAAAATTGTCTAATATTTGCAAAAGCTATGAACATAGAGCATCTTTACTTGTTGTATAGAGCCCAATATGCAGAAAGCACGCTGCAGTTAGACATGTCTACAGATGAATTTTGTGCTCTTCTTGCAGTAAAGAGTGATCTTGATGAAGAGATCAAACGGAGTAAAGCAAAAATGACGGAATTTGAAAATGAAAATAAGCATCTTAATGAATCCCTTCTATTTCTGGATGGGATGAGAAGTAAGATTGCAATTTCTGAATTTGATCTAGTCGCCACCCAGAATTTGTGTGAAGAATTGTTCTCTCAAGTTGATATTTGTGAGAATTTACTGAAGGAGAAAAACATGCAGCTGTCAAAAGCAAACCATGAGCTTCAATGTAAACAAAAAGAGAGTGCTGAATTATGTAGAAGACTTGTGGTCGCCAATAAGACAGTGGATGAGGCAAAAATGATGATATCGGCATTAGAGAAAATTAGTGCCGGTAAAGATAAGGAGATTGCTAGTGCTTATGAAGAAAATAAAAGGTTTAATGTTGAATTGGATAAAAGTAACAGCGAAGTTGAAGCACATAGAATGAGGGAAGAAATTCTGTGTTCTGAGCTGCAGAAGAAAATGGTTGAGCATGATCGATTTGAGGGAGAAATTGCAGAATTGTTTAATGAGGTGTTTGTTCTTGCAATTAATGTAGCAGTGCTTGAAGAAAAGATGCTTGAGTTAAATATTGAGATTACACAAAGAAGTGCACGTGCTGTTGAACTGGAGAAGAAACTGGGTGATGTTGAAAAGGAAAATAGCAAGATAAAAGCCAACCTTAATGCATATTTGCCTCTTTCTGTTTCTCTGGGGAATGCCATTGAAGATGTGGAGGAGCATGCTTTTCAACTAGCAAATCTTCATGGGAAACAGGTAACGCTTGAAGTTCTATTATCCTTGCTAATTTATGCACAATTTCAGAATATCAAACAATTTTGTGCTGTACTTAATTAGTTGTTTTGAAAATTAATCTTTTTTTAATTGGAAATATTTAGTATGGACATTGGTTACAGGAATTCATTGATTTTCAATTTTCACTAATTTTTGGTGATTCAATACATTTTTATATTCTCTTTTTAGGTGTGAATCCAAAATATTGAAGTTTAGGTTAGGATTTTCGACCAAAGATGAAATGAAGGTATCATCATGTTGGAAGATCACTCCAGTGTTAATAATAGGCATCCTGTAACCTTTTACATTACCATAATACATTTTTTAGCTAAATTTTGCAAGAATATAAACTATTCCTGGTCATATACCATAAGTTTAAACTTTTATGTCAGTGGATAACAAGAAATTTCACATGATATTAGAGCTATAGGTCTCAAATTCGAACCCCAGTGACCTCCAATTATCTCTAGCGTAAGGTATTAAAAAAAGGAAAAAGTTTTATGTTTTGAATCTGCAGTGTAAAGCAAATAAATGTGTGTGAGGGATCTATGTAAGAATATCAAATCATTCCTAAATTATAACCTACAAACTTTAAGCTTAGGTTGATGACGAGATTTAACAAAGAACAATGCTATGTAACCCCTGCAACTAACCCAATGTTGTAGGACCTTTGGGTAGTACCTTTGGGTAGTGGCTTTATCCACTAACAAATTCTAACAGATTTTATCCACTTCATATGCACTGATAAGTTGTATCCCTTTTTGATTGAATTCTTGACATAAATATACCTGTTATTGAATTTAATACATAGATGTAATTATGGTACCAAGAATGTTTACAGGATTCTTCAGCCTCTAAGGAAAAGAGAAATTACCATTCAAGCATAGGAGATTATACATCAATAGCAGGAATTTTGGAGTTGCAGAATCTGATTGCCAAGCTTGAGGCACTGCAGAAGTTGCTAATTGGCACCAAGAATCACCTGGATCAAGAAAAGGTTGAATCTTCTGCCAACTTAGAGTCTGCAAGAAGAGAAATCGAAGATCTGAAACTGAAATACAGCATTCACCGAGAATCAGGAAGGGAAGACCAAACCGCAGGAATCAATGAGGAGATGAAAGATATTGAGCTTGTGGTCGAGAAAGAGGTCGGAGTCGACAAGCTGGCGACATCGACGGAGATAAAGGAGTCCCAGGACGATTGGGGAAGGAGGATGATAGATATTCTCTCTTCCTATTCCGAAAAACTCTTTGCTCTTCATACCAGTGCTCAAGATCTCAGAACGAAGATGGAAGCATCTGGGAAGAAGATGAGCTACAAGAGTCTAGATCTTCACTCTCTCAACGCAGATCTGAAACAGGCGGAGGAAGCCATCAATGACCTATTCGACAGCATTATCAAGCTGACGACGAAGGTCGAAGAATACTCCAAGTCCGTCAACGGAAGAAGGGAAGTGCTGGAGAAGACGCGAAGAATTGCTGAGAGGATCGGCATGTTGGAGCTGGAAATGGAAAAGATCCATTACATCTTCCTCAAGCTTGAAGATGAATGCGACATCTATAACATTAGGGCTGGAGTCGCGAACCGAGCTCCTCCGCGAACTCAACTGAGGGATTACCTCTACGGCAGAAGCGGTAGGCCTGCGAGGAAGAGAGAAAGGTTCCTGGCATGGATGAGGCACTGGAGGAAGGCTAGCGGCTACTGATCCTTCTCTTCTTCCGCCATGAAAATTCAGATTTGAGCTTAAAATTCCTAAATTTTCATCTGCGTTAATCCAAAGTAACTTTTTTCCCCCCTCTTTTTCTCGGGATGTCAGATGGGTCGAGCTCGGCCTGTAAATCAATGTCTATTGTTTTAGGGTTTTTCCAAGGACTTCTGAAGGGTGTATTTTATGATATGACCCTTTGAATGTTTTCAATTGTAATTTTATGTTTTGTGGAGGATGTTTATGTAAAAATCTTTAATTTTAAATTCAAATGTGCAGGTAACTTGATCTATTGTTTATATGTTTTAGGATTTTTTCAAGGTCCTTTGAATGATATATTTTATGATATTGACTTTTGAATTGTGTAAGATGTGTATATAATTTTATTTAAAATTAAATTCAAATTGGTAAATTACTTTAAGGTCTATATGGTTTAAGGTGACTACAAAATAGTTCATGGTATTTGCAAAAAGTCCTTATAATTTAGTATACGTAGGAACTGGTTTTTACTGGTTATTTCAAACATTATTCTAACTTTTTGGAAGAACTATTGCTTGAATTACTCCTGTGCCATCTTTTTAACCTCAGCTTTTTTTCATAAAAGACTTTGCCTGCAACTCGATTGGCTTAATTCTCGTCAAAGTGTACCGATTGTATAATTCTACACTAAGATTTCAACATTATTTAACTAGGATATGTAGAGCATATATAAATTATATAGAGTAAGATACGTAATATTAAATGACTCATTTAAAAAATGTAGACCATTTCATTAGTCACCATGAGATATAGGGACTTGTTAGCAGTTTACCTAAAATTTCAATCTATGTCAACTTGAAATATTTTAAAATATGGGTAAATTCTTATAATTTAAAGCTTATAACATTTATTTCTTATTATGTAATTAATAACACATAATCAATTATTATTCTTTTAATTACTCCTAATCAACATAAAAAAAATTATAAATAATTTATGAAAAAATTTATTACTTCTAATTATTTTTATTTTTTTACTATCACCCTAATTAATTTTAGAGACAGTTATTTAATGTAATTTTAAAAGATTATATTTATATATTAATCACTGTTTAAGATTTATTTACGCATACACTACCCTATAATCTTTAATATTATAATAGTAAACGTTCTATCAATATTGTTATAGTTAAATTATAGTTAAGTTAACTCGAGTATCTATAGTGGTGGTTGGCGATGGCAATAGATAATGCCCGGTGGCCAGCGACATATGGCATGGCCATCAACAGCGGCCAATAGCATGGTGAATCCAATACGAAAAAAAAGCCCTTGAGTTCTAATCCACATCATCTTGTCATACTTATTCATTTCAAGGCTATTAGGGTTGCCAACAGGCCCAAAAATGATGGCAAACCAACTGTTGCACGCTTAATTTTAGGCTTATTATATCGATGTAGGCTACTGGCTACCTTTTCAGCTTGGCATCGAGTTTATATAGATCTTATTTTCGTGTTTTGTATCTCTGAAATTGGTATCTATTTATAGCATAAAAAACTGTTGAGTGGATAGACTTTGCATTCGTCTTCAACATTAATTTTGTCATTCAACATGACTTTTTTTTTCTTTCTACGTTCATGGTAACATACTTTTGAAGGAAGTATATCGAGGCAAGTACTCTAAGTTAATTTAGGAGTGGCAAAATGGGTCGGCGGGTCGGGTTTGGGTTGAACCCGAATCTGACCCGACCCGAATAGCCTCAACCCGCACCCGACCCATTTTTTAAATGAGTCAAAATCCATGACTCGAACCCGACCCGATTAATAAATGGGTCGGGTTGGCGGGTCGACCCGACCCGTTTATAAAGTATTTTTTGATAAATGCCCAACCCGAACCCTACCCGACCCGATTATGCTCAACCCGAACCCGACCTGTTTAATAAATGGGTCAAAATTCATGACCCATACCCGAAATTTGCGGGTCTAGTTCACGGGTCGGGTCATATATTGCCACCCCTAGATTAATTGAGGATAATTTGAATCAAAATGTGCTAGATCTGAATGAGTGTTGCTCAACTATTTAAGTTTTTAATTGGTTCTAAGTTAACTCATATTACATTTGAGCCATTTTTTAATTGGATCTAAACCGAAGCTCGAATTAGGGTTGGCACCAAGCAATATAAAATGTCATTACAAGTCTAATACAAGAATGAGAGAGTTTGAAATGGATTAAAACTAAGATTTGAAGTTGTGTTCGATATTCGCCAACCTTCACATTATATGCAAACCACTTCAGAATAATAGTACGTTTTATTAATAATAACTACTTATTTATTTATTGGCGATTGACTATATTGTTGACCACTAATTTTGTTTACTCATTTTCGAACATCATTGCTTTTGTTCGAGCAATTGTGTTTTTTTTTAGTACTTTATCAGAGTAATATACTAGTGTTATTCTTGCTATAAGATACATGCTTAACTAGATGTGTAAATGGTGGGGACATGACATTGAACCATCGATTTATTTCATACAGGGTTTATACTTGATATCTGAAATCTCACCATATGGCATCTATTTGAATGAATGATTTATATCAACAAATTTGACAGTAAGCGTGATTGGTAGTTGATTAGATAAAGGGGGATTTACGTACAGAACACTGAATTCATCACAAATTACGCATTTCACCATCTTTTAGTAAATATTATACATATCACACTCTGCTTATGGATTTTACATTTCTATTGTAACAATAGAAATATAAAAAGAGTGTGATATGTGTAATATTTACTAAAAGATGGTGAAATGCGTAATTTGTGATGAATTCAGTGTTTTGTATGTAAATTCCACTTAGATAAATTGAGAATTTTTATTCAATTAATTTGAATGAAAATCTTTTAAGGATTAATTTTATTTACTCTATTTTCTTTTAGATATTCACATTTAGAATATTCGTATTTGATTTTATTTTTATATTTATTTCTGTAATTTAAATTATTTTAATGTAATAAAATTATATAAAAATATGGACTAGCCTCAATTCTGAAATAAAATTAATTTGAGTTTAAAATTTGTGTTTTAAATTAATGAAAAGAAGAGTTAAAACTTTGATAAAAATTTTTAAATAACTTAGAGAGCATTTGGCTTGATGTTATTTTGATATTATGTTATGTTATATATATGTCATGACATGTAAAAGTCACCTTTTAAATAATAATTTTATAATTTTTTAAAAAATTATTTAAAAATATCATATTATTAAATAATTAATTTTTTTAAAATAATATATATTATTATTAAAATAATATTAAACTAAATAGCCCCTTAAATTTTTTAAGTCATTCTTCGATTCTTCGATTTCAAGCTTTTTATTAGCTTGGGTATCTATTAATAATTTCCAGCCCTAATTCAAACTCTCTCACGGCTCGGCTCGGTTCACTGCTCCCGCAGCCCACCTCGCCCCGCCGAGCGTCGGCGGCCCCTGTCAGGCGGTCGCCGCCGGCCTCCCGTCGCCGGTCGTTTGACCTGCAGCTCTACTCGCGCCCTGCTTCGCTGCGCCACCGCTGCCAGCGGCCCGTCGCCCCAGGCGACCACCGCTAGCCGGCTCGCCGACCTCCGACGATCGTCGACTAATTCCGCCACCCTCCTGATCTGCGGTCCTCCTACTCCAGCCGGCCTATTTTGCTGCGAGCCTCCGATTCTATCCCGCGTCCATCTCCACCTCTCGCCGCTACCAGCCACTTGCTCGTCTCGATCGCCTCCACGTGATGCGAGGCCCTCGATCTGCTGTTCCACTTGTGTCTGCATGATGGATTTGGTAATACGACTTGTCGCTGTGCTCCTGAATTTTTTGTCCTAGGTATTTATGAAAACTTAACAAATATTTCGAGTATTTTGTGAGATCTTGTGTGATTTCTGTTATTGGAATTATTTGATTTGCCCACATGTGCGGCCTGGACATTATTGTGTGAATGAATTGCTGTTGAATTATATTTATCTGTGAAAATTATCTATTTTTTGCTACCACGGCTCTGAATTATTGAATTAGTGCTACCGTGATTTTTTGTGATGAATTATCTATGTATTATTTGAACTTATTTTTGAAATATTTAAATTTCATTTTCCCACAATATTGAGGTTTCTTGATTATACGCAATTATCATCAACATTTATCCTTGTAACATTTTATGTTGTTAATTTTATTTGTAGATTTTTGAGTAGGACTACATTTACATATTGTCCCGCATCAGCAAAGCATTTCTTCCAATAGTAAGTTATCATTGAATACCTTATTGCATATTTATTTGTACTGCTATAAATTTTTATGAGTTACTTATATGCTTACTAAACAAGAGATCAAGTACTTTTGAAGTGTGAAAGAGATGTAGAACTATGAAAGGAAATAATAAGCTTAAGTTCTGATTGGATTAACTTTATTTTTTATTCTTTTTATCACATGTGTGATTTTTGCAGTCAAGATTAAAATCATGGAGGGATTCAATTGATTTTCTTATGCTTCTATACTTTGGTGTTCATTGAAATTTGAGCTTATGTTTGTTTATCATTGATTTTCCCATAGACTTCCACCAACTATTTTGTTTTCATTTTTGCTCTTTGATTCTACATTTTTTGTTTCAATATTGATTTCTTAACTGTTTGATGAAATGTTAAAGAAAAACATTGTCTTCTTGATCTAATAGAGATGTTGGAACAGCTACGGTTTGAGTGATCCGGAGCTTTTCGTGATTATTAGGGTTGTATTTCTTAGATAATTCATAGAATTTTCTAAATTTATTTGACAAAGGGGATTGCCTCAATTTAGTAGTAATTAGGGTAATGTTGGATTCTTTGATTTGTTATTACGGGTGATGAAGTTAGATGGTATGGGTTTGCAAGAAGCTTACAATACCACTTTATTTGTGGAAATTATGCAGTTTCATTGCCTTCATGTTCTGGTTTGAAAAGGTACCCAACCCTGAGGATGATAGTGGCAGTAGATTAAATTACTTGCTATTTATGTAATTTACCTTGATGCTGGGGAAGCTGTAGTGAATCTCATGTCCTAAGTCTTTATTAGTAGGAAAGAATGTGTTCAAACTCTCTCATGGAGGAAATCAAGATGCAAAGTGTGCGGTAGAAGATTGAAGGCTGTGATATCATATTTTTATCTACTTGCTTTTTGGTTTTCGAGTTATAATTTAACCTTTCATGCCTTCCATGTTGGTTCTGTTTTGGCTATGGCTTTTTGAATAAATTACCAAGAAATCACTACATCAACTGATCAAACTCCATTTTGTTTTCTTTGTGTAGCAGAAAACACTACATTAGACTCTTATTTATTTTATTTGAAGAAAACTTAGTTGTTGTCTATTTGTTAAGACTTGATTACTTTTCGGTAATTTCATTACATCTGTTGTTTCACATATTCAGTATATGAGAGGGATTTTTTATTTTGATTGTGCTTTGTTGAATAATTTTGCATTGAAAAAGATGAAGAAGTGCTAGATTTGTCTTAATCAGGAAATTATCCTGCAAAACTACTAGGATTGCTTCGAAGGCATGATGGAACGCATACGGTGGTGCTTAGTTATGATTCTTCAGAGCTTCATAGTCAGTTGTGTCTCTCTTAATCACAAGGATCTAGAAGGGTAAATTGCTTATTGGTTCTTGAAGTTGGTTTGCATTGCACTTTGGTCCACGTTATGTTTGTTGTAGTACCTATATTTTTTATTGTTTATTTTTTGTTTCTTTGGGTGTCCAAGTTTACATAACCTATTGCAAAGTGACTTTTTAGGGTTTAGGGTTTAGGATATAGGATTTGTGAGCCTAAGTTGTTCCTATCGTCCAAACAGATGGATATTGTCTATTTTATTGCTAGCAAATGGAATAGGACTTTTTTAAGTGATTAAATTACCCTTAATAACAAAAACTTAGATACCCTAAAGGACAATAAACACTTCCATGTTGATTTAACGATAAAGCACATGAATGGACCTTTATGCAAAGTAAACCTAAGTGCAATGCACCTCAAATTAGAGACTCATAAGCACGTTATTCTATTTAAAGTGTATATAATGGTAAAGTGTCCAAATAATTCTTCTCCATCTTGATTCTTGGAAGTTCAGTATAGATGTGAAGGTGTTGCATGTTGCTGAGGAGCTTGAAAGGGAAACTCTTCTACTAACAATTGGTCAGCGTATATATGAACTCCATGGTCTTAAAGAATCTTCTTGGTATGAAGTCAAGATATCGTATCCAGCTTCTGTATGTCATTATCTAAGGAGATTATTTTGCCCATGAACACCAGATACTTCACAAATTTTCATTCTTAGTTTTTCCTTTTCTTTGTTTTTTACGTGACAGATACCTGCAAGTTTTTCTCTTCGTTTGAAGAACTTAGTAGAGCGGCAAGTGAGCAGTAGTAGAAGACTACTTAACACTGAGAAAATGATGTTCCAGTTTCACCGAGGCAGTTGGGTCAGTATTCTGATTTTGCATTGTATATATTGATGACAATGTTATTAAGATATTTGATGTTTTTCTCTTTTTTGGTGCTTATTGCAGAATTCAAGTGAGAATGTGGCATTTGTGCTTTTAACTGTAGAGCATGCTGGGATTGTTGCGCAACCAAATAGGAAGGAACAAGAAGTTGTATTGTTTAATATCAGTAAGCATGTTCTTTTTGTGTATTTTGCTGTATATCTTTACTCCCTCCTGCTTTGTTAAAATACTTAAGGGCCCTTTTATTTTATCCAGTCTAGATGGCAGTGTTAACTAATTGTCAGTATTATTTACATGTTTATGTTATTTATAAATTATTATTTTGTATGTGTTAAAACTTGATAATACTATTAATTCATTTTTCTTATCCCCATGTTCATCTTTCTTAGAATCTTATCTCACATCTCGGTATTACCATTGTTAAAGTGAACTAATTTTCACCCAATTTTGGGTGACATTTAGATGTCATTCTAGAGTGTAATTTTATAATTCTTTTCACTTTTGAGTGACATCTAGATGTCATCCTAGAGTGCAATTTTGTAATTAATTTCAATGTTTTCTGACTATGTCATGAAACCAAACAATTAATTATTCTAAGGGGGCATTTGGTTTATTGTTATTTGATGTTGTGTCATATTATCTATAAGTCTTGATGTCTAGATGTTATTCTTTTGGTGATAATTTCAATTTTTTTTTCAAGGTTATTGACACATGTTATCAAACCAAATAATTATTTTCTCTAAATAACATTGAACCAAACTCTCTCAAATAACAAAGCATAACATCACTATAACGTGAAACAAAATTTCCCTGAATGATTTAATATGCACTCTCTAGGCTAATATCAAGGACTTACATGCGGTGAGGTAATGAAAAGATTTTAGCCTTATTTTTGTTATTGCGTAAGTTCATCGGTTGAAACCTTTTTTAAATGGATACTGTGAACAAATCTAAGGTTTTACTTTCTAGAAAGATCAAAATAACTATTATCTATTATGGATGTTTAGCCACATCTTGTTAATATATCACTTCATACACAAATTTTATTATCAAATTTTATGTATATTTTCACATCATATACATATTTTAAAATAAAAAATTAATTTTATTTGATGTTCTTTACACATACCAAAATAATAACTAATTAATTTTACATCTCACATATTCTAATATAATAATTAATTTTATTTCACATCATATACAACTCTTAATAAAAAATTATCCTCATCTGATTTTAATTTTAGTCTCGTTAAAGTTAATCTTTGCAAACAAACATATCAAGTAACTATTATGCTTATATTTCCTAGTATGAGTTTTAATGATTTTGATTGGCTGGAAAATTCCAAAACTCACAAAATGTTACGGCTCATGCAATGAATTCAAAAACTTTGAGCCAATCTAAAATCGTAGTCCATCAGAACTGATCATTTACCAAAATCATAGTGTAATTGAGACCTAATTTATATACTTGTCGCCAGAGAATTGGGAATCCTTCAATGTTGTCTCTTACTTTATAATAAAAAACTCTGAATCTCGGAATTCTTGATGATTTCTAGTGGGTGAATGGTTTAAGTAACCACCTAAGTGGAGGACCTAAGTGCTGAATGTCCTACAGATCTAGAATAAGCTTAGAAGAGAAGTTGAGAAAGAAATGCTATGTATATTATATGGAAGATAGATTAAGGTTCGGCCTTCCAAAGAGGGTTCATGCTATCATTTTCTATTCTAAATGCTACGCAATTTGCAAAATAAAGTCATGAATATTAACGATTGATCTTAACACATGTTTCATGAATTTATGTATAAAGATCAAGATGAGCTTAATATAAATCTCACCAAACATTATCATCAACCTCACACACTAGTGATCATGGATTTTTAAAGTAAAATTATATTATGCTATAGAATCCAACAAATCCTTCTAATTAGAAAACAAAAATTTACAATTATCAAAAATTTTAACAATTTCAATACCATCAAAACTAGATGACACATAAACATTATCCATACTTAGAGATCATGGGTTATACATTAAGAGATTGGATAATTATAGCAAACGAGTGAAAATAAAAAAAAATCCTAAGGAGATAAGGGATTTAAATGTGAGTTAGCTCCAACCAAGTTTGGAAAGCAAGGAGAGTAGCACTTCTACCTCGTCGAAGCCTCGACTACTTGCCTTCCCCTGAGAATCATCTAAAATCCATCTGGTCCTTCAATATTCACTAGTACCTCTAGTGTAATGTAGTCCTTAACACTTAAGAAAATTCTTTACCAAAGCATGCTCCTGTCAAAGGTACTAGTGCTGGAGACTGCTATGGTTGGAACCCTCTCCAACCATTGAAGAAATGAGTGGAATTCAAATTTGAATTATTGAGATGGTTCAGAAAGTTGTCAAGTTGGACTGTCTGGTCAAGTAGACAGGCATGCCAAGAGACCTGTAACTGGTCCCTTCTGTGAAGGACAAATTTTTCAATTGCAAGTGAACAATCTAGCTAGTAGTAGCCAGAGTTATCTTGTTGGGAGACAGACTGTCCAGCTGATAATCCAGCTAATCAACCCCAATCTCAATCTCGTGAGTCCGGCTGGAGGTGAGCTGTTCGGCCTGCTATCCGCGCAGTGGCTGATTTCACTTGATGAACTCTCTTCAATACATAATCCATATGACCTATTACACCTATACGGTAAATAAACTCCAGCAATATACAAATACATGACACATGAAACTAATATTTCTCCCTTACATAATCTCCCCCAAATACAAATAAACAAACACATGCTTCTACTTATACACAAATACATAAGTTGTCTATTTGTGGGGGGAGGAGATGGTATCAATGACATCAATATGGGCCATGGATGACTACATCAATTCTGAATGAAGATTCATTGTAATCTAGAAGAAATAGCAAGCCAGTTAGATTTGTGGAGAGACACATGTAATTACATGCAAATGGCACCTGTTGTATCATCTGTCTTGATTTAGGAACATGACTGAAGATTTTCTTACAAAAATCTGCACACTCATCTACATTTACCCAGTATTTTGTTTGCAGAACTTTATTTTTTTCATTTTATATTTCTGCCATGATGTTATTATGTAGTTCTTATGCAATTTTTTAGTGATGAGCTTATAAATCTTCCCAGTTTGCGAGGAGTTGCTGATTGGGATCCCACATAGAGCTTGGTGGGTGGGAATTGCAGGTTTGCTTTGTTTGTTAATGGCTGCATTCATTCCATATTATTTTCCACTATTTCTGCTGCAATCTTGCAAAACTGCTGTGACAAAGGAATCATGAGGTGTAAGAAGTCTTTATAGATTAGGAAAAATACATGCCTACCTGATAAATATTAGAGATTTACATATTTAAAATTTACTCCTTTTTCTTTTTTTTGATATTATTTTTAATCCCTTTCAAATTCTTTATTGCCTTTGGTTAACTACTCTAATCCTAAGACCTAATTTTGGCTAAAACTGGCCGGCTTAGATCCTATGGAATGAAAGGTTCCAAATTTAAGGGTTTAAATGACACACCATGATGATATGATATATAGCAATTATGTTCATATTTAATATAAGAATAAAATACACATAACATGTTAAAAATTGGCATCATTCGTCATCAAAATGAGACGACATTAATCAAGTAGTTCCTGTAAAGATGCAAGTTTCTTTCGATTTTTATTTTGAGCTCACAACACCGAACCACCGTTTCACCGGTTGGGCCGACTAGCTGATCGGTTTGCGGTCAAATTGGCTGGTACAGTCGCGCGTTTTAGACCTTGAATTTAAGCCCTTTACCATTGCTGCCTTCTATTAAACTTTGGAGTTCATTCATCTACTACATATTTGGCAGCCTTCAGATGACTCTAGAGGGCCTACAAGTAATATCAAGTAATTAAGAGTTGAACTTAACAAATTTTACTGATAAATGTTTGTCCCTGTAGTTTCTTACTACAGAGTACCTAATTGTAGTTTTGAGCTGTAATTTATTCGATGATCCAATGAATTAAAACTCATAACTATAATTGATTAATTTACTGATCAGTTATTAAGATTGCAAAGCTTTTTCTTTGCAATGATTAACGACGATCTATCATAGTTGAATCTGTCAAAAATGAGTAATGTTTTGTTGATAATCTTGGTGTTAGGAAATTATGTCGATTAATAACATTTTTTCGGCATTTTTTGAGGACTTATGATGGTGCAAATGGATGCTTTCAATTTTACCTTGCATTTTTATAATTTACATATACATGTCGACAAACATTTTCATAAATTGTAGGAGGTTGGGTTGCTCGATGTACTTAAATGCTTAGATCTTAAACAAATCAAAAACTAAAGAAATGTACGTCGAATTTATGTGGTTCGGATGATATCCTCCAAAAGAGTAATTGGATGAACTACGAAATGAGGAAGTTTGCAAGAATTACATAAATGAGAATACATAAATAAGATGAAAAGAATACGAGTTAAGTATTAGTCATGAGCCGCTTTCATTGTGATGCAGGAGAAATTATTGTGTTTGAGCTGCGTGCTACGTTATAATTTCGATGGCTAATTACATTGTCATATCGCTATTGTTGGGCCCATGATGCTTGTAGATCTGCATAGTATATTAAATAAATATAATACTAAATATAATTATAAAAATGCTATATATTGATTATATATTATATGTGTTTGTTTGTAAGGTTAAATTTAAGAAGGTTAAAATTAAATTTGGATGGAGATATTTTTTTATTGAAAGTTGTGAATGATGTGAAATAAAGTTAGTTATTATGTTGGGATATGTGAGAGATGTGATATAAAGTTAGTTATTATGTTGAAATATGTGAGGGATGTGATATAAGTTAGTTATTATTTTAGTAATATGTGTAGGATGTGAAATAAATTTAATTTTTAATATTAAATTTTATGTGTGATGTGATATGCCTGGTTAAAATTAAATCAGGTTAATTTTAAACTCCTAAACAAACAGGGCCTGTGTTAAAAGTTGTATTTGTTTATAAAAATGTTAAATATAGTATGTATAATGTTAAGTACAAATTGTGTGGTACCAAATAAAATTATAAAAGTGATAAGTACATATTATAAAAATGTCAACTATAAATTATATCATACAAGTATGAGTTATATATATAATAAATACTAGTTAGTGTGAGAATTATAATAATAATTATTGATATAAAAAAAAGTATTAAGATGATAGTGTTAAATATGTAAAAAAATAAAATATAAATTGTATATTGGTAATATAGATTTTACAGTATTAAATATTAGTAATATAGTTCTAAGCTTATGGCCGTTATATTTTTCATAACTAATATACAATTGTTAGTTAAGCATTTATTATTTGTATTTAATGCTTTTATATTTGTACTTAGCATTATTGAATGTTGGCGTTGTTTGGTGGAGCAAATGCCCATGGGACCCACAATAGCGATGTGGTGCAATTGGAAAATTGGAACTCGCGTTTCAATGGTTTTAACTGGGTAATTATCGAGTTATGATCTATTAGCATCAATTAATTTTAGAGAGCGTTTGATTTAAATATTATTTTGATGTTATGTTGTGTTATTTAAATGTCATGATATTTAGATGATAATTTTATAATTTTTTAAAAAAATTAATAATAAAAAACCATTGAAACGGACAAAATTAAAGAATCAGTTGTTAAAATTTTGAAAATATAAATTTGAATATTATTATATTTTAAATTCAAAAATTTAAGTGTAATTTATCCTTTTAAATATTACTTTAAATACTAATATATGGTGCTGGGACTAACCAACAAACTTTATTGTCATTTTGAATTATTTTTAAGCAACTATATTTGTGCTTGGGTAAATTACATCTAGGTCCTGAGGTTGAGATACAATATCAAGCTGGTTCATGTTTCAAAATTTTTAATATAAGGATTTTTGAGTTATATTAATTATATCAATAAAATTTTTAATTATTTTAAAATATTGAACTTTAATTATTTATTATTTTGCCAACCTTTCTTTCTCTTTCTGGGCATGCTCAAGATAAATTTTGATGATTCGATTTGAACATCTCGCATTGAATTGTTTCACTTTGGAGCTGATCATCTAATCGAAAAGCAATGGATTAGGAGAATTACGTTGATGGACGTCGTTTTTTCTAAAAACAAAGCATGGCCCGTATCAAGTCGTGTTTCGGTGAACAGAACGGTATATATGTAAATGCCCTTTTCTTTTATTCTAATTTACGTGCATTAATTTGAATCGTACCAAAATCAAAAGCTATAGAACAAAATTGGCATGATTTCACCATTAGCTCGGTCAAAATCAATACTACTATGTGAACAGAGAAGAAAAACTTATCGAACAAAGTCGATACTCCAATTGTGTAGCTAACTGTACTTAGAAGCCCTAAGAATAAGCGAAGTTATGAGCAAGAATATTTAAATCTAGTGCTCTTTAGGAGCATGCTTTCAGCCAAACGACTACTTTATTTACATAGTTTTTCGCATAAAAATGTTGATTTTTTTCCAATTTTTGTTTACTCGCTTTTCTTATCTCTTTTTGCATCTAGTCGTCTTAGAGTTGTTTCACAAAATTGCGAATCAATGGTTATAAATTTTTTTTTTTAAATCAATCAATGGGTATAAACTTAATATCTAAAGTAGATAAAGTATGTATTTGTCATAAACTTAGCAAACTATTTAAATCATAATTTTTTTTTTTTTTTTGACAACATTGTTGGTTGCTTTGCATCCCTAGGATCTCTTCACAGATAATTATTTATATTTCATAATAAATTTATCATTTTATATATATATATATATGCATATTAAATAAATTACATTCTATATATTACAAAATAATATATGCAAATAATTTTCATATCACAATTATAATATTTTTAATAATTTATGGTATATATAGTGTAATTTATTAAATATTAATATGTAATATAAAAGGAATAATTACACCTAAGTCTTTGAGTTTGATGTTTAATAATACACAGATCTATATTTTTAAAATTATAATATCGGGGTCTCTGAGTTTTAATAAATTATTAAATAGGTTTTTTTTTTAAATTTTATTATTAAAAGTTTTTTTTTTAAATTACCATTGTACCTCTCGGCCTCTCTCTCTCTTCTCCCCGCCTTTCTCTCTCTACTCCTGATCCCCGCGCACACCCACCGGCGGTCGCGAGGAGAGAGAGGGGCTGAGGGGGCATAATAGTAATTTTAAAAAATTTAATAATAAAAAATTAAAAAAAATTACTCATATGATAATTTATTAAAACTCAAAAACCCTGTTGTTATAATTTTAAAAATTTAGATCTGTGCGTTATTAATTGTTAAGCTCAGGGACCTGATTGTAATATTCCTATATTAAATTATAAATTTACTGTAACAATTTTTTTTTGGAAATTTTCCTTTTTTAAGTAGAGCAATAAATGGGAACTGACATCTGGTCCGTTCATTGGTCTCCATCGGAACGGTTGTGAATTTTGGTGGCCAAAATTGAGCCCACGCCATGCACGTGTTTATTATAGCACGTAAAGTCTGGCATGCATGTTGACTTAAATTCAAAATATTTTTTTATTACGCATATGAAATACACTAAAATTTGCATTTTAAACTAAATATAAATTACGAAAACAAAATGGGAAAATTACATTTGGCTTTCATGCTTATGAGATCATTTTATATTAGTTCGTTCGTTTTGATCGAATTATATATATGCATTTTATCTCAACTTTCAAATATAAAATTCCTTTAACATTTTACAACTTTTTTTTTGAAAAATAATTAGCATATGTATCTTCCTCTAATACTCGCCGAAATTCGACAAAGAGACGAAAAACGGATCGAGGTCTGCACATATTAAAAAAAGGATGAGGGATAAATGCACAGTCAATTAAGCACAGATGTGAAATAAAATTTATTAATTTTAAAATAATTTAAAAAATATAAACCAATATGCAAAAGAACTTCTTCCTTTGATAATCTCTAAGACATAAATATAATTTATTTTAGAAGTAATTTCATTTAGACCCTAAGGTAGACCTCAATTTTCTGTTAATTTACAAAATAAAAACATATCATTTGACTCCCCTTAGAATTTTTTCATGTCGATTTTTTTTTTACGAGTTCCATTAAAATTTGTATTTAAATATTAAAGATTGCTGTTACATGTTTAATTTTTTTAAAGAAGTTTTTACATATATGCCGCATAAAACTTTGAATATTACTCTCTTTTTCAAATACATGCCCACCCTATAATTCAAAATATATGAAGAAGATAGCATACACAAATTATATTCAAAAATTTCGTGACATATACGTAAATATCTCATTTTTTTCAAATAACAACTTAATCGAATTAATCAAAAAGGATTTATGAAGAAAAATTTTGAACAAGAGAGACTCACTTATCCAGATAATATGTTTTTATTTTTATAACCTATATGAAATCAAAGTCTACCTGAGGGCCTCGAATGAAACTGCCCATTTATTCTATATTAGTAATTAGTGTACTATATAAAAAAAAAATTATATTTTCTTTCAAAAGATTAATTAGATCATGTGAAAATTGTACTGCCATGCATCTTTTAAGCACGTGTTTCTCTTGTATGACTGTTAAATGTAGTAATAGCAATGGCATGCTTTTTATTCAATTATGAAATCTCCAGCACATCACGCAATAATTGTTTTAATTTATTAGATTCAAAATTTGTTCGAATTTTTTATCAAAAAAAAAACTCAATTTTTTTTATCAAAAAAAAAACTCAATTTTTTTTATCAAAAAAAAACTCAATTTTTGATGTTCTTGTGATTTGAGATCAAATTCATTCTCAGAATCATATATATATTATAATCAATATATATATATATNTTTTTGATAAAAAAAAATGAAATTTAATTATATTTAATTAATTTTAACCTTTTATATATTTTAAAAGATAATTATACTCATCTATTCTCATTGTTTCTTAAAAATTTAATAAAAATCTAGAATTTAATTTTTCTTATTTCTTACTATTTTTCAACGAAAATTTTAAAATTAAAAAAAAATATTAATATTTTAAAATCATATTCTAAAAGGTCTTTAAAGTTAACAAATTAAAAAAATTTATAACATATTTATGTAAAAATAGCAATTGTGTCATAATTGGGATCAAAATTGCAAAATTTTGTAAGCACAGGAGTGCAAATTAAAGTTATTAAAAAATTGAGATTAATTTACAAAATCTTTCAAACTTTAGGGCCTAGAAGTAATTTGATCAATTTAATTTATAATGTTATACCTAACATATCACTATAAAATGCAAAATAAGTATTTGACTTAAGAAATGCAATTGATAGTTAAACTTGATTTAGTTTTAATATTTACTCAAAATAAAAAATCATGATAAATCACAAATAATTAGTTTTTAGGGCAAATTGTACTCCAATCCTTAAGATTGGAAGAGTATTGCAAGATGGTCTCAACTTTTTAATATTATGATTTGAATCTCTGAGTTCTTAAAAGAGCCGCCTCTTAATCTCAAATAAGACAAAATTATTAAATTTTTTATCTTTCAATCATTATTTTTTTAAAATATAATTTAAAAATATTAATATTTCTATTTTTCAAATTTAAATTCTTTCAGCAGAGAAATAAAGAGATACGAGAAATTAATAATTATATATAACAACTTGAGCACTTCTTGGGAGGTTACCCATCCCAGTGCTACTCCAGCACAAGCAGAATTTTCTATCATTAGCCTCATAATTTTTTTCTCAAAAAATATTTTTTCTATTTGAAATTACGTTATCTATTTATACAGCTTAGAATTTCTCTTCTTTTCTGATATGGGACGATTTATGTCTGTGCCCCTCTACTAAAGGTGAGAACAATACAAGCCTAGCCAATTGGGCACCACTTGAACTGGACTTATTTTAATTCAATTCGAATTTGAACTGGCTCATTTTAATTTCAAGTTGACTCGAATCTTAATCGAGCCAACTCAAGTTTTTTAAGAATTAATTTTTTTTTAAATTTTCTTTATTAGATTTGAAATTTAATTAATTATATCCGCAAGATCACCAAACAGATATTCTAACTATAATTAGCATATATTTATGTACTATTAATTAGTTTTTGTTATAAATAAATAAATAAACTCGAGTTGAGCTAATTAATTTGAACTAAATATTGATTTGAATGATCTTTGAGTCAAACTCTCCCCCCCGGGCTCATTCCCCTTCCATTCTCCGTAGTTTATAAATTGAAAGAAACCTCGAGCCAGAGAACCCCACAGAGAGATGGCGCCGACGATGTCCGCCGCCGCCGCCACGTCGCGCTTCCCGGCGAAGCCAGCGGCGCTGATTCTGGTGGTTCTGGCGGCGGCAGCGCCGCCGATCCGAGTGGCTCGTGGCGACTTCGCGGCCGACCAGGCCGAGTGCACGGAGCAGCTAACGGCCCTCCTCCCGTGCCTGGGGTTCGTCGGAGGCTCGGCTGGCGCGCCGTCGCCGGACTGCTGCGGTGGCGTGAAGGCGGTGGTGGCGAAGAGCTTCAAATGCATCTGCGTGCTGATAAGAGATCGGAACGACCCGCAGCTCGGCCTGAAGCTCAACGTCACACGTGCTGTTTCAATGCCTGCCTTTTGCAACGTCGCCGCCAACATCTCCGATTGCCCACGTAATAATAATAATAATAATAATAATAATAATAATAATAATAATAATAATAATAATAATAAT
>JAEMOT010000802.1:31538-62367 GCA_019297695.1 Apostasia ramifera
AATATTTTATTTTTGATAGTAAAACTCATAATTTTTAATATTTAATGTAAATAACCTAATTAATTTTTCATTTTTAAATTTGTCTTGTTGTAATTTTTAAACTACCTTTTATTTCCAGATTTTTTCAGTGTTCATCGATCCACATTAAAGCAAATTATTTTCAATTTGTTTATTTAAGAAATTAAAATATAAATAATGATAAAAATCGTATTGAAACCAATAATAATTGATAGCCTGAACCGCTCCAAATCTGCAGCTGGTCAAAAAATGGTGGAGCCTAACCCGGAACCAGATCTGCTGGAGCCCGACCGGTCTGACTGGTTCCCGACCGGCCTGAACCAAATCCGGTGGAGTCGAACCGGAACCAGTCTTATTAGTGACAAAGCATTGTTTCTCATTAATAATATTAACTTTAGGTGGGCCAGGCCCATGCTCTAAGTGGGCTCTCTGGATCGCTTTCTGTGGGCCCACTGATGACGTATGGCACAGAAGTGCTGCATGAATTTGCGATAAAATAATAATGCTAAAAATATATGTATATATATATATAATACTGTATTTTATAGGTTAATAAAAATAATATTGCACTTCTAAATAGGGTAAAATACATTCGGGTACCTGAGTTTTGAACCATCTTTCGCACTACTTTGAGAATTTTAAATTATTTTACATAGATTCTTTTTGGCCAAATTTTATTTAATGCAGTTTTTCATGCATTTAAATTTATTTCAATGTGATCCATTTAACTTTTTTTCTTCTATATGCTAATGGTTTTAATTAAGATTAATGTAATTTTTTTATTTCTTTTTTTCCTAATTTAATTTCATTAGTGGTATTTTCTTATACATCACCTTTTAAACTTAATACTTACTTATATATCACTTTTTTATCACATTTTTTCTATATATTAGGTGCACAATATTTAAGATAGTAGAAAATATATATGAGTTTAAATATATACAAATGTAATAGAGTTGCAATCTGTTTCTTTTTTAGAATATCCTCTTTTCTGCTAGTCTTTTTTAATAAAAACTATAAAATTTGATCATTATTTAATTAGTTTGAACCATTTATCTATTTTAAAGGACTATTGTACACATATATCCTCACTTTTTAAAAACAAATTAATAAAAATAAAAAATTTAATTTCTCTCGTCTCTTGCTTTTTATGCTCTAAAAAATTAAAATTATACTTTAAAAAGTTAAAAAATACTAATTAAATCTTAATTAGTGTGATATTCGACATAAAATTCTGGACAAAAAAGAAATTTTTATTTTTTTAAATCTTTAATTATAATTTTTCTTAATACTCTTGATTATAAATTTGATTAATAAATAATTTTTCAACAACTCATCATTTATTTCATTGAAAATTAATTAGAAACCTGGTTGCAATTATTCTGTCCCTTATAACGTAGTTGAAAGTAAGAAATAAATTACAAACCCCTAACTGTAATTTTTCTAGTATAAAATATTCCAATAAAGTGGATAAAATGCTCGCCGACCTTCTAACACCAGTTAACCACTCAATAAATTTATTTTTATCATTTTCTTCCCTTTTAACAGCTATATAAATCCCGCATCTTCCGTTTAAACTCATCTCAGAAATATCTTTCCATTTTCAAAAGCATTCATGAGGATGAACCGAGTAAGTAGTTATACTTCTGTGTCAAGCTTATTTTAAAGCTTAAATATTCATTCGGTACTAATTATAATTATAATTATAAATTTTGTATTATCTGCTAACGAGTTATTTAAATTTGACATATATAAACTAAGATGGTTAAATATATTAATGTTTTGGCAAACTCTAAATATTATTAAAATAAAATTTAAATGTGTATCTGATTTCGTTAAAATAAAAAATTAATAATATATGCTGTCACTTTAGTGTGAATAATAATTAGCTCTTTGAAGCAGTATTTGACTATCAATTTTAGTAGTTTTTTGCAACTTTTATGATAATTTATAATATTCTGTACGAGGATTTTAATTTTTGGAAGCTAAGACTTCAGAGGCCTCAATGTTATTGAGAGGTTTGTCTAAACTAATTATGCTGCTTTGATATAATTCTATTTAGCTGCCAATCTATTATGAAAAACAGATTCATACTCTTAATATAATTTAAGAAAAATATATTATTTTAAATTAATATAATATACCTTTTTGTGTCGATCGAATTATTTATACGACTATGTTTTTTGTTATATGTATTTAAACTGCCATCAGCTAGTCCATTTATTGGATGATCTCAATCATAATTCAAAAAAAAGGATAGGATGGACTCGCCCAGAACGAACTTGGTAACGTACTTTAGCTCTCAATTATTATTTAACTATTTATACTTTAATTTAGCATGTTTATAATAAGATCTTAGGAGACCATGATTTGCATGTACTCCATACTCGTAATATAAATATCTATATTTGTATTTTAATTATATTCCAGCTTCATATATTCTAAAAATTTCATGCACTAATTCGAATTTTTTAAGTATTACTAAGAGGTTTATGTTAGGATGTGACAGTTAGGACCAAACCAGAATATGTTTACAACTATGGAGACCTAAATTTAAGTTTCTAAAAAAAATTGAGACTTAAGTTTCAGTGAGCTTCTAACCTCAGGGCCTAGAAGCAATTTACCCTCAGATATATTTTGGAGGTGAGATATAAACTCGACCACCTGGCAAGCCCAACCCCCGCACCCAAATTCTCACCCACTGGTGTGATCATGTGGAGCCCACAACACCAGCGCTTCAGCCTGGGCGGCCCCCATCGTCACTGATCACTCGCCTTTTGCACGCCTTATAATTACAAATCCAACCCTTCCGCACCCTTCAAACCTTCCAACCAGCAATGGCTTCACCGGCGGCTGCGGCGGCGATGGCTGTGGCCGTGGCGTTGCTTATGGCGGCGCCGGCTGCGAGATCTGACCTGTCGAAGGACAAGCAGGAGTGCGCGAACCAGCTGGTGGGGCTGGCGACCTGCCTGGTGTACGTTCAGGGGAGCGCTGCCGCGCCGACCCCGGATTGCTGCTCCGGGCTGAAGGAGGTTCTGGCGAAGAGCCCCAAGTGCCTCTGCCTCCTCATCAGAGACAGGAACGATCCCGATCTCGGCATCGCCATCAATCTCACCCGCGCCCTCTCCCTCCCTGATTCCTGCCACGCCGCCGCCAACATCTCCCGCTGCCCTGGTTCTAATTTCTTAACCCTTCCTCTCTCTCTCTCTCTCTCTCTCTCTGTTCTCAGAGCTAGGTCGACCGCCTGGTTGATTTAACTAGATAAACTGATGAAATCGATTAGATCGCATCAGTGTCGATTCAAATCACTGTAGTTGTTCCCAATCTATACCAGATTTGAACTCTTCGGTGATGATTTTAAGCACCGTAGATGTTAAATCACAATCGATTGTAGCGGTTTAAACCACTGCAAACGATGATTGAATTTCGTATGTTCTCATTATTTGTGAGAACTGTGGAGTTAGATTTATTTATTAAATGTATCTGAACATGCAGTTAGATTGAACTGATAAGACTATTAGCCGATTAATTGATCGTTTCAACCTATAATTCAGTTCAAAAAATCTCGATCTGTGATTAAGTTTAGTGTTTGTGTTGGTTGCAGAGCTGCTGAACCTGCCGGCAAACTCGCCGGAGGCACAGGTCTTCAAGAACTTCACGCAGGCTGCTGAACCTGGTAATTTTCTTAATTCTGATTTTAATTGATTTCTATTGGTGGGTCTGCAAATTTCGCTCGAAACTCCAGTGGTTAATTTGATTTGAATTCGGTTTGATTTTTTGAAATCTTAAAACAGCTTGATCTCAACTCAATATTTATAACTACACCATTTTTAAGTATTATAATATAGATAATATATATATATATATATATATATATATATATATATAAAATTAAGTTATATATTATAGCTCATAAATTTTAACTAATTACATCACATAATATATAAAATTTAATATTAAAAATTAATTATATTTCACATCATACACATAATTTAAAGTAAAAAATAATTTTATTTTACATTTTATATGCATATTAAAATAATAATTAATTTATACACATTTTTTACATATTTTAATATGATAATTACTTTTATTTTATATTATTCATAATTTTTAATAAAAAATATCTTTTAATTTTAATCTTATTATAAAGTGGTCATTAATGTTCTATAGGAACCTAACGTAGAATATTTATACTTGAATCTATTCTCTTTCGTCAGTAGTTAAGTTGGTAATACTCATTTTTTCAAATTTTTTATAAACAATATAGAATTTTTTTTGAGATATATACATATGACAAAAAATAAAAATAATTAATTATAAAAATATTAAATAAAATTAATTGATAAAATTATATAAGTTATTTTATTTTTTTTAAAAAAAATAGTCATGATCAGCTTTAGCACTAATTTAATTTGCTTTAACTCACTAGCTAAAAATAATGAGAAATTTAACTTCTTTGGGTTCATTTTAGTGCATAAATTATTACAATTCTCTTCAAGTCATGGAACAGATATTATGTGCTATGACATGTGTAAAATGAAAATCATATAAAAACTATATCAAAAGTAATGCTGTGTAAACTAAAATATTGCTTAAAAGTTGACTAAAATTTGGATTTAATTTTTTGGATTATGATTATGGGTTTAATCTGCCAAATAATATGTAGTTTTAGCAAAAAAAAAAAAAAAACTCTTTTGATGATAACATTAAATATAATATCACATAGGCAATCATAATGCATCTAGACAAATAAAACATGCTTTTTTTTATTGGAATATTAAGATCGTAATATTTTTCCTTCTTAAAATAACAATTTGCTTTCTATTTTCACAATTCATTTATTAAATTGTTTGTAATTAGAAACACTTGTCTATATATAAAAAAAATTAAATATTAGGGTAAAAAATTTATCTTTTTTATGTATTTATATAAAAATATAATTTTTAAAATTTTTGAGCAAATAATTATTTATAGTAATATTTCATTTTATCTAGAGATTATAATTATATTTAAGTTCATTTTAATTTGTGGAGCTTCTTTTTCTCAGTGGAAAGGGATCATATCTGAAACCACAAAGTCTCAGGTTTAAATCCACACAATTAGAATTCTCAAATGAGGTGGAGAAAATTGTGATATTTGAGGGCAAATAATAAAAAAAATTTATCTTAATTTATATAACATCTCGTGATCAAATGTAGAGGTATTATCTCTTTAGCTTTAGAATACTGTGTGATTTGAGTATTTCTCAAGAAGTCATCAATTCTAATACTACTTTAGTCAAACACATTTAATTATAGAATTTTTTAATAATATTATTAATCTCACAGTTTTGCTTAACAAAATATTTTTTTTTGGATGTGAGATAATTCATTCATGTGCCTTTCTCATTACTATTTTTCGACCTAGAACTTGTCGGAGCCGCACTCTATCTCAATGATTTTTTTTTCTTAGGACATGATCCGACGATCACTCTACGTTTTTTTGAGCCACATGCTCATAATTTATGTCTTGCCTAAATATCCTAAAAATTAAAAAATATTATTTAGGTAACTTGCCTCGAGCTTGTTCAAATAATTTTTATAAGAAGTCACTTTTTTATCGTTGATTTTATATTGAAAATTTGAAATCTCTAAAACACTATTTTTTAATAAATAATAAGTTTTTATGTTAGTTTTTTAATATTAAAGTGGCATTAATTAAGAGAAAAGATATTGCCCCGCAGCGGAGGGCAGCTCAGCCAAGGGAGGTGGCGGCTCCGGCGCGAGCAGCACCGGCACGAGCAGCACCGGCACGCGCCGGTGCGTCCATCAGCTGACCGGAGACAGGCGGTGGCTGGGGCCAGAGAGCTCAATCCTGGTGGGTCTCCTCCTCGTATTACTAGCCTTATTGGCTGCCTAAGGAATTAAATAACGAAAGCAACCTCTGCCTACATCTTCTTTCTGCTCTTCGCCCTTAAAATTAAATTAATTAGCTGGCATTTACGTTTTTTTTTTAAAAAAAATATGAATAGCATTTGCTTTTTTGTGATACAAAAAATAAAAATATGTCATCTAAATTTTTTTTTTCATATAATTTTTTTTTTTGCAAATTTTATTATGTTTATCAATTAAATTATTATTAAGAATCACTACCGTATAATTATAAAAAAAATAATTACTATTGTAAATTAGAAGATAGAGAATTGAAAATTAGAAATATTTAAGCACGCTTTTAATGCATTATATTTAACAATTTAACGATTAAATTCAATGAAATTTATTAAAAAGTACCACCTCGGAAAATATTTTATGCAGAAGAGATCTGGATGACACGTTTAGATATTGTGTTATGTAAGATATTTAATAGTCTGTAAATATTCAAGGACCTATAATTGCATAATATCAGAAAAAATGGGATGAACTAACAATAGAAAAAAAAAAAAGATATAATGAATTGACCTAATTTTTTTTATGTAGCTATATATTTTTTTAATAATGTAAGGATATTTTTTCTGCTACTGTCCAAATTAAATCTAACATATATTAAAATTAATTTTATATGTTACATCATATATAAATTTTAATATTAAATTTAATTTTATTTTACACAATTCACACATCTTTAAATAAAAAATAAATTATTTTACATTTTATATATATCTCAAAATTAAATATTTTAAATCAAAATTATTTACACAAATTTTAAAATAAAAATATTACATTAAAAATTTTATGTTATCTCATTTTAAATTTATCACATAATCAAACAATCCTAATATTAAATTTAGCACTTACATAGAAAAAATAAATCTGAGTAAAAAAAAAACTCAACATATTTTTTTTCTTTTTTCTTTTTTTATAACAAAAACTCAACATGTTCCTTTGCAAACTCAACATGCGGTTATAAACTTTTGAATATCCTACTTGTTTTTTATTAGGATAAATTGCATCAAGAGTTTTAAGATTAGAAGTTTATTACAAATTAATTTTAATTTTTTAAAATTTTAAAATTTAGTTTTTTAAAATTGTAAAAATATTATAGTTAAGTTTTAATTAAGATAAAATTATTAAATTTTTACTATTACACTGTAAAATTATTTTGAATGATTAATGTTTTTTTGTCTTTTAAGAATATTATTTTAAAATATTAATATTTTTTTTAAAATTAAATTTTTAGAAATGAGAAAGCAACAAATAGAAAGAAATTAAAATTTTTAAAAAATTAAGATAATTAATGTCCTTCTGTAACAGTAATAATTTTCTGTGAAAATCGAAGCTTCATCGTATTTATAATTTTTTAAAGTAAAATTAAAAAATTTAATGTATATAAATATGTTATAATAATTTATATGAATTAGAATAGATTATAAATACCACACAAAATAAATTTATATTATTATATTTAAATATAATTAATATATATAACATATTTTTATAAAAAAAATACTTTAAAATTAAAAATATAACGATTTATGGTAGAAGCTGCACAATCGTTTGGGGACTCTAATGCAATTTATGGTATTTGTTATGCTAAGAGAACTCAATAAATTCTCCATAGATAACGAGCTGAGGGAACCTATCCTATCTCTGCCATCGCTTTATCTTCTTCCCTTCTTTTAATGTCTCCTTTAAGCAGCAAAAGAAGGTCGCCATTAATGGCGGAAAACTAGAAACGGGTGGAGGTCTTCGTATAGGAAGTTGGGCATGGGAGCCTCTGATTCAGTTTGCTTCTCTCACTTTTCTCTTACTCCCATTCTTGGCAGCTTTAAGTTTTGCTCTGTAGCAGATGCTGGTTCTATTATAGAAGCTGTAACATCCCGTAATTTCAATGTAAAAGTATTATCTGTTGACTTGAGCACGCTTAACTACGGAATTTTCTATCATTAGTCTCACAGTTTTGCTCCAAAAAAATATGTCTACTATTTTAGATCACGTTATCTACTTATACTGCTCAAAATCTTTCTCCATTTTTGATGTGAGATGACTCATTCTTGTGATTCTCTCACTACTCATTATTCGGCTTAGAAGACTGCCAAAAGCCGCACTTTGTCTCAGCGATTCCTTTCTCCTATGATATCACCCGGCGAGCAGTACTCCTTGTCCTCTTCAACTACGAGCATCACAGAAGCTGTGAGTCTACGCAGAGTTCTCAGAATCGGATAGAACTGGCTGGTCGGACCGAATCTACTTTGAACTGACCACTGTATTGATCCCATTTGTTCATAAATTCAAAATGACGATTCGATTAAATTGGATTGGCCAAAAACCGGTCTGGCTATTAAACCGAATGAACCAGTCAAATTGGTTAAAGCTCACTTATATAAAGAGTGAATTTGAATTCTCCCACAATTTGATTATTCATGTGAATTGATAGTTATGTTTATATTTATATGATTTAGATGATATCTAATAATTTAAACATTAATTTCTTTTAAAATTTTTGTTTTATTGTTCTGTGTTTATACTAATTTTAAATTTATTAATAATATTTATGGAATTATAAATATCTGTAATAAAATAATAAGATCATTGATTGATTCAACAGTTTAATTGATTGATTCGACAAATTGATAGGTTCAACCTTTAGTTTAGTTTTGAAAGCATTAAGTTGCGCTTGGGAAAGCTTTTTGATAAAAAATTATGCTTTTTTATACAGCAAAAAACTAAAAAATTGCAATTAATAAAATATTTTTTAAAGATGTTTCAGCTTTTAAAAAGCTGAAAAATAATTATGAAAAAAAAACTAACAAAAATAATTTTTTAGAAAAGTGTTTTTATTATAACTAATTAACGACAAAAATATACTCAAAATAAATAAATTTTGTCGTACACGCCGCGCGGCTACCGGACCCGCCGTCGGCCGCGTCGCGTCGCCCGTGCCCCGAGATCGCTAGGAGAGAGAGAAAGAGACGGGGAGGAGAGATAGATAAGCTGAGGGTATAATGATAATTTTAAAATATTTTAAATAATAAAAATTTTAAAAAAAAACTATTTAATAATTTATTAAAACTCATGGACCTCGATATTATAATTTAAAAAATGTAGACTTATGCATTATTAAGCGTTAAACTTAGGAACCTGACGTAATTATCCCTAAAATTAATTCTAATATTAGTATTTATGATAGATGTAAAATAAAATTTATTTTTTATAATTAAAATTTATATTAGGTCATAAAAAAGCTCGAATCAAACGAGCCATCTCTTTTAGGCTCCGTTTGTCTAGGAATTTAAAATTAACCTGGTTTAATTTTAACCAAGCATATCACATTATGCATAAAATTTAATATTAAAAATTAATTTTATTTTACATCCTACATATATTACTAAAATAATAACTATTCCCTCACATATTCCAATATAATAACTAACTTTATTTTACATCATTCACAATTTTCAATAAAAAAATATCTCTATCTAAATTTAATTTTAACTTTCTTAAATTTAACTTTACAAATAAATAGACTATAGTCATTAAATTTATAGCTAAGGTCCTGCTTGGCAATAATAAAAAAAAAACATGGCTAATTTTAACTATAGCTAAAATTTTAAATTTATTTTAAAAATTATTTTATATCTCATCCTACCTAAATTTTAATATTAAATAATTATTTTATTTCATATTCAAATAAGTTATTTATTTTATATTATATATATTTTTTAAAAATATCTAAAAAATCCAACTAAACTTTTTTTTTTTCATTATCAAATAGAGCTTCAAAATAGAACTTTCTCTCATCTTTTTATACCTTCTCATCTTATCTATTTCTCCCCTTCTCTTCACCCCAAACATTGATTCTTGGCTCCGTCATCCCCGTCACCCTCGCGCCATGATCCACAACGTCTTGCCCATTATGTCGTTACCTGGAGATGATGACCAGCACTGATAGAGAACGGAGAAATAGAATAATATAAGATAAAGAGAGAGGATAACAAAAAAAGTCTATTTACTTATAAATTTAATAACTCCGGACTCAGTTACATTATTTTTTTAATTAAAGAAAACAATTTAGATCTTTTTTTTAATAGAAGATAACGATTTAGTTAATTTGAAAACTAATGGGACCAGGCGCACATAAGCCCAAACTTGGAAAACCTATTTTATTTGTCGTCAACTAAGATGAAAAAAATCTACGTCATCCCTAAACTTGCATTAATTATATTTTCTTCCTTTATTTAGGCTAATTTTCAGAAAAAAAATGATATGAATTAATATTCTTGGCCTTGTTTAGTTCAAATTTTTTTTAAATAAGAGAAAAATATATTTTACTTTTTAAATTTAATTAGAAAAAAAAATTATTTTAATATTAAGAAACGTATGAGATGTATAATAAAGTTAATTCTAATATTCATATTTATGTTGGATGCAAAATAAAATTAATTTTTACAGTTAAAATTTGCACTTAGCCAAACAAATGATTTGAACCAAACAAGGCCTCAGAATTAACGAGCAATAAAATATTTTTGAGGATGTTACATACTAAAATTAGCTTAGATGATAAATTACCTATTTTTATAATTTTTAGACAAAAAAAATACAAATATATTGTTCTAATGTGCAAGTACCATGTGTTGGAAAATCAAAAAAAAAAATGTATCATGCGTTTGGATCAATTTAGTGAAGGGAGAGAGAATTTTGCTTCAAAATGAATGAGTGAAGGGGTTTTTACATACATGACATAAAATTTATACGAAATTACATATTTCACCATCAATTCCTAAATATTACCACTATCACACCATATTCATTTAAATATTTTGTATTTCATATATTTCACATAATCGTTATAATGGTCAATTAGAGCCTATAAATGAACATAGTGTGATAGTGATAATATTTAAAAATTAATGATAAAATGTGTAATTTTGTGTAAATTTATGTAAAAATCCCACGAGTGAAAGAGAAAGCTGCCATTGAGCATATTACAACATTATATTACATTATTTAGAACAATTTAATTTTTATTTTGATGATAAATTTAAATAATTTTTTAAAAATTAGTATATTTAAAAAACATTATTGATTGGACATATAAATTCAAAGAAAGTAAGCAGTTAAAAACTTTTTAAGAAATTTATCAAACAAAAAAAAGACTGTTAAGAAAATAAAAAATATTCAATTTTGAGGTGTTAATATATATATATATATATATATACTTATGAAAATGCCTAATAGCCAAATTTATATTGACATCCTTAATTAAAAATTAGAACCTATACTAAATTTTCATGGCATAACATGATTAAAATAGTTCTAATTGGTAGCACAAGTTATTTAAAAGAGATCATTGTATTTAACTCCTGAGGTATGTTTATTTGCAAGGTTAAATTTAACAAGATTAAAATTAAATTTGGATAGAGATATTTTTTTATTAAAAATTATGAATGATGTGAAATAAAATTAATTATTATATTGAAATATGTGAGGAATGTGATATAAAGTTAGTTATTATGTTGGGATATGTGCGGGATGTGATATAAGTTAGTTATTATTTTAGTGATGCGTGTATAATGTGAAATAAATTAAATTTTTAATATTAAATTTTATGTGTGATGTGATATGCCAGGTTAAAATTAAATCAGATTAATTTTTAACTTCAAAACAAACGGGGCTGGTGTTATTTTGTTCTTAAATCAACCAACTTTTATATTTTAGACATCATGCAAATTAGTAATTCTAATAATTATCTTTTATTTCTTAATAATTAATTGAAAAAAAAAGACAATGCATCTTTAAATCAAGTTAAGGGGCGTTTGATTCACTGTTATCTTAATTTTATGTTATGTTATCTAGAGAAAGTAATTGTTTGGTTTAATGACATCTATGAATAACTTTCTATTAGATTATAAAATTACTCATCAAAAAATGACATCCAAATTACATAATCTAACACCAAGATAACAACGAACCAAACACCCTCTAAATAAAATTCCTATCCACTCAGCTTTCTTTTAATTATTACTCATATCTATTTTTGACCCTACTCGTCCTTTTTCTCCCAAATCTCATACAATTATTTTCAAATCTATTGCTAATCATTTATTTTAAATAAAAATAAAAATAATATTTATTTAAATTTTTTTGTCATAATATTATGTAAATTTATTTAATAAATATTATATATATTTTTTCTCTGAAAAAAAAGTTAAAATATTAGTGAATCTAAGATTAAAAATTTTTTACACAAATATTCATTTAATTGTTATAACCATCTTATCCTATGACTATTATTTTCATATTTTTTATTTTTTATATAATAAAATAATCCTTTGTTATCGATTATTGTATGAAGCTTAATAGACAACAATCAAAATTTAAATAATTTAATAGACTTTAAAATAGCGATAATTTTTTTTTTCATATGTGAAATAATTTATTTTTAACTTTGTAAATTTTCTTGAGGTATATTCTATAATTTCTTTTGTATCAGTTACTAATACTCCTGCTTAATAAAAATTACTAGCATCAGGATAGAGTATTAATTTATCTTCTGATTTGAGAATTATAATTTTATGTATTTTATTAACTAATATTTTGAAATATTTTTTTGTGTTCATTTAATTATATTTTTATTTTATAAGTTTCTCATTTAGATATTATCTTTTTTTTATCTCTTTTGTCTTATTTATTGATATTTTTTTTTTTTTTGTAGATATCAAGTGAGTTGACTTAGTCTTGATAAATATTTTTTTTCTATATTTTAATATTCCTAAAAATCTATGTAATTATTTTAAAATTTTAAATGCATAAATTTTTTTTTTAATTTTAATAATTATATATTCTTGTAATGCTATCTCCTTGATCAATAATTTTTTCTAAATATTCAATCTTTTATTTACATAATTTTATTTTAATTTTTTCTAAAATTATACTATTTTTTTAAAATAAAATTTTAATTATATCTAAATATTAAAGATATTCTTTATAATTTAAAGAAAAAACAAAGACTTCCTTAATATATACCATAATAAATTTATCATATAAAAAAAATATAAAATTAATTATTTATAAAATATTTGTGATATATTTTTTAATCCAAATGACATTAATTTTCATTGTAAATGCTCAAATGACAAAAAAAAATGTGATTAATTCTTTCATTTTTTGTCTTTTAATTTAATTTACTAAAATCCCGATTTAACACCAAATTTACTAACATTTTTTATTATATTTTCAATACTAAGAATAAAAAATTTATATGTTATGTTAAATACACTAAAAATTTTATTTTTATAATTTTTTTATTGTCTAGTATTTTCAATCCACAAAACCTCAAGCTGTTATGAAAATGTATTAATGGATTATCTAAGAATATTTTTTTTAGTGAAATTTGATACTTATTTTTATGATTTTCTATTAGTGATAAAATTTCTGATTTATAAATTATTCTAACAAATTTAAGATGATTAAAAATTTTAAGTATTTTTAATAGTTCTTTCATCTATCATAAATGTACCGTAAGTTTTATGCATAGCAATAAGTAGATATTGACTCAATATATCTACATCAATAATAATAATAATAATAATAATAATAATAATTATTATTATTATTATAATAAAGTTAGCATTTTAAAGTTCCTACATAGGGCAATCTGAAAAGCGATGAGGCAAATAGAGATCAGGTAGGCAACGTCTGCACTCTAAGATGTTTATATTTCTGCTCAGCGTTGGCGGACTTGGCGCACTCTGTGAGGCCTTTCGTCAACAGCGTCTTCAGGATCTCGACCCCTTCCTCCAATGCGACGTCGATCTGGATCGAGGAGAATTCCATAACAATCAACATCGTAAATCAAAATGAAAATGACATATGCAGTCCTAATATTTGAACAAAAGCAGCTCGAAAGTTATTATTAACTTAATGATTATACAAACGCAAGAATTAATGTTTAAAAAACAATTTAAGCTATTAATCAAAATAAGTGCAAGACACTCATACAGCAATGCTACACATTGGATGACCATCGTAATTATATTGCACAAAGGCAAAGAAGATTACTTCTTTGACCCAGGACTGATCAGGCCAAGGTGACTTCAGCTGGTGTGGAACAGGCTTGATCAGTGCGTAACCTTGAATGGGTCTTGACGGCTTCGGCTGCTCTGGCGATTGTCCCAGGTTTCTTTGTTCATCATTTAGCTCGGATAGCTTCTGACCAGTCCGTTACTATTAATTGCGGAGGAGCTCGAGGTCAAGTCCTGGGGTGAGGGCTTGAAATTCAAGGATGTTTGGTTTTCTTTGAGGAGGAACATCGTATTGTCAGGGACACTTGAAGCAGGCAAGCCAAGTTTCTACAGGGTATGCTCTAAAACCATAACTGCACACACACTCTTCATGCCAAATTCTGGATCAAAGAAGAGATTGGCGACACATTCAGCAGAACCTATTCCTTTGCAAGGAATGTTCTTCAATTTCAGAGCAGAGAAGTGAAGGTCAGGGGTCTTCCCACTGAGGAATCAAACTCTACTGAAGACAATTATTAATCCCATTACCAGCTTAGGGTAGACTAAGCCCCAGTGGTGTTGTTAGAGAGCCAAGGTTCACTGGCTAACTTGAGAGGACTGTAGCACTACTTTCTTCCATCGTGTGGTGACCGGGAGAAAGATGCGAAGCACCATCACTTACCTAGTGGGTGGAGACAGGCAGAGAATTAAGGGAGACACAATGGTTGCTCGGGAAATTTTCCAGTTCTTTAGCAATCATTTGTCCCTGAGAGTGACTCAGATGGGCATTCCCCAATTATGAGGGAGGCTATCATCCAACAAGCTGCTTGCGAATAGGTTTGGGAAACAATCTTCTTTTTAAGGGAAAGCCATGAACCAATCATTGATGGGATCACAATTTCTTTCTTTACATGCTGTTGGACCATTGTTGGGTTGGATATAAATTAGAGCTACCCTGGATTTCTTTGACGAAAAGCTTATGTCCCAAAGGTGGAGTACACCATGACTGCTTATTCCCAAGGTGGATGAGGCCAGCAGGCCTAGTCAGAAGACTCAGAACAAGGTGGTGGCAAACGTGCTTGTAGGCAGGTTAGCACGTGGCTTTGGAGAGTCACTGTTTAAAGGAGTTTGTCTTATTCTTTTGATGGGCTATGGCTCGAGGAAGACTCACTTATTAATATATCCAGGATTTGTAGTCACTTGCATTCAACTGTTGCTATGGTGCTTGACACTATCATTGTAATTCACTCTTCTAAAGACTATAAAGAATCACATTTGCATAGAAAAAGTGATAGGCTAAGAGCGGTTACTTGGTCAACATCTCCTATTACTTTGATTTTTTATGAGAAATGAATTGCTTTCTATCCTTGACAATGATAGAAATTTTTGTGCTTTTGAATGATATTAGTAACTACCCATAGGCTAAGAGCGGCTTTAAAAAAAAACTAAATAAACTTTAGCGTGCTACAACTTAACAGCATGATAAGAATAACTTTACAAAATCTAAAAAACATGTGCCATATGTAAAGTGCTTACTATGCATGTTACTACTTGTGTGTATAAAGATCAAGAACACATAACGGGAAGGTTGTCAGTTAAGTATGAAACTCATAACTCGCACAAGATTTATTCGAATTTTACACTTTTCAAAATATAATGGCTTATAGACTCAAAGTCAGTTTGCTCAAAATAGATGTAATTCAAGCTAAAATCACACTATATAAGCACAAGCATTCATATTTGAGTTTTACAATACAATGTAGAAAATTTAATGTGTATGGTCATGTTAATGTTATGGATATTGTGTATGAAACGCATTAATAGACACTTATTACTTACTCAGCTAATTCATCATATTATAGATTAATAATAGCAAGAGTTAAGTTACTCGAGTCAACTCAAAAATAAACTTGATAGAGAATAAATACTAATTGAAACTGATCAAATTTAAGCTAGAGTTGTGGTTACCCTCTCACGAGCTGTTTTATTGAACTTCTGTAATAGAAAAGCTTTGGGATCCATTTGTCCCCGTGGCCTTCCGATTCCTACAAAAAGTTTACACAACCAATGCATAATTAACGAATATCTTCTTATCAAAAAGCTTATTCATAAAGGCATAAGGGTAGTTCAAAAACTTGATACCAACCAATTCTTAGCCGACAGAACTCCCTATTTCCCCGAAAATGGTAAATTACACTTTTTAACCTGCACACACAACTTTATGATAAAAAAATAGATAATATAATAAATAAATAAATGTTTTACGAGTTCATGAACAAGTTAGCAAGTATAAGTCCAATTCAGCACACCAGCTCCACACAGCAGTTTAACGTTCATAAAAATGACTAGTTGGTATAGGTTGAGGAGATACAAAATTAATTGTAATACACTAATAAACGTAATGCTGATCACAATAAATAACAACAGATAAAGGCAAACATTTTAGACATTTGATAAGTATAATACCATACAAGGGTAAAAAAGAATATGGTTGCAATTATAACAAAATTTTATCAGTTGTCCATAATTAGGCTATCAGAAGCTGCGTGTTGGGTAATCCAAAGTTGCACAAAAACTTGACCAAATAAAGAACAAATCCTGTATCTAATAAGAAGTGCAAGCCACAGGTAAATAGAAAAAAAAAGCAACTTGCCATCATTATTAGCTTTATCACTCAAATACAACCACTGCCAGCATCATACTTATTATGTAACAACATCCATTCTTTTTAAATTGCTACATCCCGTTTTACTTGGCAATGTTCTTAATGATAGGAACTAAGTTGAACAATAAAAAGACAAGACTACCAAAATGACACTTGAATATCTACATATGCATGCATAACCAACTCAAAAAAGAACTATAATTTACCCTTCAAAAAACAAAACAATAATGCTTGAAAGGTGAAATGACGATTCAAAGGGTTTAAAAGGGGTGGTAGTCGGATAACTAATGATCGATTTTGATTTTAAGTCGAGTTTCAAGTCATAATAACTTTAAAGCTCAGAGCACTGTTTTTACCCCTTTTTTCTTTAAAAAAAAAAACTTTTTCCATGGCCTCTTTCTCCCTCGTACAGCTAGCTTCTTTCATCTTGTCACGACTCACCCCTACACCCACCGATTTAGTTCAAGTCGAGTAAGTAGAGTTAGAATGCCCAAACTCACTAGAATTGGACTCTTTGCCAACCTTGAATCATTCATCTTGTAACTTGAAATATTTCAACTTCCCCAAGAAGTTGCTTTCAACTGTATCGCCAGAAACCTCTCTCTTGATATCTCTTTTCCTCAAACGCAGAAACAAACTAAGTAAATATTAGCTAGTACAAAAGATTAATAAATAGTTTGCCCATGAATTCAATCATAAACCACACGTGGTTTTTCAGCTAACCAAGGAAAACTCAAACGGTAACTAAATCACTTGTATATGTGATGAAATACATCCATAACCTTGTAACTTTGCTTAATTCTTATGCAGTTCACATAACTTCAACCTTGCTTCTTTCTCTTTACAAATTGTTCTATATCTCACAAAGTTTAAATCAACAAAAAAGAAGAAAAGAAGTATAGACACTCCACACACCCATTATGGTGTCCTCGTCCTCCTCGTGGTTGTAACCGAAGCACTCCACAAGGCAAATCCATGTCATCATAAGCCTATAATACATATGGAATACCAACCTTTAAAATTAAATAACTTCCACAGATATCTGAAATAAAGTTTAAATCCCTAAGATTAAGAAAGCTAGTTACCACAAGAACACGATTCAAGGGAAGTTTGTAGTATGCTGCAAGCGGACCTGTCTGTCATGTAAGAAACAAAAGATAATATTGTTGGTCTCTAACAAACAAAATAAGGAGCAAAAAACATGTGCCATTGCCATGAAAGAATGACCTGAGTTTGCATAGCAAGAATCATATATCAAAATTCCTAAAAATTTATTATGATATTCAAAGACAAATTGAAATACATTCATTCAAACAAATAACATGATTTCTTACCAAATCTCTTTTTTCAGTGAACTGATAGGCATAACATATAAGACTTGTTTCCCTCAAAGCTCAAAAGAGTCAAAATATTTATTTATTAATATTTTAAATTTATCACAAATTTTAATTACTTTATTTCACATCCAACACAAATTCTAGCCTTAAAAATTAACTGTTCTTCATATCCAACACAAATTTCAATATTAAAATTAACTTTATTTCACATCTTACATACCTCCTAATATCAAAATAACTATATTTCTCATCAAACTTGTAAAGTAAAATATTTTCTCGCTTGCCCAAAAATAATCCTTCAACCAAATAAGCAACGATGATACTACTACCCAAGGTAAGTTTAGAAAAACCTATGAATTCTGAAAGTAAAGGTCATGTTTTTTTTTTCTTTTGATAAAAGGTCATGTATTTTGAAGAAACATATTATCATATAAGATGGCTATGGAGAAAAAAATAAATTTCATGAAAATATTTAGAATAATTGGTTGCAATCTTTTGATTCCTTTCACAAGTCAGATCTTTAATTACATGACTTTGTTAGTAATTGTAACAATCCAAGAAAACTAAGTGTTTGATCAAAGTCAATACCAGATTTTGTTTATCACTTTCGGGAAATTCTTATTACCAAAGGTAGCTCATCTGCAGGAAGTATGCGTTCAAAAAGTAATATTTGCCTTAGTTAAGGTCATATCTACTCTGAGTACAATCTGAGAATAATCCTAACAGCCACTGAAAACTAAAATTATTTTGCTAAACCAAAAACAAAAATGTTGATGCAAGCCAGAGTAATACACAATTGAAATAAGGTAAATATCATTCAAATCCTTGACATTAGAGTGTAATATCACACAGATCCTAATTTCAAAAATCCCTCATCACAGTCTCTTAATCTTAAAATCATTTTCAATTGAATACTTGAAGTTAAGCTAATATTTAAATCGGATCATTTTTAACAAACCTCATCAATCTTCCATCACCACTTATAACACATTTCATTTTTAAATTAAGATTTTAATTTCAAAAAGACAGAAATGCCCTCTGCTTTCTTCCCACATAAGCAACGCTGTTACTACTAAAGACAAAAGGGATAGCGCTGGTGTGTGCAAAGCACTGCGCTCGAGACCCACACATGGTCAGGGCCCACTTGCAGTGGTAGCATATAGGGACCCACACATGGTTGCATGCAGACAACACATGGCCTCAACCATCAAGTGTGCAGGGGGCCCTGTGGGACAACACACAGCCATCACGCATGGCCTCTTCGGTCGTGGCAACAACGTCCAATGTTGCGCAATTGGGTACTACACGACTAGTCGCACGAGGCTAGTCGCACGAGTGAAAAAGCGAAATAGGAAAAGGGAGATAAAGTGAGTAAAATGGTAAATTAATATTTTTTTGTTAATTTTCTAACAAATTCATAATAAAATATTTAAAAGGTCTAGAATCTAGATGAAGGATTTTCAAAAACATAGGCTTACGTGATATTAATCTTAACCTCAAAGATTTGGATGATGTTTATGATAGAGAAAATTATAAAAACACATTTAAACTAAATAAAACACAAATCAAATTAGGTTGATGGACTATAAATAATAATTTCCTAATTATATTGGGGCGGTAATTTATATCTCAATAATTACATAAGATATGCACAATTAGCATTATGTGATAGATCGAGAAAATTTCAATACTCAAAAGTATAAACTAAACAAAACTCAAATTGAATTGGATCAAAGATAAATAAAAAATATCAAGTTAGAAATAAGGCATAAGTATAATACTCAATAATTCAGGTCTAACATATCAAAAATTAAATCAACGCTCTCTCATAGTCAAATTCTTGCATTGATTCTCTTGATTAAACTTTAGATATCTCAGTCCGAGTCAAATCGAACTATCTAATCAAACAAATAATCCCAATTGACAAGATGAAAATATACCTCAATTCAATGAATATCGTAATTAATGGGAGGCACTATTTGTTGTTCACGGATATTGTTACCATTCATAGAGAATTTCATGTGTTAGATCTACACGTGAATAATGTCGGCCAAGGAAATAAGGATCAAAGCTCTGTTGTTCAGCAAATTTCAGTGACAACTATGGTTAACCTCTCCTTCCTTCATGTGAGCACAATAACGCAGGTGCAATTCTAATTGCAAGGGCTTAGATTATGACTGCTTCACGTGAGTCTTCAATCCTGATGATATCTTCAAATGGAATGGCCGAGGGTTGTAACGAAGAATCAGAACCTCAGATTTTCAAGAGAACATGGGATGAATAACGATAGTGTGACGGTAGAGTGAGCGGAAATTGGCAGCTAAAGTAGAAAGAGGTGGCTAGTGTTTTGATGGAAAATTGCTTTCTCTCTCAAGTATAAATAGGGTTGCAAAGATTCTCACCTAAGAAAACTTCCCCCTACCTACCAAGGTATCCATCCCTTTTGAAATCACACTCATCCTTGATACTCCACTGATACGTATCTGATACGCCACGTGGAGCATTAAATGGATGAGATTGACTTGCTATTAAACATATTTGGATGTGTAATTAAATCTCAATTAAACCCTTCTAATTAATTCAACTAATTCCCATAACAATTATGAAATTAATTTGAATTATTCTCATAAGATGGGCCACTAAAGGAATATTTTATAAAAATATTCTAACACTTCATTTTTGTTTTATTTTTATTTTCTGACTTTGGCTCAGGTGACTACAGTAATTTCTCCACTATCTTCCACATACCTGCATCTTCTCTAGCTTTCTAACATCTCAAAATGGTCTTAAACAAGCTGTGGCCTGATTTGGGTGTCTGTTGAGAAATAAAAGCTCAAGCACTTGCTTCCCTTGCATCAGGTAATAAATTCTAGCTATGCTTTAGATAACAGAAAATTTAATAGGATTACATTGTAACAGAATTTGCTATCTTATGAAATGCTATCAAAACTCCAAGTGAATGGAAGAAATTTAGATAATTTGAAGTTGTGTTCTCCCATAGTCGATAATAGAAAAATTTTAATGGATTCATCATTTCTGCTTTATTAGTTGTGTCCTTATCCAATCATTTTACAACAATAGAAGTTAAAACACAAAAGAAAAATATTTCAATAAGCTATTCTTGATCAAGTTCAAATTAATTATGGCTTTGATTTCCATTGTTGGAGTGTATAGTTATATCTTAATAACTATATATGTACTGTAACAGTTTTTGAATCTGGCCAACGATGATGCAGGTTGCATTTGGAGATAAAGTTGTTTAGGAGGGGATCTTAGCATCCTGAAATATCTATTTAGTTGCATATGAATCTCAAAACAAAACATTATTCAGCAATGTAATCTTAATGATCATGTGCTCTGCTTTCTTCTACTACATAACACTGTAATTTCTGTAAAACAGATTACAAAGGCCTTATTGGAAGAATAGAATATCAGAATTAATGATTACAGATGGCATTATATTTTTAAATCAGTGTGAACTTTGCTGATTGCTATATATATATATATATATGTTCTTGTGATGGTTATAAATCAATTATGGATAAGTGTAGGGCCACAAAATTGAAATTTCGTAGAGGGTCTCCAAACATGCAAAACAACATTGTCTCGGAGAATGAAGTCATTCATCAACTAAACAACAATGAAGAGAGTGAGGTTGCAGATAAAAGTAGAGAAGAGAAGTTCATTGTGGATGAGAAAAAACATTTAGTCATTCTAATTCAAGATGCTCATGTTCAGGGTCATGTACCGAATGGCAATCCTACTATTTGTGCATGGAAATAGATTCACCACAAGCTCCTTGCTTTATCCAGAAATCCTTGCACTGAAGTGCAGCTAAAAAATCTTTGGAAGAATATTAGGTTTACCAACAAAAAATTCAATGAGCTTGCTAATAAATTAGGTTGAGGTTGGAATGAAAAAAAAAACATATTCCTTCAGCTATACCAGAATTGTGGGATGAACTTATCATGGTATGTTGCCACAATACATCAACATCAATTTATTTATACAAAATTTGTAATCAACTTAATAATCATTTTTAATTGCAGGCCAACAAAACTTGGAAGACGTATATAACAACAACAACCAAGCCTTTATCTCGCTAGATAGGGTCAGCTACATGCATCCTTTGTTTCCATTGCGCTCGATCAAATAACAAGTTCTCATTTATCTTCAAATATGTGAAATTCTTTCTAATGATTTTTTGTCATGTCTTATTTAGACTTCATCTTTCTCTTTTAACACAAGCAAAATTCAATAAGTCAAGTCTCCTTACTGGAGCATCCATCAGTCTATAGTTTATATATCTAAATCATTTAAGCCGACTCTCCTTGAGCCTATCCTCAACTGATGTCACCCTAACCTTTTTATAGATAATTAGATACACTTATTTCTCATCTCATCTTTTCACGTATACCAACTTATTCACTTTTAGCATCATCATCTCTGCGACACTTAATTTACTTGCGTGTTTTTGCTTTGTGGGCCAGCATTTTACACCATATAATATTGTTGATCTTACAACTATTTTGTAGAATTTACCATTAAGTTTAAGTGAAATTTTCTTATCCCTCAATATATTAGAAGCATTTCTTTACTTTAACTATCTTGCTTGAATTCTATTGATAACATGCTCATTTATTTTACCATTATTTTGTATAATTAATTCAAGATATTTAAATCATTCACTCTTCCTAATGATTTGATCATCAATTTTTATCTCACCAATACAAGTGCTTCTATCATAACTAAATTTACACTTATATTCGATTTTTGATCTATTAAAATGAAAATATTTAGATTCTAAAGTATTCCTTCACAACTTGAATTTTGCCTTAGCCTCTTCTCCAGTCTTATTAATAAGGAGAATGTCATCTGCGAAAAACATAAATCAAGGTACTGTTTCTTGGATATGTCCAATAAGAGCCTCTATAACTAATGCAAAATGATATGGACTTAAAGCTGAGCCTTCGTGTAGTCTAGTTGTAATTGAAAATTCTTTAGTTAAACTACTTTGAGTTCGAACACAAGTAACAACTCATTTACATATGTTTTTCATAACTTTAATAGAGACAATGCAAACACTTTTCTTTACTAAATTTTTTTAAAGTGCTTCCCTTAAAACTTTATCATAAGTTTTTTTCAAATCGATAAAAATCAAACACATTTTCTTTTCTCTCCCTGAATTTTTTCATTAAACTTCACAATAAATCAATAACTTTCATAGTGAATCGATCAGATATAAAACCAAACCGGTTCTATGACACTGTAGTATTATAACGTAATCTTTGCTTGATTATACTTTCTCAAAATTTTAAAGTATGACTCGCTAATTTTTTTGATATTATGGCTCATTAATTCAATATCTCTATAATTAACACAATTCTATACATCGGCTTTATTCTCATAAATAAGCATAAATGTACTTTTTCTCTGCTCGTTTGGTAATTTTGTGGTATCTGAAGGTATGTAGTTTATAACACAACTAGTTACGTTCATTTTTATCTCGTTAGACAAACATTTAGATATCTTACTTTGAAATGCTTTTAGGAAAATTTATTCAGTAGATTCTAGTTGCGCTAACACAAAAAAACTCTTAGAACCTTATAGAGGATACCGATATTATTTGAATGAATATAGCCACGATACACAAAGAAGACATAATGGAGTCTAGGAGCTGTATAACCATGGGAATGCAAAACTTCGAGATGTGGTTGAAAGAACATTTGGAATACAAAAAAAAGGCTTTACATACTTGTTAGTGTGAATCTATTTCCAATAGCTGTACAAAAGGCTATGTTGTATTAGCTTGTCGTGTGATATATAATTACATTGCAAACCAGTACAGTAGCGGTCAATATCTAGATGATGAAGATATATAGATTACTAGTGAGACAGAAAAAGATGAAGGCAATAGGGAGGAAGTTACTCCAACTATGATTAGGGTAAGGGATAAAAACTGTGGAGAGTTACTACGACTGCAAATAGCAAACACAATGTGGAGCACACGAGTAAATATCTTTATGATTACATATATTTGTCAACAATATATTATAATGTTTATACATATATGCTATTAGTTATTGATATTAATTAAATCATTTTTCATCACAAGTTGTGAGACAGAGGACGCACCAAAGATCTATTTATTCACGTCATCCTTAAAATCATTTTTGGTTGGATCCATTATTTGTGCGTCATATATGAGTTATTTTCTCCAGCTTCTTGTGCTGTTTCCAACTCGAATTTCTCAGTTTTTGGATTGTTCATCAGAGAAATATGTATTATTTGCACTTATAATGTAATGTGAGTTCACAAGAAAGTTTCTATTTGGTGTTAGAAAGGTCCAGCTGTTATACCATTGCTCAGTTTTGCAAAACTAAGCTTGATTTGTATTTACATTTAAAATTTAAGCATCTTACACTACAAATTTCACCAAACACAAAATGCTATTCAGACAGCTTAAGTTATAAACTTTACCAAACACTATTTCTGCTTAAGCAGCTTATTTCTTCAGCTTAAGTTTAAGCCGCTTACACTTATCTAAAATTTTAAGTTGTTTCTAAATCCAGCCTGAATCTCATTATTCATGGTTTAGTCTAAATATTCAAGCACAAACACCATTAAAAGTGGGGGCTAACCTACCTTAAAACAAAATAGAAGTATGGATAAAAAAAACATGACCGTAAAGATGTGTTTGGTTGAAGAAACAAAAAAGATAGTCTAAAAAAATTTTGTGATTTTTTTTTTAAAATGCATGTGATGTGAAATAAAGTGAGATAGTCATACTTAAAATTGTGTTAGATGTAAAATAAAGTGCAAGATATAAAATTATTTTTTATTTTTTTAATCTATATCAATCCATTAAAAGAGTATGACATATCCAAACAATTAACTGTGAAGATATCCTCCATCATCAGTCATGGGTGGACTTCAATATAAGCATCCCATGTCATCATGAGAGATCAAAAGGCCTGCATAATCATTTCAAAGCTTAAGGACTATTTTATTGTCTACTAGGAATTTCATGAAATTCACTTCAAGATCTGTGTCCCAATCTTATTCAAGCTATTTGGAGCTTTCTTGTTTTTCTCTATTGCAAGCAAGCACAAAAATTGACCAATTTATTTTAAGATCTGCCACTAACAAACATCATCAATGGGGATCTTTAGATTAGATCACAATTTTGACCCAAGCTAACATTAACCTAATTTCGTGGTCTATCTAAACCCTGTTCAAACACAATTTTTTTCCCTTATCAAAAGCCATCTTTGTCCTTCAAAAACCAACTCGTCTATCTTATTGTCATCCTGAACACCCATGTATTACAAAAATATATGGAGTACCTATGTTGCCTAAATATATGATTTAAGTATGTTTGCATGCTACAAACATAGCTATTGTTTGTTGATTCAGTCTGTTTAGTTGAGTAAATGTCTGAAAGGGACCAAAATCGGAAAGTTCATGCTTAGATGCTGAGTTTGTATTTAAATTGGCTGTAGCAAGCATAGAATATGGACCATTGTTCCAATGATCAGCCGGCGTAAACCACCTGAACCAAGCTAAAATTAATACAAGAGTAGGGGCAGATTTCAGTTCGAAAAATATCAATCCAAATATAAATTGAATTTTACTGAACCTTGGGTAGGACTGGGTAAGTTGAATTCTAAAAAATCCCTGTTGAAATGTATTGAGGGATCTTGCAAATCTTGTATAACCAAACAATGAAACAGCCATACGTTCAATGTTCATGTGACACAACCTAGTTTCCATGTTCAACTTAGAGAATGAAGAAAAGTTTTTCAGCAAAGAAACAAGACCATAGTACCAGAAGCCAAGTATTAGAGAAATATGCAACAACTTAATCTCTTACACATTCACCGCTGAGGTTCATGTAAGTCTGTGGCTTTGCAAGGAGAACATGGGTGCCGTCAACCAGCCCTGCCCTAAGCAAACTAAATAATTTTAGCGAACAAAGTGAAACGAAGCGAAGTAAAAGCGATAATCATTCTCGAGGTCACAGAAGCAATAAATCAAACGGCTGACCTTCACCAAATTGAGCTTTGAAAAAAAGGGAAGTCATCGGGAGTCCCAGCGACCGTGCAAACACGTCAATCATGTCAAAGCCGACCTGAAGAGAAGTTCCCATTAACACATAAAACAGAAAAAATCTCCTAGAAGCTCTTACTTCTGGAGGAGAGGAAAAGCTACATTATGCCTTGTGCACTGGTACTTTTCCCCAGGATTGCCAAGCCCAATGAAGAGCCACGGCCGCGACCCGGCCAGAGGAGGGCAGGAGGGGACGGTACAGAGCAGACGCCGGAAGACATTGCGGCAGAGTGTCATCGGATCTGAAACTGGATAGCTGTTTCGTTCTTACAAGCCCTGATGCAATCGAGGTGCAAGAATAGTATGTAATTTTAAGAATGATGAATACGCTAAGTAAAAAAAAAACCCTAGAATTGTGACATGCTTACAATTTCACAGTCAAAATAACATTTGGGAAATGTTTAGCGGCGGACGACAGGTGAAAGGAGGATGCAGAGGTTGACGACGCCAGATGCTCACCGCTAGCTGTGTCGAGAGCCGTCGGTAGATCCCCGTCCACCGGTTGAAGAGGAGCAAGCGAGCCAACGGAAGCTGCGGTCGGCGGACAAGGGCATGCGGACCTGAAAGAAACAGAAAGAAAAAACAGATGTCCATTTTAAGAAAAAGAAAAAAATTAACTTTTTCTTAATGAGATTATTTGGAGGAGATTAGTTTAGCGTTATTTTCATATCATCAGACATATTTAAAAAAATGATTATTTAATTTAATAAATTTTAAAAATAATTTTATAAAAAATTATAAAAATATCAAAAAATAATATACATAATATAAAAATAATATTAAATTAAACACTTTTAAGATAACATTAAATTAAATACTCATTAAAAATAATTTATTTTAATTAGATTAAAAAATATTTAGTTTAATGCTATTTTATAAGTGTTTAATTTAATGCTATTTTAGCATTATATTATAAAATTATAAAATTATTAATAAAAAAAATATTTAGATATTATAATATTGAAATTATATAATATAATATTAAAATAATAATGAACTAAAAAAAAATTTATGTTATTTATAAAAAAAAATTATTTAAATATTATATTATGTTATTTAGATATTATTTGATTGAATATTATTGAATATTATGTGAGTTATTTAAAAAGGAGAAATATTTCGTAACCCTAATAACAATATTAGATTTGGGAATCTATAATACTGCCCTTTTCCGTAATTTTTAGCACAAAAACTTTAAATGAATATTTTATTAATATTTAATGAAGGTTTAACAATCCAGAAAATAAAAATCAAAATTCGAATCTAAAATAGCTAAACAACGATGTATTTATATTTAAATTTATAAATATATGTTAAAAAATTAATTATTTTAAATTTTTAACACTTCAAATATTTAATTTTATATATTAATTATTAATCATAAAAAAATTATAATTTATTAATAACTTATATCATCAAAGTATGACATATATAATAAAGATTATAATTTTTTCTATTATTTTTATAATTAATATATAATATTATAAATTTGAGTATTAAACATATAAAATAATTAAATTTTAATAATTATTCAAAAAAATTAAATTTTAACAATAATCAAATTTTTATAAGAATATTATAAAAAAATAATAATAAGTTTTATAAAATAATTGAAATCATATATTTAAACTTGTAAAAATAAGTTGAAGTTCTACTTAACCACATTATTTAAATTGAAAAAGAAGAATGAAAACTGAGCATAAAATTTAAAAAAAAAATACTCACCACTTACATGTATATATATAAACACGTATAGATACATCCATTTACAAATATAAATAAAAAATACAAAACTATCAAAAAATTAAAAATACATATATCAAATTATTAATACATTTTATAAAAAGCACATAAATTAATATATTTATACCCATAGATATACATGCATGAATATAAATATATGTAATACAGAAAAAGTTCTGTGGCGCGCTACCGCGTGCTTTCTTTTTTTGTGAGGTTTCACTTAAATTTATTATTCTCAATTACTAATCTTGGCGTTCTATTCTGTGATCTTTTGATTCTTAAAAGGCCTCCTTTGATTCGAAGGTTGAATTTTAAAAAAAAATTTAATTTAATATTTGAAAGTATATAAAATGTGAAATAAATTTAATTTAAATATTTATATTTGTATTAGATATAAAATTAAATTAAATTTTACACTTAAAATTTATATTTGATCAAAAAAAAGTTTGAATCAACAGTGAAGGAAGCAGGTAGTGAAGCAAAAAGCTTGCACAACTTGAGAGAGATTTTAATGGAATATGTTGCCTCTGTCATTTGCACAAGAAGAAGCTCCTGCTAATGTGATCTTTTCTATATGAAAAGAAAGAATGCACATTTTTTAGAGCAGTAAAATTAAATAAAATTAGAAATATTTAGATCATAAGATGACATGAATTTAAAAGATTGTAATATTAAAAATTTTAAAAGTCATGTATATAAGAGGCGCGTTTGGTTCGGACTTTTTTTTTTCAGCTTAACAGAAATTTAAATTTATAAAAATCAAATTTATTTTACATCCAACATAAATATGAATATTAGAATTAATTTTATTTTATATTTTACGTTTTTTTATTATTAAATTAATTTTTTTTATTAAATTTATAAGATAAAATATTTTTTTCTCTTATCCAAAATTTAACCCTTGAACCAAACGAGACGTAAAAGTATAATAAAAATCTTGGTGATGTGCAGAGATGGCGAAAGAAATTAATGCTACGAGCAAATCTCTTTCGAGCAAAATCTAAGATGAGCGTGGGAGAAAAAGACTTACTCATAGCAATGGGCTTAGCAGCCATGAAAGTCGTAAATTTTGTAGTCGGCTTAGAATTACATAGAGTTATTGTGGAGGTGAGAACATAAACGAAAGAGAAGGCCAAGATATCTGAATCTTAAACTTTTACGCCTTATTTAGCTTGCGGAGTCACGGGCTAAAATGGTATTAATTTAAAAAATAATAATAAATAAATATTTTTTTATTATATTTTACTTAAATTTTAATATAAAAAATATTATTTTATTTCATATACTTAATTATTTTTAATAAAATTATCAATTATATTTTATATCCTAAAATAAAATATATAATTTGAATATTTTGGTCTAGAATGTGAAATAAAGTTGATAATTTTATTAAAAATAATTATGTAAAATAAAATAATATTTTTTTATATTTAAATTTATATAAAATATAATAAAATTTTATTTATTATTATTATTATTATTATTTAAATTAGTATTATTTTAGTTCTGATTTTAACTCATGTGCTAAACAAGGCCTTAGTCGTATTAAAAAAACTGAAAACTTCATAGCGTTAACCTTATATGGCGTATGCTCCCACAATAATCAACTCGTTAATTGAATTTCTAGCTGCTTTTATCAAAAAAAAAAATCTTGCAGATGTGCAGATAAATATCACTCTTAGGCCTCATTTGATTTGAGCTACTTTTTTTGTCCAACACAAATTTTAATTATAAAAATAAACTTTATTTCACATTTAATACAAATACGAATATTAAAATTTAAAGTATTTCATATTTTACACACTTTTTAATATTAAAATAAATTTCTCTCTCATTAAACTTAAAAAATAAAATATTTTTTTTCTCTTGTTCAAAAAAAAAAGCTCGAACCAAACGAGACGGTCCCATTTATTTGAAGGTTAAAAATTAACTTAATTTAATTTTAATCTGATATATCACATCACACATAAAATTTAATATTAAAAATTAACTTTATTTCAGATCCCTCACATATCCCAACATAATAACTAACTTTATATCACATTCCTTATATATCCCAACATAATAACTAATTTTATTTCACGTTATTCACAATTTTTAATAAAAAAATATTTCTATTTAAATTTAATGTTAATTTTATTAAATTAAAATTTATAAACAAACATATGCAAATGTTCTAATAAAAATAAATTAAAAAAATTCCAACAATAAAAAAAAAACTCGAAACCATCTGTAGCTTAACCTAAATTTTCAGTTCTAGTAAACCCGAGATTATTCTAGTATTTATATGTAAATATATGCTGACAAATTTATATATATGTATATTTAAATTTTTATATAAATAATATTTATTTAAAATCTATCACGTGTAGATTTGTACATTTGTGTTATACTAGGATTTATGTTCTTTTAGAGAATTTAATTTAAATTTAACCTTTTGAAGTTTTTAAGTTCATCATTTAAAATTCATAAATGAGACGAAATTAATTTATTATATTACTAAATCAAACTATTATTCATAAATTGCTTTAATTTATATTTATGATTAAAATATGTAATAAATTATAAAAAATGCTGCAATCTAAATCTGATCTGAATCTAAATTAATTACGAAACAAATTTAATTTTATTTAAATTAAAATTTGACCTAATTATTTATAATTGAATGCGGAACGAGCCACAGCACAAACAGATAGAAAAGTGCATTTGGTTAAATACTAATGCAGAATCATATATTTATGAATGAAAAAATTAATAAAAATTTACATAGATACTGCAATTATTAAAAATTTATATATTTTATTATTAAAAATAAAATATTATATATATTACATCAAATTTTTATTATATTTTTTAAAAAATATATGAATTATTGTTATATTTTTATAAACTTATAATATATATTTTCATCACACTATATTAGATTTTAGGGATTTTTACGTACATGACATAAAATTTACACGAAATTACGCATTTCACCATCAATTCGTAAATATTACCACTATCACACCATATTCATTTAAATTTTACGCATTT
>JAEMOT010000802.1:62538-75691 GCA_019297695.1 Apostasia ramifera
GGTGTGATAGTGGTAATGTTTATGAATTGATGGTGAAATGCATAATTTCGTATAAATTTCATATCCTGTATGTAAAAACCCCTAGATTTTATATATAATTTATCTACAAAATAAATAATATTTAATATATAGTATGATTTATAATTTAATTGTTAATATTAAAATAATCTAAAATACAAAATTAATATGTTTAATAATTATAAGATTAATTATATATAATATAATATGATAAAAAAATATAATTTTTTAATAATAAAATTATTCTTCATATAAATGACAGATTGCACTACAAAAACTTAAGAATTTATACGAAATCAAATATGATAAAAAAATAACGAGAACGAATTTAAAAAAACATAAATTGAAGCGTAAATTCAGATCAATCCTCAATCCTCAAGAATAATTAATACATAAATCTAAAATGCGTATAATTATGTAAGAAAATATAATTTAAATGTTAGTATTATTTAAATATTAATATAACACTGATGATCATACTAGTCGTCATTATTATATTGGAGCTATGAAAACAATTACTCTGGATTTCTCAACCAGATTTAAAAGTTTTTAAAATTTAAATGCCATCTTAAAATGATAATTTGTAATCTATTATAAATAAATCAACAAACTAAATAATGTCACATCTAAAATTAAATTTTTTATTTATTTCACCATCAATATTAAATTTTTATACTTGTTATTCTATATAATTATAAGCATCACCTCCTCGTAATAATAAATGATCAAATTTTTATCTCCTTTAATAAGATGAATGGATAAATCTCCCATAATTTGATGGAAAGAGTGAAGTTTGCAACTATGCATTTAAAGTATGGCATGACAAGTGTAAATATCGAATTTTGAGAATGAAATGAATAAAAAACTCAATTTTAGGGATGAGATACGTAAATTCCTCTTAATATTTTCGAATAACATCACAATAACAATAAGTGCCGCCAAATTATATTTATATATGTTAACACGTGGTTCCAGCGCTGCATCACAGTCGTACACGTGGCTCTCAGGTGGCACTAACTTCTTATTTAAATACTTTTATTCTCGCAGGTCCCAAACCTCGGCCACGCGGGTTCGATCAAACCTCGTCCACGACGATTCAGAATCATCCCCTAGCAACATCGATGACGATATTCCTCGGCTGCATCTGTCGCAGTCGGCGTGGTCTGACCACTCCGTTCCCAGTACAGAACGTTTTTTCCAGACACGCAAATCAAAGACATGCGTGATCCAGTCTTCACAGATCTCTAGAAGAAATGCCAAAATCAAAAAGTCAAGCTCTCCTTTTACTGTCTCTAACTCCTCCAGTGGTCGACAGCAACCTGATTTCAGAATTTGTTTACTCCTTTTCCTTCCGAAAAATCAGGACGGAGCTGCATTGTCCGTTGTCTATAAATACCCATGAACAGGCTTCAGAAAGGGGGATGGTTGAAAGAGCAGAATCCTTTTTCTATCATCTTTGTAACAAGAGCTTGAGATAAAAGAAATCTCTCTCTTTCTCACTCTCTGTATTGGTCTTTTCGACCACCTTCTCTCTTTTTCTAGTGAAATAATCTCTCGCTAACCGTCCAGCGGATGTAGGGGATTTCTTCCCTGAACCACCTTAAATACTTGCGTGCTATTCTGGATGTATATTATTCTCATATAAGCTTCAATCAATAGGCTTAACCCACTGCGTATTGCCGTCTCTCGGGACTCTCCATTTTTCTGTCTTTTGAGACCCCATGTTTCCCACGTCAATAATATATACACACATCATACAATTTTTTAATGGAAAAATGTAAATGTAAAATATAATTAAATAAACACAAAAATTAGCTCGAAATCAACCTTATTTTAATCAACTGAACTGAAACTCAAAAAGGAGTGAAGGTGGACTTGCTCAAACTCACCTTGACGCCAGCCCTGCTGAGGTCTCACCACATGATAGCATGCAACTGGAGGCACATCAAATTGCTGTCACCATAATGTCATCCATCAACCCCGGTGAAGCTAATCAGCTATGCCATAACAGCAGTAAAACCTTTTAACTAATGGGTTTGCATCGATTTCTATTCTCCATTCAGCGCTATTTAAAACGATACTCTTTGTGAGAGAAATCTGATAAATAAACTCGACTCACAAAACTTAAATTAACGCAATAAACTTACCCCGCAGAAGCAGAAAGCTGGCAGTTTCAATACTAAATCCCTCACTACACTAACAAAAACTAAAGATAATAGCTATATATAGCAAGAGAAATAAAATAGATTAATAATTGGATGTGTACCTGTGTTGAATATAAAATAAATTTAATTATGTTGAAATTTATGTAAGATATGAAATAAAATTGATAATTTTATTAACTATGCATATATGTGAATTTGTTTGGGGAGGAGGGGGGGCAATTACATATACAACATAATATTTAACAAATATTACAAATTTTATAGCCAATTCTCAAAAATTATAAAACTTATGAATAACTTCAATTGCAAATTACAATTTATACATTCTGTTTGTTCTCGTTATATTATTTTACCTAAGTTTGATAATTATTTTAACTATAGTTAAAAACATCAAATCCTAGTCATTGATTTAAATGAGATTGAAATATAATTATTCAAAATAATGACGATATCTAGTTATTCAGGATAAATTTAGGGTGTATAAACAGAATATTCTGTTCCAACCAAAAATGTTTACGAATAGTAATCAGATGTGTAAAGTGTAATTTGTAATTGAAGTTCTTCATAAGTTTTATAATTTTTGAGAATTTAATGTAAAATCTATAATATTTACTAAATATGGTGTTCAATATGTAATTCTACCTTTTTTTTTAAGATTAGGGGTGAAAGTTTTTTTTGAAAGTAAATTAGATGTGAAAGTTGGTGAAGAAAAAAGTCATGGTTTTTCTATGCAGCAGCCAAACAGGCCAGGTTTAGATAAACCCACTCTATATCTCAAAGCAGCCTAGTGCATTTGACATGAACTTAGATATATCGTAGTATTATCGTCAAGAGCATGTGCAACTTATCAGCCAGAAACCGGATATGAATTACTCCCAATCCCATCCTAAACTGTAAGAAATGGAGCAGAAAAAGAATTGGAACGAAGAAAAGCAAACATAAAAGGCATAAACATGCTAACATAGGTTATGATAAAAGCAAACATAAGCATAAGCATCAGACACAAAAAAAAAATTCTCATCATAGCATATCAACACTTACATAGCCAATGCTACTGATAAACCATGACAGAGATATGAATTACTTGCAATTAAAACCTAAACTTCAAGAAATGGAGCAGGAAAAGGAATACTAACAAAAATACATACACCAAGCAAATGAGAAGAAGGAAAACATTCAATTAGGCAGTACCTAGATTTGCGAAACAAAAAAAAAAGCATAATACTACATCAGAAAAAAGATGAAGTGCATCGGCATAGCATTTCAATAGTAGTTTTCTAGAGCAACAAAAATGTTTAAGAAATACTTACAATGAATGACAAAACAGAAGTATAACTAAGCATCAAAAACAAGAGTGTCTCACCGCAACATATTTAGTACTGATAAATATGAGTTACAATCCAAACTTAAAATTTAAGAAATGAAGCAGGAAAAAGAATAAAACAAACAAAATCATACATCAAGCAAATGTTAAGCAATACTAACAATGACAAGAAATGAGTACCTTTAGTATTCCTGAAAGTAGAAAGATCAAAAATCTTGAATTTACGCTTCAAGAACTCTTGAGCATGTATGGATCCCATCCTTGCAATCTCTTGTCAGATTGTTAAAAGTCTCAACTTGCAACTTAGCCCTATAGAACAATTCAGTATCGACCGCCACCCTCATGTACCCATCATATTCTACTGGGTTCCCACCATTGAGCAACACTGTTTCATTGTGCCATTCACTCACATTCCCCCACATTTCATTGTAATCCCCAAGCAAATGCACCTTATAATGAGACCTCAGCTTATCAAAGTGATTATAGAATGGCTCATTCGTCGCAATGTAAAGATTCCGCCATGGCTTCACCATCTTGGTAAGCTTCTCCACAAGCAAATCAGGGGAAGTGTCCCAGTCCAAATTGGGCCAAAGCTCCTTCTTCATGGCCTTCTCCCCTCTTACAACATGAACAGCATCATAGTCCCAATCCATTCTTCCAGCAATCTCAGAGACAATGTTCATAAGCAGTTTGGATTTCCACAGAGCATGCCATGGCCTCTCGATATGCTTGGCTGCCCGGCCCTCACAGACCCTGTACCAGTAACTTTCTGGCTCGGGACCATCGAACTGCCTCCAAATTATGGTGCTCTTATCCTTCTTGAGCAGCATTGGACTGATCTTGTAGGTAGGCACTTTTCGCACGGTAATCCGTTCATCAGCCTTTCGGCCATTTCTACTGATGCGATCCCACTGCCGCCAATGCATAAGAAACTCCCGTTCCTCCACCAGTGAAGCTGACTCTTTGAGGTGTTCGAAATCAAAGTAAAATCTGAAGTCTTTGCCGTCTTCATCCTTGCCGCTGGAAGTGTAGGTTCCTGCTAGGCAAATGCTCAGATCTATGACGAAGGTACGGTTCAGGAACATGGCCTCGCCAAGCCCGCAGAGGAAGCTCCAGAGGTAGTGATTCATCCCCTTGCAGTAGTCGCCGCCGCGGCTGTAGTAGAGGTAGCGTACCTTGCGAAACTCCGACTCCGATACGACGGTGGGGATCGTATCATTTATCTCAGCGTCAGAAGTCCGGGTGGCCGGACGATCGGGGCCACTGGGACGGCGGGGAACGAGGGCTGCATTAGTGCCGGAGCGGAACTTTCCGGCGCCGACGACCTCGAAGGTGCAGTTGTCGAAGGGAGCGAGGCGGAACCGGCGATAGTCGCGGTAGCGGCGCCAAGACTTTTCGTGGTGGTTTCGGAATCGCCAGGCGGCGTCGCACTCGCTCGGTTTGGATCCTGGAACCGGAATATCGTAGGAGAGGAAGATGATGGATCTGCGGAAAGTTTTTGAGTTGAAGCGCTGGATGGCAGAGAGGATGGCGGGGTGGGAGCAATTAAGCAGCACGGAGGGGTCGCAGGAAGGTATGAAGGACTTATCGGGGATGATTTCCTCGGAGGCAGTAGAGGGGGGAGAAGCAACCAGATCCTCGCCAGTGGGAAGGATGGAATCGTCAATGGAGAAGGTAGAATTCGGTAGAATATCGGAGAGGGAGTTCACTAGGGCTTTGGATGACTGGAGCCAGGGGTCAGGGGGATGGTAGGTGAGTGCGATGATGGAGAAGACGAGGACGAAGATAAAGAAGAGGGAGAAACAGAGGTTTCCGATTACCTTCACAAGGTACTGACCAGTAGCCGGAAGCTCCGACGGGCCGCCGCCGGCGAGCACTTTCATCGCCGAAGCGCATAAGCCTCCGGATGGGTAGCTCGCCCAAGTTAAGGTCACCGCAGAGGCTCTCGGATTTTCGCGTGTCTCGATAGATATGGCGGTACGCGGTGACATTACCGCCAAAGGTCAGAATATCGTTACCAAATTTGAATTTATTTAATGCGATATAAAAAATGAATTGATTTAATTTCGTTATCAAAATTCAAATCAGCTCTTATGGGATTCCAAATTGACCTAAATAAAAACAAAGTTTCTTTATTTAAAAAAAAAAAAAAAACTGAAATGTTATAAACTGTTATTTCAACTCAAATATGAATGAATTATATTTTAAAACCTATATATAGAAATAATTTATTTCTACTGAATCCTATTCTATTTTAAACACTTAGTTGACTTCATTTGGCTTATAATAGAAGAAAAAAACATAAATCTTTCAAATAAAGCATAATTTTTAATAATAAAAATAAATTTATTTCAGAGGTGAAAAAATTACATATATTTCACTATAATCATCAATTATCTTAAATAAATTTTACCTTAACATAATATATAAAAATTATTTTTCATTATTTATCAAAAAAATATATATTTTTCACTTCTGTTTCTCGTGACTCCTTATTTAATTTCCTCCATCTCCCATTTAGCGCATCACTCAACAAATTATTAAACATCAGATAGAACCTCTTTCATTTCAAGTCATAAAAAAAATTAGAGTTACTTTAAAGTCACATAAAATCAAAATAACCGTAAAAAGTGGATCCAAATTAAAAATCCTAATTTTCTGATTACAAACAAAAAATGCTGTATTTTTCTCCAACTTTATTTACCAACTCAAAATGTATTACAAGTATCCTCATTTGTGTATTTCTCTGCCTTTATTAAAGAAAAAATCAATCAGCAAAAAATAAATCAAACTCAACTATGAATTCAATCCTTCACGCTACAAAAACTCAGCTCCTTTGTGTATCTTTGCTAGGGGACTTCAAGGTGAAGAAAGAGCTCTAGGAGAAAACCCAATCCCTCTTGGGGATAAATTTACTTGCTGCAGAGAGCTACACTGCAGCTGTGAGGGGTAGTTCCGCACGCAGCCAATGCGCGGCCCAGCGCCTGTAGTCCACTTAAAAGATAACTGCTTACCCAGCTGATAAGATCTCTTCCTCTTTGAGTTAATTCTTTGAACGATAAGTTCTTTTGGAAGTTCCTCCTCCGTCTCTATAAAGAGGTTTTGCTTGCTTAGCTCGATTTGCTCTCTTTCAGTTGTAGAAATCGATTCGGTAGAGGAATTTGATGGGTTTAACTTGGCTAGAGGCTCGGAGAAGGAGCTCAGATTGGTTAGGTCTGGTTCAGAGTTCCGGCTTCGAAGCACACTCACCCATTCTTCGTCATCTTCATCCGGAGCTTTCTGCATTGGTGGGGAAGGAATGAATCTATGAGACATGATTTTAAGTTTATGATAATGAACAAGAAGCTGGTTTAAGTAGGATAAAAGACTAATGACCTTAACATTAGTGAGATCAACACTGTTCTCCTTAAGGAAGCACATGAAGTCCTCAAAATTTTCCTCTGTTGGACGGTAATGCCCACTATGAGGCCATACAGCCTACAAAAGCAATCTCTAATTTAAGTTATTAATGAAATTGTTTTCCGCAATTAAAAGAGGATGAAGGGTTTAAAGGAAGTGATGATCTCATTTTACCTTCAAAACTCCATTTTCTGCAACAACTCTCCCAGCCGCAGATGTAGCACCTCCAGCAAGAAAACTTGAGTGCTGAAAAAAGCCTTTCTTCTTCTGCAATCATTAATTAAAAGTTCGTGGGAATAGTTCAAATTATTGAAAGCATACCACTAGATTTCATGAGGGTTCAAACGGTTTACCATGCCTACGTATAAGTTCTTTGAAGTGCTCAAAACAAAGATCCATTTTGAATCTCTTGGGCCTTCAGTTGTGTCTAATAACTCTCTGCTCTTCCCATAAATGAACCTACCATCTTCAACGATGACTTCATAGTCTTCCCTTTCTTTCTGAAGGAACAAGAACGATACGATTCATATGTCTTAGTTTCAGAAGGGAAAGCTAAAAATTTTAAGCCTTTGGGTAAAAATTTTAAAATAAAATTATGGTGTAATTTTTCACAATCTGATTTGCTTAAAGTTTGATATTATTTCAATTTTTGCATGATTTTCTCGTACAGAAGCGAACTTACTGGGCCAAGGTACTTGATGCACTGCTGCAGAAGCTTTGATCTAGTACAAGCTTCTAGGCTAACTTCCTTCCCCTCTCCAACATCAAGCCTGCAAATGTTGATAATTTTCTTAATGACAAACATTGGGTTACTATCATATCATTTGAAAATATGGTCATAGGAAAGAACTCTTCACCCTACCAATAGAAGAAAGGTTGCTTGCTCTCACAAAGAAGCCAGTTTTCATAGTAAAATTGGAGATTGTGGCCGTAACGATGACGAGGATCGATCTATTTGTAGAATTGTAGGAAAAAAGTACATAAACAACTCGCAGCAAATTAACGAACAATAATGGTTGAAACTTATAACAACCGAATACTTACAGCCTCCAGCCAATGCTGCAAAGCTAGCTTTTGAGCCTTCACATTTTTAGATAAACCTTTTCCAACCTGCAAAAAAAAATGAAGAGTTGGTATTCATGAAAAAAAGCACAATGGTTTCCATTTTTGTTCTACAATTAATTTTTTTCATTGCTTTGTTAGGGGAGAAATACAAGGGGCCTACACATGTGAATGGACCCATTAACTCTAAAGTCATCACTTGTATATGAACAACACAACTTATTGAATTACTTATATGAGATAATTTTCATGTGCATTACCAACTTGGTCTTCTAGATTCAAGACTTTAATCCCTATATTCACATTTTCTCTCCCATATTAGTTAGAAGCAAAGCACATGACCACTAAGTAGAATGCCTGATTTTGTATTGATATTCGCCTTGGAATAACAAATTGTAGCATCAAGAACCAAACCATCATTTTATTTCACTACAATCACATTAATAATACCTTAGCTGCTCTGGTTCTTGCCCTTGACCACTTGGAAATGGCAGATTCAGGCTTCTCTATGTCAAAAAAGGACACAGAGCTTCTCTTGAGCAATGCGAAGTCCAAAAGCTTCCACCTGCATATGGCAACCAAAGATAGACTATCGCGTATAAAGATCTTGAATAAAAAAATGGAGATTAGAGAAAGTCAAATGCTTGAAAGAAGAGGTCAAATAAAATAAAAAATAATTAAAAATGAGTAAATATCATATAGGTTCCTAAAATTAAAGGATAGTATTAAGCAAGTCCATACTTTTAAAAATCTTTTAATAGAATTTTAAGGTTAACATTAATAGTTCAATAGAATTCTTTTAAATTAATTTAATATTTTTTATTTTTAAATAAAATTTTTTAAATTAAATTTTAAAATATAAAATAATAAAAATATCCTCCATTCTCCCACTTCTTTGAGATTGACATTGCTGGTCACCGACCATGGCAGCCACTGCATCTCACAAGGCCGCCACCGACCTCATAGTCCACTGCGTGCTGGAGGCCAAGCAACACATGCGCGCATGGTGGCCCTGGATTGTTGCACGTGTTTGCGCTAGGGCCACGTGCAACAACAGTGGCGCTACACAACACTTGGGCAAGGACGATGCGGTGGTGGCCTTATGTAACATCGCAGCAACTATAGATCGTAATTTATGATGTCAACCTCAGGAAGGTGGGACAAAGGATGGTATTTTTATCATTTTATATTTAAAATTTTATTTAAAAATAATTTTATTTAAAGAATAAAATATTAAATTAATTAAAAAATTGGCATTGAAATATTAATTGCAAACTTAGAACTCCATTGAAAGATTTTAAAATAGTGGACTGACTTCATGCTAACCCCTAATTCAGGATCCAGATGATGTATACTCTTAAAAAAATTCAGCGTGATACCATCTTTGTTCCGCCAGAACTGCACAATCAGCGAGTTGTCTTCTAGTTCTGAATCCTTTGTACACCTTCTGCAGCTTTAGGGCAGCTTCATGCTTCTCCGGAGCTTCTTGGCGGAACCTGGCGCGTTTATAAGGGTTTGATTTCACGGCGTCTGGGGAGGAACCCTCGATTGAGATCTTCGATCTTATCGGATCAGATTCCTCAACTTTCAAGCTAACAGATCCCTCGAAAACGAGCTCTCCGGATCCATTTTGGCCTCCGGGATGAAGGCCGGATTTAGGGTTTCCTTCACTAACCCCGATGGAACCCAGAAAAGAGCCGCGGCCATCTCCAATACCAGGGCTTGAGAAGGTTGATCCCATTTAGGTTTTCAGAGAGCTTCGGTCACCGCCAAATTCCTCTGCCCCTGAGATCTGCAGCGAGATGATCAGAATAACACCCATTACAAGCTTTTCCGGCGTCAATTTGATCTTGAATTAGGGCTTCCATCATCCAAATGTCTAAGTCGAAACGAAAGATGAGACGAGGAAGAAGGTAAGAGCAAACCTCTGTCGCGCTAGCTTCAGAGAGAAATTGATGAAGATCAAAGGAGATAGAATGCCAGAAGAGCTTTCAGATTTGTAAGAGGAAGAGTAGGAGGCTTTCTCCCTCGAGCCTCCCCTGTAAAAATGAAACCACAGAAAATTTTTGAAGTTTCCTGAATCAATCCGACGGCAGCTTCTGCTTAAATAGTAGAAGGGCAGCTGAGGAAGACGGAGGAGACGGTGGGGTCCACTACTCCACGTGGCGCGCTAGGGCGCGTTCAACTACTCGGTTTCTCGCGGCGTCATGCTGGATGGTTAATCCTGTTTTTAAACTTAAAAGCATTAAAAACTTGATATTTACATTTTTCTTTTTTTTTAATAATGATATTTACATTTTTAAAATTAAAAAAACTTGAACATTTTTCTAATTTTATAAACTAACCAAGTCACGGCACCCTTTAATTTGATCAAAATCGAAATAATTTTGAGCTCGATTTGAATTTTTTGAGCTCAAGTGAATGCAAAATAGATGTAAAGTAAACTCAAACCGCGTATATCTATATATATATATATATATATATATATAGAATTTTAAAAAATAATTATGTTATAAATTTATGTAATGTAAATGATATATATTAATATATAAATATGTGATTATCTGTAGTTAATTATTTAATTTGAATCAAAAAAATATAACTCAAAATAAAACTCGAGTTAGAATAGCATCTCGTAGCTCAACTCGAATTAATTTAAATGGCGTTCAATTTCACACAAATTCTGGTTATTTTTCTGGTCCTATTCATGACTTCACCAAAATTAGGAAAATTAATTTACACAATTAATTTACATGGAAGGCATTAATGATGTAACTTATTCTTACCACTAATTTTAAAGATGAAAAATGAAAATATATATCATTTTCAAATCAACTTGATGTGTATATATATATATATATATATTATTTTACATAAATTTATTTTATGTATTATTATATGTGCATAATAAGGTGACCATGAGGATGTGGTGTGCACATTAAAGGGAAATTTGAAAATCTTTTATGTATTGCTCATAAGGACAAAAATGCAATATTTACAAATTTTGAGTAAAAAATGTAATTTAACAATAATTACAAGAATTACATGATGTTTTCCCTATAATTTGGGGTGTCTACATGCAATATTCAAGAATATGTAAGGGGTGTCGATGAATATCTCGATATATGATTCAATTAGTGCTCATTCACGTTCGGTTCGTCAATTCTAACGAACAAACATAAACATAATTTTAAAAACTTAATTAATAAATAACAAGTTTGAATATACTTACGTTTTGATCGTCAATATTCATGAACTATTTATATAAAGTTCATGAATATATTTAATCATGTGATTTGATATGATACTTTTTTAGAGCTCAAACTAAATAATTAATTTTTTCTTATCAAAAAAATATTATTTTTGCATCACAAAAGGCTTTAAAAAAATCAAGACTGATATTCTTTTTGGCTTAATTTGTCTTTTTTGCTTTTATTTTAAATAATAATCATGACATTTTAATGTAAATTCTATATATTGTTTGATAAAAATAATAAAATAGCCCAACAGTCAATAGCTACAGTAATTGACTATAATGCTTTGGTTGAAACAAATAAAATAAAATAATAATTAACTACGTGCCACATAATTTAATTTTATTTATATCTTACATATCTATTTTTAATTAATTACGCTATGCACACTCAAAATATTATAAAATTTTACATGCACACATTTGAGATAAAACTTAATTAAAATTTATTTGAAAAAAAAATATTCTGTTAGTAAATCATTAAAATTATATTTTTATTCTTAATGGTATATATTTTTTTTTTCCTCAATACCACACTAAAGCACTGATTTATTCTAAAATAATTCACATCGCGGATGTTTTATTTCTTTGCCGCCACCTAAACATTAAGGTTTTAGAATTTTCACTCAAAATATATTTAAATATCCTTAAAATAATATGGTGAACAACTCAGATTTTTTGTAATTTAATTATAATTAGGTCATTGAAAAATTATGATTACTCATTATAATAGAAATAAGTTAAAATATGTGTATGTAAGATTTTATAATATTTTGAGTGTGCATAGCGTAATTAACTAAGAATAGATGGGTAAGGCATAAATAAAATTAAATTGTGTGGCATGTAGGTAATTATTACTAAAATAAAATCATGATATTAAAATTTTAAAATATAAATCTTCAATATTTTATCACAAATACTTTATAAATACTTTTATTTCAGGGTAAATTGCATCCTTGGGGTTGAATGATAATTATAAATTTATCTAAATTTTTTAAAAACTTTAATTAAGTCTTTAAAATTATAAAAGTGCCATAGATTTAGTCCTCTTTTAAAATCTTTCTATTTTTACTAATAAAAAAATAAAATTTGATCATTTTTTTAGTAATTTGAGCAATTTACTTTTTTTAAAGCATCACACCCCTCCATTCTTACTCTTTTTTAAAAATTTAACAAAACGTTAAAATTTAATTTCTCTCGTCTTTTATTTTTTATATACTAAAAATTTATAATTAAAAAAATATAAATATTAATATTATAAAATTATATTCTAAAAGTCATAAAATTAACAAATATGAATAATATTACATTATAACAATAAAAAAATAATAATTATCTTAATTTAGATGAAAATAATAAAAATTTTGCAACTTTAAAAGCTTAAGTTAAATTTTTTTAGAAAATTAAAGATCAATTTGTAATATACTTTCTAACCTTAGGGCCGGATGCAATTGATCCTTAATTATAGGATAAGTTATGGTAAATCCTTAATACAGCTCATATTCCTATATAAAAGAAACATGATTTTATATTTTAAAAAAATGAAGATATTTAATAATATATTAATTTTCAAATATCATATTAAACCCACAAGCCACATTAGGCTCGATTTGACGTGAGGACTAAAATCAGAACCAAAATGATACTAGTTTAAAAAATAACAATAATAATAATAAATTAATTTAATTTTTTAATCATCCTACATAAATTCTAATATAAAAAAAATATTATTTTAGTTCACATACTCAATAATTTTTAATAAAAATATTAACTTTCTTTCACATTCTAAATCAAAATATTCGAATCGAATATTTTGATCTAGAATGTAAAATAAAGATAATATTTTTATTAAAAATTATTAAGTATGTAAAATAAAATAATATTTTTTTATATTAAAATTTGTGTAGAATAATTAAAAAAATTTATTTATTA